>CANTUT010000768.1:2500-397500 GCA_947687605.1 Reutealis trisperma
ATCCCGACTTCTAATTATGTATAGATAGTGAATTATGATTTTATTTGTAAGAATTTAGATAAATAGTTTATTGGAATTAAGTGATTAAATGAGATAATTAAATTGAATTAATTGTTATTTATATGATTACTGAGTATTATTGGTGATTAAATTGAAAGATTGAAGTGAAATGTTGAGATTAAAATTAATTTAATTGAATTAAATTATTTGGAAGAATGAAGTGAGATGTGGATATTGGTATTGATTGAATTGAATTAGTAGTTATTAGCTTGATAATGAGGAATAAAATGGGCGGATGAGATTAGTGTATTGAAGGTCCGAGTTGGACCATTTGATTGTGATATTGTGGATAATTCGATTTTATGGAAATGTTGGTGGAAATTGCTTAATCGATTTTACTTGAATAATATGAAGATTGAAATGTGAAATTGGAAGAAAAGATAATTATTCTTTTTAAGTGAGTTATTGGAAAACAACTAGAGAAATGTTAAGTTTAGTGGTAAGTATAGGTATAGAATATCTTAATTTTAAGAATGCTAAGTTGTGAATAAGATAGAAGTGTTAATAACTTAAACTAAATTAAGTAATGTGATAATGAGAAAGTGATTGATATATGATTGAAATGCAATGTGTAGAGTCTAATAACAAGGGCAAAGATATTGGGTAAAAGTGTGAGGAGCACTATTCGTATCAGTGTCAAACGTACATAGGAGTAAAGGAGTCAAAGGTGAGTATTTAATAATATAATATGCCTTGTTTCATATACTTGAACCTTTATTGTTCCAACCTTAACGGTTGAATTGTTTCTATGCCTTGATAAGTTGAATGGCTCATTGATATTGCACATTTTTTATTTCTTGATAAGCTTAATTTGCTTATTGAATATTAAACCGTTGATATGATACTTTCTTGATTATTGAGCCAAAGTGAATCAAATATTTCTTTATGGCACTTGGCCAAATGAACCTTATTGCTTAATCTCATAATATGATCAATGATGGGAACTTGACTATTTATTGATATATTATTCATTGAATCATTTCATGGATAGAAAAAGTAAAACGTTATAATGATACCATGATAAGCAAAATACCCCTCTGATGTGGGACAATACATCAAACATTGTGCACAATGGTAATAGACTCACGGATAGGGTAAAGATTATCTGAACCTTAGATGGGAAGGGTTTAAGGTCCCAGTACGTATGACCTGATCAGTTATATGTGTGACGAGGTATATGGGAGTGAGTAAGGCGTATGCCGCCACTCGATTGATTATGGGGGAAACACACCATTTTCATAAAAGGAATTATTCTGCTAAAGATATAATATCTGTGATATATATATATATATATATGGGAAAATTGTTCCATAAGAATATTCTTTGACCAACTTTACTTTATTACTATAAGGAATCACTATTAAATTTCACACCATTTGTTTAACCTATATTGTATTATTATGTACTCACTGAGCTCTGTCTCATATTGTAGTGATTTAAACTTTTTAGATACAATCAATGAGTTAGCAAAGTAAAAGTCCCAAGCCCATCCTTCGCTTGGAAACTGTTTTGTTAAATTCTGGTGTTGTAAGTTAGAGCTCCATGGTTATTGAAAGTTATAGGGTCTATATGTAACATGAATGGTTATTAAAGGGTTTAGCATTAATATGTTATAGGATGTTTGTATAATATGATTTCTATCATAATCGTTATTGTAATGATGTATGAACTATTGAACATTGAGTTAATGACATGAAATGAAATTTTAAAGGTTTTACAAGTAATGTGTGTAAATGATATTATAAGTGGGAATGAAAGCAAGTAATGAGTAATAAGGAAATGTGATTAGGTTACGGTCTTGGGCTATGGTTCAATGTGATGAATGTTAATTGATTACGAATGAAATGGGTTTTACGAGTTTTTGGTGCCCTTATAGCCACCCATGCCCTAGGACCGTCACGACTTAAAAAGGTGGGTCGTGACAGAGATGGTATCAGAGCAAAAAATTTAAGTCTAGCTTATACTTTATAAGTACCATGAGTTATAGGTTAAATCATGGAGCATAGGAATTCCTTCTTGTCATTGAAGTATATTGATAAGTCTAGATCTGCGTTATCCATAAAGGTCTGAGTTTCTAGTATGATATATGATACATGACATATATATGATGATTGTGAAAAGGGAATGATAATGTGATATGTAATATAATTGATATATGTGATTCAAGTATGTGTTATACGGAAATGGGATGATTAGGGCAAATTGTGTATATGAGACAATGATCATTTATGTGAAATTGTTTAAAAGAATAAGTATATATCTTACTAGGAAAAAATTTCCTACTATAAGTAATTATTGATTATTGACATGGCTTAGTGCAATTGATGATTTGAACAATATGTATATAGTATGAACAATGATGAAGGTATGTTGAATTCTTTTATGTTTATGAGATATAGCTAAATGTTATTAAATGAAAAATCTAAATGTGATTTTATGGGATATGAATAGTGATATGGATAAGTGGTAAGTGTAATGGCAAAAATGATAGTGACAGAATATGGGAATTATGTTAGACAAAGATTGGAGTTTTCTAGTTAGAAATTGGTTTCTAAACCAATAAAGAAGTTATAAGTGAGTGGGAATGCCAAATATGATAAGTTTCACGCCAAACATTGGAGGAAAATGGGAAGACACGGGTTAACACATGGGTGGAAGTCCAGCAGTGTGATAAGGATAAATTGGAAAATTCATCTAGTAGCCTCTTACGGGTGGAGATAGTTGAGATCTCACCCGTGTGAATGTGAGATTTAGACCCTGGGTTGGCACGACTAGAACCCCAATCGTGGATCCAGTCGTGTAGGTTTCTAATTGGTGTTTTGTGAATTTTCTCATTATATTCTTGTAATAGGATCATTGAAAATATAAATTGAATAGTAATATTGTATGTGTTTTCTTGATTGTGCCATAGAACAATATTTACCACATAATGAATGAGTTTATGATATGTGCAAGCAAAAGGTTAAATGATATGAGATATGGGTGGATGAAATGTGAAATTGTTAAAAGTTATGCATGATATGTACTATTGGTGAATGATATGTGAAATTGTTGAAAGTAATGAATCATTAAGGCTACGAAACGAAAGATGATATTTAACAATGGTTAAACAAGACTGTAAATGATTCACATGGATATTATATATTAAGGTTTATGTGAGATGGACTAACAAAGGTATTATCGAAATTGTGGTTTAGATGCCATCTTATAAATTGAAGAAATGAGAAGGTAGAGATGTGAAGATTTGTTATGTATGAAAATATTGTGTATAGCCTAAGGAAAGTATTATTGGGTTACACTTTGTTGTAGTTGAATGATTTTTTTTTTAAAGAATGATAATGTGCATTAGTAATATATTAATGGACGATAGGTGAAATTAACTCGAAAATTTAATTTTTTTTGGAATTTAGTATAATTAATTGCTTGTTAATATATTTAAAATAAAAAAAAAAAAAAAAAAGTGTTGATTAAAAAGAAATAGAGGGAGTAATATTTTCTAAACCCTAAACCCCTCTCTAGATAAACCCTCCCTGTCTCTCAAAAAGTACCACACCATTCAATCTCTTTCGGTACCACCGCAATCCGAGGCCTGACCAACGGCAAAGCCTCACCATGCGGCATGAAAACTAGCGTTTTAGCAAAAGGTTAAACCCTAATTTTTTTTTTTTTTGGGTCATACCCAATTCTGTAAACAGCTTTACTATTGTAGACTATATCTCGATGCTCAAGCAATGAAACCTTATAATAATAATATCCAATCCAATGATACTGCTGCTCCTCCAGTTCAGCCACAGGTGCATCTCTCTCTGTTCTTTCTTTCTTTCTTGGTTTACTTTTTGGTAACACATCTCTCTTTTTCTTTTTTTCTTTTTTCTTTTTTTTTTTTTGTTAAATTTTGCTTTATTTTTGTAGGTTTTCTCAACAAATCCTTCTTTAGCAAATTTATGCAACATGTTACAAAATTCTATGCCCATGCAACAATCTCAACTGGGCATCATCAATCCTCATATTCCCATTTCATTAAACAATTCCAATATGCCCAATTTTTCCCCTCTCATGACTCAACAACCTGGTTTTGTTAATCCCCAAATGGGATTTTCTCATTTAAACACAATCCCCGTGTTCATGAATCAAGTCAACCAATTTCAACATCAGGGCCAACCATATGCATTTAATTTCCCAAATTTGCCTCAAAGTATGGGTTTCCGCAATATACAAAATCTAATGCACAATCAGAATCCTGTTTTGCCTATCCAAATGCCAATTCCTTCGTTAGCTGTTGGCCCACATAATTCCAGTTTTTTTGCAAATCCATCGATCATGGTTGGGCAGCAAACCGAACCAAATCAACAGAATTTTGTGGAGGAAAAGAGAACTCAGCAAATACAAAGGAATTTGCCTGCGATGCCACAAACTCATAAGTCAAATTCCTCTGGTACATTTAGACGGCAGGTAATTACCTTTGAATTTTAACTAAGCCGCTGATAACTAATTACACGATGCTCATTATTCCTAAAATATCCCAGCAAGCTAGAAAACAAGAAAGAGGTTTTGAGTTGAAGTAAAGTAGTAGAATACCATTATGAAACCCTTGAAATTATCACTATGTTGAGCTTGATTATTCTTTATCATGCTACAACATGGTGCATTTGCACTTTAATTATTGCCAAATGCCTTTTGTAAATCTAAGAATACTGAACATACTTTAGCCATCACAAAGCAATTTGCTTCACCACATTGTTTAGCTTAAACCTATTGCGTGCAAGTTATTGGCTGCTCTGGACCTCTGTGTCTGACAAGAAGTTCTGTCCATACTTTGCTTCATTGTATTTCCTTGCCAGTTATGTTTTAATTCTTTGTCGTAGATGTATTTCTAATCACTCTGCTGCAAGTGTAGGGGAATCTAATTTCTACTTCTGTTGCGCAGGGTAATCCTGTTGATAATAGCCATAATAGTACTTCAAGTCCCAATTGGAAAAACTTCCCAAGAAAAGACTTCAAAAAGAATCCAAATAAAGAGGCATCAAAATTGGGGTGCATACTTTTATCCTGTTTTTGGATTCTATTCTACTAATATATTTTAGCCTTTGGCTTATAGTCATGTTAAATTCAATTGCAGATATCAGAAGTCTCAGCAGTTCCATAATATGAATAATGGAAAGAGAAAGTTTGGGTTTTCTAATGCACACAAGGGAAAAGGTTTTTGTAGTCTCACACCTTAGTCAAATTTTTATGTTTCATGTTTACGAAGGAGATACACTGAGAAACAATGTGATAGCTTCCATAACATGCTCTCTCCACTTGCTTAATGTTTTTCCTTCTTTTTGTGCTCGTAATTGCTTCCATATAAACATGGAAAGAAAAGTGGAATGTGTGTCGGAAGTAGAAACATACATGGGGTTCATCATGGTCATGGTTCTGTGATTTGAATCAATCAATTTAGCGAAATCTCTGCAAAACTTATCCAGGATCGCTGTCACTTGATCTGCTTGGTATAATGAAGCCTTGTTAGAACATTAAAGAAGCCTGTTGATTATGGCTGCTGATTGTTATTTTGGTATTTTACATATCATGTGCCTGTGCATCTGAAGAATATAGGAAGTCAAAGAAGCTCAAGGAAAACTCATTACTTTGTACATGTTTAATGTAAAACTTGAAACCTGTCATAAATGTCTTTCTGATACTTGTTTAAATGTGCATTTGCTTCTACATTTCTCTGGCTGTGTATAGGGCAGTGGCTGAAAAATAAAGCCCGCTTAAATATCTCAATGTGTGTTTGTTGTGTTCTGATTCTTACACTTTTTCTTAAAAAAATTACTAGGGTATGGCTATGAGAGGCAAACTAAATGTGCACGTACTAATCCCGCAGAGCAAGCTAGGGAAAAGAAAAGGTACTTTTTTTTTTGTTTGATCCCTCACTTTTATAGGTTCAGTTGTTAGGAGAAAAAGCTGTGTTAATCTCTCATTGTTAGTTAAACTTCTTTGAAAAATGTAAAAATGCATTTGAGACAGAGAGAGGCAGAGGAATTTTGTTTTGTGAGATTTGTTTGGCTTTTATACAAAATAAGCTGCCTCCATGGCTCCAACTTGATCTAGCTTGAAACTGTAAAATGTTCTTATTCTTTTTAAATCAATCTTCTATCTAAGCAGTTATGAAAATGCCTTTATCAATTGAAGCAAAAGTTTATTAGCTGTAACATTTTCTCTGTGATTGGTAGTGAAAAGTCATCTTCTAGTGATGGATGAATCCGAAGAGCTGTTCATTTACAATTTGTATTTTGATTTAGATGAGTACCAAATATTAGGGTCAGTTTCTCTTCCATATCATTGTTTATGCCAGTTTAAATTTCAATCAATGAAGCAATTGTGGCATAGGTGTTATGGTTTTATGCTTTGTATCTAGCTGTTCAAGATGCCTAACCTAGTAAGTGTTCATTGGGCTTGGATGCCCAGTTTTTGGGCATGTGGAATTAATTGAATGTTAGTAACAGAACAGTCAAACTCCTAGTCCTTATTGGTCTGCACCTGTATTGAAATCCTCAACAACACTAGTTTTGCTTTGGAAGAGACACATATGGTTAATTTTTTATTCCTTTTTATCAACAGAAAAATAAAAATATTAATAAATATTAAAAATGCAAAATTGTTGGCTAGTTTCTCAGAAAAAAAGAACAAAAGTCATTTTCTATGTCATGTTTTCCTATTCATCTTCAAGCTTGGGGTTTAATATTAATTTGTTCATATTTATGATTCAGCATTTTTCCTTTGCTGCTTATATAGTATGAAATTTCTGCAATTAATGTTCCCCATGGAGTTTTTCATTTTATTATTATTTTTTTCAAATTTTAATTTTTTCCCTAAATATAATTAAGGCCTCTTGCTTTGACCTATACGGAACAAGAAATCAAACAATGGCGTGAAGAACGTAGGAAGAACTACCCATCAAAAGCCAACATCAATAAGGTTTGATTTCCTACTATACCTGCCTGCCATATCATTATTTTAAAATGGTTGTCCTGATTGTTGACTTTAATGCCTGCAGAAGTGCGGTGAAAGGCAAACAAACTCTGGGTTTGGCGAGAAAGAAGCTAAACAACGTCGAGAGGTATTTTATACATGCATTCTCGTGCTAATTGTTATAAATATGATCGATGCATAAGGCAAGATCTTTTCGTTGTGCACTCGAAGATGGTGCCATTTTACATTAAGAATTTACTTGTATGTTTTTGTGCCTTTATAATATCATAGCCATGTACTGTAGGTAAGAGCATGGAGAAATTCTTATTAGTCTTGCCTAGTCCTGTTAACTGGGTCAAGTTGATCCAAAGCCAAACCCAACACAATCCAAAATTAACCTAGGACTAGACCTAGAACTGGTTCACCTGGACTGGATTCAGGTTATGGTCTAGGGGACCCACTCTTGGTACCCTCCAGATCCTGGTCGGACCTGGAGGGAAAAACCCAGGAAAAAAAAAACTACTTTCTTTTTTTAATTTGCATTGATCATTTATAAATAATTCTGATTTTTTTTAAATATTTTGAAAAAAAATTTGTTTATAGATTATTTGAAAATAAAGTAAGAATAAAAAAATTTAAAATACAGAAAGATTAGTTATTTGTAAAATTATTTTGGTAAAAATTTATTTATAGATTTAAAAATTTTAAAAAATGGAAAATGAAAATTTCAATTTCTTTTGAAAATTGGAATAAAAAATTATTTATAAAATCATTATTTGAAAGCAAAACAAGATTTAAATAAATTGAAAATGAAAAGGAATAATGAACTACTAGTAAATTTCTTTTTTATTAAAATTAAAAAAATAACTTTTAAATAAAAATATGTTTCTCTGGAATCTAGGATCGGCCTGTACATATCCAATTGGGTTCATATTGTAATATTTAAGAACTGGGCCTATCAAGCTGGCTCGAGCCTAACTTGACCTGAAATGGTAGTATCCAGTGATGTAACTTATTTTTAACCTTCTATTCTATAGCAAAAATTTTCTCCTCAGCTGAATTTATAATCTATCGCTGGAGGCTAGTCCTCAATATTTTATTTTTCTTCTCAACACTTTTGGTGATTAATAATTTTAATTAGATAGATCTCTTGTATGAAGATTAGTATGTTAAACTGTATTCTTATTGAATAGAATATATATTTTTTTTATATATATAAAACTTAGGTAGTGTTTGGTAAAACTGAAAATTAAGCGTTGAAAGTTTAACCGTATTCTTATTGAATATAATATATATTTTTTAATATATATATAAAACTTAGGTAGTGTTTGGTAAAACTAAAAATTAAGCGTTGAAAGTTTAAGTGCTGAATAATATAAGGGATATAAATTTTAAATTGTAAATATATTTCAAAGTTTATTAATTAATCTATTGTATCAAGTGCAAATTTTAAACTAAAAAAGGTGCCCATGTTGCAATGGAATAGCAATTACATTTAAACTTCATTGGACTGATGGTTCTCCAAAATGCGTAATTTTTATGTTCAAATTGGCAAATGACACTGGCCAATATATGCTCAATATTTGTTCTTTGCATGGGATGATACGCTTGTATCTTTTGGTTGAAATTTTGATTACATCAATGCCATTGGATTTGGACAAACTGCTAAATTTCATAATGAGTAATTCAATTACAAACTGGTAGTTTTTTTTCATCTTGAAATCATATTTGAAAAGATAAATAATTTTGTTGAAAACCTTGTATGCAGCAAATGAAGGAGATTTTAGCTAAGCAGGCTGAGTTGGGAGTTGAAGTTGCTGAAATACCATCACACTACCTCTCAGATTCAGAGAAACAATTAAATGAAAGGGAAAATAATAAGAGGTCTGTTGCTAGAAAGGGTAGATCCCAAAACAAGCATGACAGAAAAGGGAGATATAATAAAAATGATGGGTTTGGCAAGCAGCAAAAGTTAGGACATAGGGATTCATATAGTATTTCTTCCTTCAACAATAGGAAACCAACGCTTTTGCAGAAGCTTCTTAGTGCAGATGTAAGGAGAGATAAGCAGCATTTATTGCAGGCTTTTAGGTTCATGGTGATGAACTCTTTTTTTGAGGATTGGCCAGAGAAATCTTTGAAATTTCCTCATGTAGTAGTTAAGGAAGATGAGAGGGAGGATGTGGTGATGGCAGAAAAATCCTCACTTGTTGGGAAGGATGTTTCTGAAGTTAGCAACAAGACAAGTGTTAAAAGTTGTGGCCAAGCTGATGATAAAAATGAAGAAGATAATAGCCGTGGTAATGATGGTGATAAGCATGATGAAAGGGAGGAACAAAAGACTTGCTATACCGAAGGAAAGCATAGCTTTGTTGAGGAAATTGTCAGAACTGAAGAGGAGGAGGGAGAAATCATTGACTAAGTGTGCATCTCTCTCACTTTGATTCTTGGTTGGTCATGCACTGTAGTGCCCAGCATTGTATTGTAAAAACTTTTTCTTCCTTTATTTTATTTATCCTTTACTTTTTGGATTGCAACTTGTCAACATTTTGATTTTTGAATGAGATGAGTCTATGCGGTTGTGCCAAGTAATTTGAGAGTAGTAGAAAGGTAAGAGTAGTTCTTGGCACTAGACAAATATTGCAGGCAAACCTATCCATAACACCTGTTAATTGATTAGTGCTCAACACACTTTCTCGTTTTCAATCTTCATATTAAAAGCAACACAAAATAGTTTTGCCTTGTTAATCTATAAAATTAAGGCTCAGGGTTCATTTGGATGAATAGTTGAAAGTTGGCGTTTGGCTTTTGAATTCTCTATCGCTAGTCTATTTGAATAGGTGGTTGAGAGCTAACTAATCTATTTGGATAAGTAGTCGAGAGATAACGTTTGACATTTTTCAGCATTTAGAATTTTCGTTTCAAAATTCAGTAATTAAGGATTAAATATTTCTAAGTGTTAGCATTTGACTTTTCAACTGGTAACTGATGCTAAAAAAGTTCATAGATAAATAAATAGGGATACAATTAGAATTCGAATTGCATTTTGGATGTGTATCCAATCGCGTTAAGATGCGCAGCGATGGTTTTGTTCATGCCTGGTGGACCACATCTCAAAATCTGTAAATTAGTTGTTAAACATGAGATTTAAATTATTTTAGAAAATATAAAATTATTTTTAGAATTTCGAATTAAATATCTAGTTGTAAACAATGAGGGGAAAAAAAAATTTATACACCTGAATTTGAGATGCCGGAGGTGGACAATGAGTTTGAATCATTTCCTTGGATACGTGACCGATACCACCATTCCATGCCTCAGGAGGCTGCCAATCAACACATCCACACACAATCATATATATATATATATATATATATATATATATATATATATATATATATATATATATATATATTCAAACTAGGAGAAGATTTTCATCATATCTTTCCATCTCATTAATTCTGTAATTTGATTTCAAATTAATTAATATCAATTCTATAAATTAATTAATAAGAAGATGATTTATTCAATCAATCAATTATTAAATATAATAGTACGGTATTAACTAATATATAATATTGGTTAAATACAATTATATATGATAATTTTAAATTAAATTCTAAATTTATAAATAAAATTATCTAATAATTAAGCTTTAGTATATATATATATAAGTATATATATATATATATATATATATATATATATATATATATATATATATATATACGCGCAATTCAATGAAACTATTAAATATTTGCGCTAAAAAATAGACCGACCTTAAAATTTTAAAAAATATTAGGAGTTATTATAGTTATTTTAAAATCCCTAATTTATTTTTCTTTTTTTTTTTTTGTTTTTACCTTTACTTTTTTCTTTCGGCTTTTGTTATTTTATATTTTTATTTCACTACGCTTTAATCTTTGTCTTCTTATTCAATCATCAGTTCATTGTAGAATTAACCTTATGCTAAAGATAAATTTGAGAGTTTTAAGGTAAATTTTTTATATTAGTTTATAATTTTTTTTGTTGGGTTTATTTTAATTTCTTCAATTATTTATAATATCAATAATTAGAGAGTAAAAACTTTTTATTTTGACTAAAAAAATTGGGAATATCTTTTTTCCTTTGTTAGTTAATTGTCATTAATCTTACTGGTTGCTATTTCTACAATGGAAAGAGCTTTTTTGTGGTGAATATCATAAAAAATTTACTATGCAACCAATGGGAGATAATTTATTTAATGATTGCTTGGCTGACTTATATTGAAAAAGATGTATCTGCAAATATTAGCAATGAAACTATTATATAATGGCTTCAAAAAAAGAAGAATAGAAGGGAATACTATGATATAATTGTATTATTTTATTGATTTTTGTAAAAATATCAATCTTAATGCAGATTTCTCCCCTAAATTTAACACTATTGATTAATTTACCTCTTGACCTTTTAAATTAACAAATTTAAACCAATAATTTGTAAAATTGGACTTAATGAATACTTGCTGGTCAATAGAAAATCAAGTGTAAAACACGTACTTGACAATTTTGGCTTTATTTGTTGACCTGTAACACTCTTTAACTATTTACTATCAAAAGATAATTTTTATTATCAAAAGATAATTTTACCCTCATCCTCATCCTAAAATTCTTATCTTTTTTCTCTCCGTCTCTCTGTTATCAATGCCAAAGCTTCCTCCTCCTTGAAAGGGAAAGCTAACAGCAAGCCTTGTTTCTGTTTTTACCAAAAAAAAAAAAAAAAAAAAAAAAGAAGAAAAACACAGTTGCTTCTTCTCATCCATTTTAACTTAAGCTGAGCAAAGATGCGAGAACTGATAACACATCTCCTTGGATTTAAAAAACAAAAAGCTATAGTAGAGCTAATATATGAAGAAAATAGAGGTTTTGTCGGTGGAATCACTGCTTCTAGGGTTTAGGTTCAGGCCAACCAACGAAGAGCTCATAAACCACTACTTGAGGCTGAAAATCGACGGCTGCAATTCTGAGGTCGAGATCACTCCCGAAGTCGATGTTTGCTAGGAGAGGCAAAACATCAAGCAAAACAGGTACTCATCATAATAGAACACAGATTTGTCCAAGTTAATGGAGTTAACATGCACATGGCAGAGGCGGGTGCGGTCAATGGCTCAATGATTCTATTCATTCATGGATTCCCTGGTCTATAGTACTGCTGGCAGTACCAAATAGTTGCTATGTTTGCTTTGGGCTGCGGAGATATTGATGCTGAGAATTTTTTTGGGAATGACGAATTGCAGGTTTTGCTCTTTGAATTTTAGATAAAAAGACTCTGTAAGTGTATATTAATTTATTGATTAGTTAATTTGTTCATTGCTGACTCAGCTTGCTAGTTTCACGTGACTAGAGATTGGTTGACTGGTATATAAGCTTTTTCTTCTTATCTTTGTTTTTGTACAGAACGAAATTTCTGCTTCACTAAAACAAGTATTCTTTCAAATATTTTTTTTTCTGTAACTTTTCATGGTATCAGAGCACCGATCCATATAATCGGTTGCCGTAATTGCTTGATCTCCGGTGGATTAACATCGGCGACGAGATTCTCTTTCTACTTCAAGCAATCAATATTGAATACGACTGTTTTTTTTTTTTTTGGAAGACATGGAGGGGCAAAATCAAACAGAGAAAAAAAACGCAGGAATTAGGGTACGTACTCATGAATTGATGAATCGAATTGCTAATACTCAACACTCAGGAGATCCACTCCAATTACAGAGTTCAGATCATCCTCGCATGATATTGGTAAGTGCCTCTTTGACTGGTGGGAATTACCTATCTTGGAGTAGGGCTATGAAAATTGCGTTAGGTGCAAAACTCAAATTAGGATTTATTACTGGTAAATGTGAAATGCCAGAAGAAACTTCTAAGGAATTTGAACAATGGCAGAAAGTTGATTATATGGTCACTTCCTGGATTCTGAATTCCATTTCTAAGGATTTAGTTGAATCATTCATATATGCCAATAGTGCTAAGGAGTTGTGGGATGAATTAACTAATGGTGGGATTCCAATTAGAATGATAATTACCAATTGGGTATTGATAACTGAGAATAAATACAATAATGGGGGAATTAATAAAATAGGTGGTTATTTTTGTAGAAGTTTGAAAATATAAAAATTGTGTTAACGTGCAGCTGAATTTGCAGATCCTGCTACTGCTGAAAGAATGGTGAAGATGAAGATAAAAGAAGATGAAGAAGACTGGGTATCGTTCATGTGAAAAAGGGTATGAGGGTAATATAGTAAATACCTAATTTGATTTTATAATGAAATTTATTTTTTAATAATTTTTTTTTGCCAAATTTATTTTTTAATATCTAATAAACATAATAAGAAGCCTTCACGCTATGCATTGAACGTGATTTTCACTTAAGATGTTGGCAAATAAGAGGTTAATTGATTCAATTTGGAAAAGTTAAATTGTTTAATTATTTAATTGAAAAAGTTAGAGGTAAGTGAGTGTCAAATTCAGGAAAAAATACATATTAGGCCAAAATATTATTATTACTTTATAATTTTATTTTACATCTTTATTTTTAGAGCTGATTATATCATTTTTTTTTTTTTTTTATACTTTTCTAATTGGATCTCTCAAGTAGAATTTTTGCGTCCGTTACTATATACACAACTCTATATGCGTGCTATTAAAAAAAAAAAAAAAAAAGAATAACAATTAATATAATATTAATGTAACAAATGATAATAATTTTTTGTGAATTCTCTATTATCATTTTAGCATTTTTTTTAATAATAAATTTTTAAATAGTATGCACATATTTCTATCATATAATTTTGTTATCATTTATTTTATAAATAATATATTTAGTTTAATAGTATGTTAAATTACTTTTCCCCTAATGTAACATATAGAAATATTTTACATTATAACACAAAATTCTATTGTTATTTTTATAGTTAATACAATAATTAAAAAATTAAATTTTAAATGTATAATAATTTAATATAATTTTATAACTGCACAAAGTGCATGAAACAATTAATTTATAATTATCACACTTTTTAAGTCGTCATTTTATGATACATTTCAAAAATTTAATGGTCCATCAGGAAAAAATATTATAAATATAAACTTTATTTATATTAGAATTCATTTACAAATAAATTCCAGAATTTATTTATAATTGAATTTTTATGTTTGAAAATATATAATTTAAAATATAGAATTTAATTAAATTTTATATTTGTAACAAATCTATAAGTGATTTTTTTATTCTTATTTTTTAAAATAGCTTAATTTAATAAATATAATTAAAAAGTTAAAAAAATTATATTTTATGTTTAAAATTTATATTTAATTTATAAAACATAATAAAATTAGTTGGAAAAAATAAGTGAAAAAAGTAAAGAGAAAAAATATTTAAGAGGGAGAGAATAGTAAGGAGAGAAAGCGGGTGTAGTAAGAAGAAAAAGAGAGAGAAAAGAAACAAGAGGAGAAGAGAGAGAGAGAGAGAGAGAGAGAGAGGAGAGGAGGAGGAAGAAAGAAACAGCATGAGAAAAAGAGAAAAAGGGAGACATTTTTATGCATAATATTTATTTTGTTAGTTTTAATATTGAATTCGTAGAATTAAAATGAATATTATTTAACATTTAAAATATAAAACTTTTAAAAATTTTGAAATTCTAAATAAATTTCATAAAATTTCATAAAATTTATTTATTCTAAAAGAGAAATTTTTTTCTCAAAATAAATGTTATAAAATTTTGTGAAATTTATATGTTTCAAACAGAATCAAAATCACCACTAATAAAATTTCAAGAATAATTCTTTTTTCAATTTTTCTTTGTTTGGAATCTGATTCAATTATCAGTTCTATACTTGATTGGAAAAATAAAAACACAAATAATTGGTAAAATGCTTTTTTAAATGTTGCTGTTATTATTATTATTATTGTTATTATTGTTGTTGTTGATCCATTGCAAGCTCCAGTTAACTCTTATAATATATTTTTTTTCCATCATGTGTATATTCTAATGCAACATTTGGAGGAGAGGGTTTATTATTACTTATTAGTGAAATTAGAACTACAGATATATTCATTCCACAATTAAACAGGCTTTATAGGATCATAGTTTAGTTCATGAAATTGTGTAAGAATAGAACAATTATTTCATAAACTATAAAATTTAATTTTGACTTTTATTTAAATATTAAAAATAAAATAATTATTATATAAAATAATCATTTCATAATTTTTTATGAAATTCTAAATAAATAGTATCAGTTTATTATAAAGTATGAATGGTTTCTAAACTTATAAAATGCAAATTTCATACACACGCCAAGAATAATTATAGCTTTGTACAAAAACTATCTTCTCTAATAAGGATCAAAACAGGACTAAAATTGAGGCCCTAAATGATCAATCATAAACTGAAATTTGCTAAAGAGTTTAATTTCATTCATTGAAATAAATAAAATTCTATTCTATTTTTCAAAGAAAAATATGTTGGGCATTTAAAATAGGATTGGAAATTAGTGATTTTTTAACTTAATTTAACAGATGGACTAAATATTTAATGATTTTTATATGATTTGTTGGTAATTCTAATAAGAATATATAGATATGAACTATATTTAGAGTTGCTTTCCTTTATTAGTCTTTTAGACTATATATTTATTAAGTCTATTTAAAAAAGAAATAATTACAATTGAGCTAAAATGACATAGAGCCATAAAATAAAAATAAAAAACTTTAAAATTTATGGGACCCTTTTATTTCATGGAGCCCTAAGGACAAGCCTTAGTTGCCTAGGTCTAAGATCAGGCCTTACCTAAGCCTAGTTAATAACAATTATTACTAAATTTATCACTAAATAGTAAATATTAATTAATGAAATGAGATTCATCAATTTTAACAGTTGAGGAAAAAATTACCCACCTGACTTAGGACATAGAAAACTTCAAAACGATTAGGGAATTTGGATGCAAAGCCATCTAGCTCTTCCTGTGGATAATCCAAAACCAAACAATAATTCAATAATTCAGACATATAACCATTTTAAATATTTTACTAGAGGACATGTAGAATATATTTTTTTAAAAAAAATTTGACTATGTAGGAATTTAAATTCGAAATTTTTTAAGCGTTAAAAAAGACTTCTGTATCAAAATATAACAAAATACAAGCGAAGAGGGAATTAACCTTCAAAAGAATATCCTCATATGTTGTATTGGCATAGATAAGATACAAATTAGTTTTATCTTTTAGATTCTCTAATATTGCTCGAGTAATCTGAAACAAAAAATAAAAGTATTATACAGATAAATTTCTAATCAAAATTAAAAATAAAGAAAAATAAACAAGTTCCTAAAACTCTTGCAACGTAGATATATGAACTTAAACCTGAAAGATTGGTGTAATTCCTGATCCTCCGGCAATCATTCCAAATGCTTGAACTTGACCTACTTTGTAATTGAATTTGCCCTGTAAAAATTTTCTATTTCTTTATTTTTAAATTTTAAAAAATTTTAGAAAACTTGAAACAATAATTTACAATTCAAAGATTAAAAAAAAAAAATAAAAAAAATACACCTTGGGTCCCTTTACGTCTAAATAATCCCCTTCTCGCATCTCCCTGAAATGGTGAGACATTCTTCCCTTTGGATACATCTGCTTAAGAGAGTAACAGAAACTACAAAACAATTAGTACTTATCATTATATATATATATATATATATATATATATATATATATATATATATATATATATATATATATATATATATATATATATATATATATAGTGCTTTAATCTTGTTTATTTCAGAATTAATATTAATAAAATGAACGGGAACACAATGGATGTGTACTTTTACAACAAGTTCAAAGTAACCAGCATCACTGTCCAAAGTAATTGGTGTGTATGGTCTTATTACTTGGTCACCTTCACTATCTTTTCCCCTAATCAATAAAACAAAATCAAACATCCAACAATTACCCCCAGTAGTTAATATTCAAATCAATAGCTATATATATATTTTTTATTTAAAATATATTATTATTACTAGTAGCTAAAATTAAATGAAATTGTAAACCTGCAAAGGACATGCTTTCCTACGGGTAAGCCCAATACCGATGTAAGAGTAGGGAGGGCGAACCTAAACTTTGCAACATTGTGGCTGATTGCCACTTTCTTTACTAATTTGAATTCTTTGAATTTCTTAGGATCTAAGCAGCCTGCAAAATTTATTTAAAAAAAAAAAAAAGGTAAGCCTAGAATTTAAAAAAAAATATAAATTAATATATAATTTAATGATAATTACAGTAATTTTATTTTATTTTCTTCTTGAAAAATTATAAAATATACTGGAAAAGGACCCAATTCATTACTCAAATTCATAAGCTTATGCATAAGTGTTACCCATGCCAATATCCAATAAATGAGAAAGTAATGAAAAAATTCAGAGGGAAAAAAAAAAAAAAAAAAAAAGGAAGGTAGTCCTAAACTAGCAAAATGCAATCATTGTTGAATAAATAGTAGAAGTAACAATCAAATAAATGCAAATATTTGAAATAAATAAAAAAATAAATAAAGACCTTTGGTTTTTCTGTACTTATAATAATAAACACAAGTAGCCAGGCAAAGTGAAACAATAGTAATGGCAAGGGCTAGAAGCTGAGCATGAGGCATAATTGATATGAAATCCATTTTGAAAAAATTAGAGATGATATCCAAATTCAATGGCAATTTCCATCTCTGTATTTTTGTGAAGATGGAGTACAACAATGCCGCCATCTAATTTCTATATATTATGCACATATATATTTGATGATCGTTATTCTTTCCTTTCTCTTCACATATTTCTATTCCCTTCCATTAGCAGTTGCGCATAAAGAAAAGTATCTTGGGAAAAGAATCCCTACAAACAAAAGACTAAATTAATATAATTCCCCCTTGATTTTGTCCTTATATATATATATATATATATATATATATATATATATATATATATATATATATATATCACAAGGACAAGGCAAAACTCTGGGTAACCTTAAATCACACACATTCTAGGGTACAACTCCACATAAATCAAACAAAAGTAAGCTACAGTTAGGGGCGTTCATGGGTCATGTTGGGTCAAGTTTTCCTCTAATATGATTTGACCTGACCTTCAAGTAAAATGTGAATTTTTGGGTGAAAGTATAGGGGAATCTAAGTTCTACTTCTGTTGCAGGGTAATCCTGTTAATAATAGTCAGAATAGCGGTTCAAGTCCTAATTGGAAAACTTCCCAAGAAAAGACTTCAAAAAGAATCCAAATAAAGAGGCATCAAAATTGGGGTGCATGCCTTTATCCTGCTTTTGGATTCTATTTTACTAATATATTTTGGCCTTTGGCTTATAGTCATGTTTAATTCAATTGTCGATATCAAAAGTCTCAGCAGTTCCATTGTAACAACCCACCCACCCTAAGAATTTTCGTGATAAATTGCTTGATTTATAATTATTAAGGTTAAGTATGTGTTTGTATGAAAATTAGTAATCTAAGTGATTGATGAATATGTGGCATATTAAATAAATTTTAATATCCATAAAATGAGTTGCTATTATGAAATAAATGATTTATATGAAGTGCATTTATATAAAAGAATTTATTTTAAATAAAATGAATTTTCATGCATAAGACAATTTTTAAGCATAAAATAATTTTAAGAGTATTTTTAAAATATTTTAAAATAAATATTTTTGGAGAAAATGTTACAGAAATAATAAGAAAAATATTCTTTTTATTTTTAATTTTACGCAGCCCAAAAATTTAAATAAAAACCCAAATACCCAAAAGCCCACTACACAAAAATCCTCATAACCTAATTCATTAAGGTTATTAGTGGAAATTTCACCCAAACCCTATTGTATATTCTAAATTTCGGCAAGAATAGAGTTCCAGCAGCCATCCCCTTATTTTTCTGGATCTTGGCAGAAAAATCATCTCAAAATATTTTTCTCTACCGAAATTAAGAAAACACATTTCCGTTTCGCGATTTTTTGACCGTAATCGTAAGTTTTTCTTCTCTTTCGATTTCTAAACTAATTTCTATGAAATAAATTATGGAAAAATTATTTTGAAATGGTTGATTACTGATTTTTACATATTTAATTCTATTTGGGTGAGTTTTTGAGAGAGAAAATCTATTTTCTACCGAAAACACGATTCTTTTCGTGAGATTTCTCCAAAGGTGAATTTTATAACTTAAAATCACAATTTTTATGCATAAACATCACTGGGGGGGGGGGGGCGGCGGGGGCGGGCAATTTGTGTATTGTTGTGTTCTAAACTGATTTTTGATTTGTTTTGATGGAAAATATTGGATTAAATTATATTTTTGCATATTTATGTGATGACCGGAAAATTATGAAAAACAAAGGAGTTCAAGGTTTTTGTGTTAGAACTTGAAAGCTGGAAAATTCTATTATTGAATGGACATATGGTTGCCGATTTGTATGAGGAAGTGCTCTAATATGATATTTGTTTTGTTTAGATGAAAAATAATGATTTGAATCATGTGTCTGTTTATCGCTGAAATGAACGAAAAGCGCAGAAAGCGCGAAAACTCATGATTTTTCACCTAAGTCTTTAAACTTGGAAATTTTTGTAAAAATCCTATTTATGGCTGCCGAATCATGTATGGATGTGTTCTAAACTGATATTTGCTATGATTGAATGAAAAATAATAGTTTAAACAACCTGTTTACATATTTCTGAAAATGACCAAAAAATATCGAAAATAAGAAAACTCATGGTTTTATGCTTTGTAATTCAAAAGTTGAATTTTTATGTATAAACAACACCAAGTGTGGCCGATTCATATGGATTTAAATTCTAAAATGATTTTTGTTGTATTTACATGAAAAATCTTGGTTCAAACCATGTTTTTACATATTTCTGAAATAGACAGAAAGTGCGAAAAGAAGAAGAATTTAGTTTTTACTTTGGTGATGCATTCAGCCTACATGAATCTTTTAGTCCCAATGTTTATAATTTTCATGTGATGTGTTTTGATAATTATTGACATGTATGTATGTATAATAAATGATAAAATTGCATATTAGTTGAAGATATGATCCTAGATAATCTTAAACGCATTATAGTATACTTAAGGTATCTTAACTTTTTATTGTGATTAGAATACAAATATAATTGGGAAATATGGAACTAGATGTTATGATGACTTGATAATAAATACATAATTTTGAGTTGATGAAGTGACAATTAAATAAAAAGGATCATAAGAGTTAAGCATGATACTTGAAAGATTAATGGTTAAGTTGACATGTATGGGAGTGTAAAGTATATTAAGATGATTGTTAAAGTGAGATGATATTGAGGTAATAATATTGTGATGACCTTAAAAAGGTATGAATGTGATTGTAATGTGATATCAAGAGAGCCTATAAGGCCTAAGTATGCAAGACTTTCAAAGTCAACGTGTTATGTGCAAGTGACGAGTACACCTATGTGTGGACTCTAAGTGTATGTGTATGCTATATGTGCATGGGGTAGTTATGGGATAGGAGCATCATGAGTAAATAAATACTAAGTATTAAATCAAATATTATGTTAGAGTTTGAGGAGCTTTAAAAGTGCAAAGGGACTACGTATACTAGGAGCAAAGGAACCCCAAGGTGAGTAAACATCATATTCATTCTTCAAATGTGAGTAAACACCATGTTCACGTTACAAGTGCAAGTAACATTTTGTTATATTATAAATATATGATATCATATTATGTGAGCTTTTGTGATTTTTGAAACCCAAGTTCTTTCCATTCTAAATATTATTATATGATTTCTTTGTCAAGCTTGGGTTGCAAAAGGACATTTGATCCAAAACTAATTTGTTTATCCAATGAGAACTTCTTGTGATTAATACCCTAACTTATATTCTTTCTGGAACTACACTATCATTGTATCTTTTGTTTGAAAGCTAAACCACTATTGTTATTGGAATACATGTTATTATTGCCTTATGTGATATTGTTAATTGTGATTACCATTAGCTCTAGTTATGGTACGTTTTACCCTTTATGCAGAATCCTCGTGCCAATGCTGGTAATCATCGAAACTTGTGCACATGGTCTTAACCCGATGGATAGGGGTAGTATATCCACCTCAGCTAGAAGGGGCGGTTCTAGTCGTGGAGTCTGATAAGCTTCATACCTTATAAGCGATAGGAGTTGAAATTTGGTATAAGGCCACCTCTCTTTAAGTGTTCGAGTGATAGAGCAATAGCCTTCACTCTTCATAAGTGATAAGTGTGATTTCTGCAAACTTGCCAAATTGAACCCTTGCTAAATTGCAACCTGATTCATGAATAAATCATGAACTATGTGTATAAGTTATATGTTTCCTTTTCAAAGGAATATGTGATATGTATGTGCCTTATCGTTTACTCATTGAGATCATCTATCTCACCCCTTTTTATTTGTGTAGTTCCAGGTGAGCAAATGTGAGGAGGCAAGGTGGTGGCTCAAGCATTCTACTTCGCTTGGGGAATTCCTTGTCCAAGTTATCAATAATGCTAATTTATGGAATCTTGTCATTAGATGCTCTGGGAATGTTGATTGATACTTATTGATATATATATTATTTTCCTCATGGATTTTATATGAAATGATTTATTTTAGACTTCCGCAATCTAAGGTATTCATCTAAATGTTTTAACAAGTTATAGTAAGAGGCTTGGTAAGATCCTAGGCATGATTTGTTTATATGTAAGTGGGTTCTATGGGCGTGAGTGACCTTATGTCTCCCCATGTTCTAGGACTGTCATATTTCTAAGGTTGGGATGTGACATCCATAATATGAATAATGGAAAGAGAAGGTTTGGGTTTTCTAATGCACACAAGGGAAAAGGTTTTTGTAGTCTTACGCCTTAGTCAAATTTTTATGTTCCATGTTTATGAAGGAGATACACTGAGGAACAATGTGATAGCTTCCATAACATGCTCTCTCCACTTGCTTAATGTTTTTCTTTCCTTTTGTGCTTGTAATTGCTTCCATATAAACATGGAAAGAAAAGTGGAATGCTTGTCGGAAGTAGAAATATACATGGGGTTCATCATGGTCATGATTCTGTGATTTGAATTAGTCAATTTAGCGAAATCTCTGCAAAACTTATCCAGGATTGCTGCACTTGATTTGCATGGTATGATGAAGCCTTGTTAAAACATTAAAGAAGCCTGTTGATAATGGCTGCTGATTGTTATTTTGGCATTTTATATATCATGTGCCTGTACATCTAAAGAATATAGGAAGTCAAAGAAGCTCAAGGAAAACTCATTACTTTGTACATGTTTAATGTAAAACTTGAAACCTATCATAAATGTCTATCTGATACTTGTTCAAATGTGCATTTGCTTCTACATTTCTCTGGTTGTGTATAGGGCAGTGGTTGAAAACTAAAGCCCACTTAAATATCTCAATGTGTGTTTGTTGTGTTCTAATTCTTACTCTTTTTCTTAAAAAAAATTACTAGGGTTTGGCTATGAGAGGCCAACTAAATGTGCACATACTAATCAGAAAAGGTAACTTTTTTTTCTTGATCCCTCAATTTTATATGTTCAGTTGTTAGGAGAAAAAGTTGTATTAATCTCTCATTGTTAGTCAAACTTTTTTGAAAAATGTAAAAATGCATTTGAGACAGAGAGAGGCAGAGGAATTTTGTATTGTGAGAATTGTTTGGCTTTTGTACAAAATAAGCTACCTCCATGGCTCCAACTTGATCAGAGGTATCTTGAAACTGTAAAATGTTCTTATTCTTTTTAAATCAATTTTCTATCTAAGAAGTTATGAAAATGCCTTTTTCAATTGAAGCAAAAGTTTATTAGCTATAACATTTTCTCTGTGATTGATAGTGAAAAGTCATCTTCTAGTGATGGATGAATCCAAAGAACTGTTCATTTACAATTTGTATTTTTATTTAGATGAGTACCAAATATTAGGGTCAGTTTCTCTTCCATATCGTTGTTTATGCCAGTTTAAATTTCAATCAATGAAGCAATTGTGGCATAGGTGTTATGGTTTCATGCTTTATAGGTAGCTACTCAAGATGCCTAACCTAATAAGTGTTCATTGGGCTTGAATGTGCAGTTTTTGGGCATGTGGAATTAATTGAATGTTAGTAACTGAATAGTTAGACTCCTAGTCCTTATTGGTCTGCACTTGTATTGAGATCCTCAACAACACTAGTTTTGCTTTGCAAGAGACACATATGGTTAATTTTTTATTCCTTGTAATAAACAGAAAAAAAGGAACAAATGCCATTTTTTACGTCATGTTTTCCTATTCATCTTCAAGCCTGGGGTTTAATATTAATTTGATCATATTTATGATTTAGCATTTCACCTTTGTTGCTTATAGAGTATCAAATTTCTGCGATTAATGTTCCCCATATATTTTTTTTCAAATTTTAATTTTTTCCCTAAATATAATTAAGGTCTCTTGCTTTGACCTATGGAGCAAGAAATCAAACAATGGTGTGAAGAACGTAGGAAGAACTACCCATCAAAGGCCAACATTAATAAGGTTTGATTTCCTACTATACCTGCCCGCCATATCATTATTTTAAAATGGTTGTCCTGATTGTTGATTTTAATGCCTGCAGAAGTGCAGTGAAAGGCAAACAAACTCTGGGTTCAGTAAGAAAGAAGCTATACAATGTCGAGAGGTATTTTATACATGCATTCTTGTGCTAATTGTTATAAATATGATTGATGCATAAGGCAAGATCTTTTCATTGTGCACTCAAAGATGGTGCCATTTTACGTTAAGAATTTATTTGGATGTTTTTACGCCTTTATAATATCATAGCCATATCCTGTAGGTAAGAGCATGGAGAAATTCTTATAACTCTTGCCTAGTCCTGTGAATTAGGTCAAGTTGATCCAAACCCAACCCAAAATTAACCTACGACTAGACCTAGAACTTGTTCACCTAGACTGGATTTAGGTTAGGGTCTGGGGGACCCAATCTTGGTACCTTCTAGATCTTGGTCGGACCTGGAGGGAAAAACTCGAAAAAAAAAAACTATTTTCTTTTT
Source organism: Reutealis trisperma (assembly GCA_947687605.1). Lineage (NCBI taxonomy): Eukaryota > Viridiplantae > Streptophyta > Magnoliopsida > Malpighiales > Euphorbiaceae > Reutealis > Reutealis trisperma. The sequence continues at coordinate 26,616 of CANTUT010000768.1, forward strand.
TTAATTTGCATTGATCATTTATAAATAATTTTATTTTTTTAAATATTTTGAAAAAAATTTATTTATAGATTATTTGAAAGTAGAGTAAGAATAAAAAAATTTAAAATATAGAGATTAATTATTTGTAAAATTATTTTGGTAAAAATTTATTTATAGATTTAAAAATTAAAAAAAAAATGGAAAATGAAAATTTCAATTTATTTTGAAAATTGTAATAAGATTTTAAAAAATTGAAATAAAAAATTAATTATTTATAAAATTATTATTTGAAAACAAAGCAAGATTTAAATAAATTAAAAATGAAAAAGAATAATTAACCACCACAACTAGTAAATTTCTTTTTTATTAAAAATTATTCCGGAATCTAGGATCGGCCTATATATATCCGATTTGGGTTTAAGAACTGGGCCCATCAAGCTGGCTCAAGCCGAACTTGACCTGAAATGGTAGCATCTAGTGATGTAACTTATTTTTAACCTTCCATTCTATAGCAAAAATTTTCTCCTTAGCTGAATTTTTAATCTATTGCTGAAGGCTAGTCCTCAATATTTTATTTTTTTTCTCAGCACTTTTGGTGATTAATAATATTAATTAGATAGATCGCTTGTATGAAGCCTAGTATGTTAAACCGTATTCTTATTGAATATAATATATATATTTTTTATATATAAAACTTAGGTAGTATTTGGTAAAACTGAAAATTAAGTATTAAAAGTTTAAGTGTTGAATAATTTAAGGAATATAAATTTTAAACTGTAAATATATTTCAAAGTTTATTAATTAATCTATTGTATCAAGTGCAAATTTTAAATTAAAAATTTTAACTTATCATTTTAAATAATTTTTAATTTAATTGAAACTTTTAAAAGAAATATTATCAAACAATTTAAAATTATTAAGTGCTGAAAATTTTAATTTTAGATGTTGAATCGAGTTGTCAAATGTCATTTTAGATTTTTGCAAGTTTTCCACAAAATTCGGTGTTAAATGTGGCATGAAGAGTTGGATTAAGAAGTTGGAAGCAAGCTTTGGTTTGTTAGTACTAGAGTCGTCTTTGTGATTGTAAGGGCTCGTCCAAGCTCCAATTTGAACTAAATTAAACAAAAAAAAAGGTGCCCACGTTGCAATGGAATAGCAATTACATTTAAACTTTATGGGACTGATGGTTCTCCAAAATGCGTAATTTTTAAGTTCAAATTGGCAAATGACACTGACCAATATATGCTCAATTTTTGTTCTTTGCATGGGATGATATATTTGTATCTTTTGGTTGAAATTGTGATTACATTAATGCCATTGGATTTGGACAGTAATTCAATTACAAACTGGTAGTTCTTTTTCATCTTCAAATCATATTTGAAAAGATAAATAAATTTGTTGAAAACCTTGTATGCAGCAACTGAAGGAGATTTTAGCTAAGCAGGCTGAGTTGGGAGTTGAAGTTGCTGAAATACCATCACACTATCTCTCAGATTCAGAGAAACAAGTAAATGAAAGGGAAAATGATAAGAGGTCTGTTGCTAGGAAGGGTAGATCCCAAAACAAGCATGACAGAAAAGGGAGATACAATAAAAATGATGGATTTGGAAAGCAGCAAAAGTTAGTACATAGGGATTCATCTAGTATTTCTTCCTTCCACAAGAGGAAACCAACGCTTTTGCAGAAGCTTCTTAGTGCAGATGTAAGGAGAGATAAGAAGCATTTATTGCAGGCTTTTAGGTTCATGGTGAACAACTCTCTTTTTGAGGATTGGCCAGAGAAATCTTTAAAATTTCCTCATGTAGTAGTTAAGGAAGATGAGAGGGAGGATGTGGTGATTGCAGAAAAATCCTCACTTGTTGGGAAGGATGTTTCTGAAGTTAGCAACAAGACAAGTGCTAAAAATTGTGGCCAAGCTGGTGATAAAGATGAAGAAGAAGATAATAGCCGTGGTAATGATGGTAATAAGCATGATTGAAAGGGCGGAACAAAAGACTTGCTACACCGACGGAAAGCATAGCTTTGTTGAGGAAATTGTCAGAACTGAAGAAGAGGAGGGAGAAATCATTGACTAAGTGTGCATCTCTCTCACTTTGATTCTTGGTTGGTCATGCACTGTAGTGCCCAGCATTGTATTATAAAAACTTTTTGTTCCTTTATTTTATTTATCCTATACTTTTTGGATTGCAGCTTGTCAACATTTTGATTTTTGAATGAGATAGAGTCTGTGCGGCTGTGCCAAGTAATTTGAGAGTTGTAGAAAGGTAAGAGTAGTCCTTGGCACTTGACAAATATTGCAGGCAAACCTGTCCATAACACCTGTTAATTGATTAGTGCTCAAAGCACTTACCCATTTTCAATCTTCATATTAAAAGCAACACAAAACAGTTTTGTCTTGTTAATCTTTAGAATTAAGGCTCAGGGTTCATTTGGATGAATAGTTGAAAGTTAGCGTTTCGCGTTTGAATTCTCAATGGCTAGTCTACTGGGATAAGTAGTTGAGAGTTAACTAATCTATTTGGATAAGCAGAGAGATAACGTTTGATATTTTTCAACATTTAAAATTACGTTTCAAAATTTAGTAATTAGGGGTTAAATATTTCTTAGTGTTAGCATTTGACTTTTCAACTGGCTGCCAACTGGTGACTGGTACTAAAAAAGTTCGTAGATAAGTAGATGGGGATATAATCAGAGTTCGAATTACATTTTGGATGTGAATCCAATCGATTTAAGATGCGCAGCTATGGCTTTGTTAATGCCTGGTGGACCACACCTAAAATCTATAAATTAGTTGTTAAACATGAGATATAAATTATTTTAGGAAATATAAAATTATTTTTAGAATTTCGAATTAAATATCTAGTCTAGTGGTAAACAATGATGTCAAAAAATTATATACCTGAATTTGGTCAGATGCCGGAGGTGGACAATGATTTTGAATAATTTCCTTTGATATGTGACCAATACCACCATTCCATGCCTCAGGTGGCTGCCAATCACCACATCCGCACGCATTCATATATATATATATATATATATATATATAATCAAACTCTGAGAAGATTTTCATCATAACTTGCCATCTCATTAATTTTGTAATTTAATTTCAAATTAATTAACGTCAATTTTATAAATTAATTTAAGCAGATGATTTATTCAATCAATCAATTATTAAATATAATAGTACGGTATTGACGAATATATACAATTATATATGATAATTTTAAATTGAATTCTAAATTTATAAATAAAAATATCTAATAATAGTGTTAAAACAGCAAGGATAAGAAAAGAGAAAAACAATACAAATTAATTTTATGTTGTTCGGTTTCTCACTAGACTTACGTCTATGGTCATTTGAAGAATAATCTACTAAATTATCAAATCAATATATTGCAATTTTTGAACAGATAAAATTGTAAATCCTCTCACAATATCATCTGTTGTAAAATTAGCACTTGATTAGAGTAAGAACGCAATTAATAATTTGAGAAAATAATAAGAACACCAAATTTTATGTGAAAAACCCCCAAACAAATTAGAATAAAAACAATGGGTAAAGATAGAAGAATTTCACTATAAAAAATAATAGGAATTATAACCTCTATATTAGACTACAACAATCTCCCACTTAAAGATTTGATTAAGGATCAATCAATCTTCACACTATTCTTTCTTCCTTGCCATTCCCATGTTGCTCATGTCTCCGTCAGACCACTAGAGGATCGACACCAAACAAACTTGTCGGTATTGACTGTCTTTGTCATGAAGTCTGCTAGGTTGTCTTTGGTATGTACTTTCTGCATATCCATGGTCCCTTCTTTCACTTTCTCATGAATGAAGTGGTACTAGCCTTGAATGTGCTTTGTTTTTGAATGAAAAGTTGGATTCTTTGCTAGATGGAAGGCACTCTGACTGTCACAAAATAAAGAAATCTTTTTCCTGTTTATGCCCGAGTTCTTTCTTATCATTTCCAATCAGATTGCTTCTTCACTAGCTTATGTAGCTGCTACATATTCTGCTTCTGTTGTTGATGTAGCCATAACTGACTGCAGTTTTGAAATCTAGCTTATTGCTTTTCCAGCAACAATAAATATATAACCTGTAGTGAATTTGCTTTTGTCCAAATCATCTGCATAATCTGAGTCAATATACCCTTTGACCGTAAAATATGATCCTCCATAACATAATGCAACATTTGAGGTCCCCTCAAAATATCTTAGGATCCTTTTCACTGTATTCCAATGCTCTCTACCAGGACATGCCATGTACCGACTATAATATATCTTAGGACAATGCTCTTTACTCCTACTGCATGTGTAATGTCTGGTCTTGTACAAATCATAGTGAACATCAAACTTCCCACTGCTGATGCATATGGTACTCGAAACATCTCCATCCTCTTTGCTTCACTACTAGGACTCATCTTGGAGGATAACTTGAAATTAACAAGAAGTGGGGTAGAAATTGGTTTACAATCTTGCATGTTGAAGCACCATAAGATTTTCTTTAGATAATTCTTCTGTTAAAGCCAAATCTTCCTATTATTTATGTCTCAATGAATTTGCATCCCTAGAATCTTGTTTGTCGGTCCCAAGTTTTTCATTTCAAACTCCCCAGCTAACTAAGCCTTCAAATCTTTAACATGATCTTTGTTGGGGCCTGCTACTAATATGTCATCAACATATAACAACATAATGATGAAATCATTATTACCAAACCTCTTGAAGTAGGCACAAGGCTCTACATTTAATCTGTTGTATCCAAGGCTTATGATGAAGGAATCAAATCTCTTATACTAACACCTCGGCACCTGTTTGAGACCATATAGAGATTTGTTCAACATGCAAACTAAGTTCTCCTTTCCATATTCTTCAAATCCTTATAGTTGGAGCATATATATTTCTTCTTCAAGATCTCTATGAAGAAATGCAGTTTTTACATCTAATTGCTCTAAGTGTGGGTTAAAAGTAGCACACATTGTCAGAACTACTCGGACTGTATTAAGTTGAACCATAAGAGAAAATATCTCATTAAAATCAATGCCTTCTTTCTGAGCATACCCTTTTACAACCAGTCTTGCATGATACCACTCTACTTGATCATCACTATTTCGTTTGATCTTGAAGACCCATTTATTGCCAATAGGCTTTCTTCCTTGTGGTAACGGCACAAGCTCCCAAGCCTTATTCTTATGAAGAGTTTCAATTTCTTCCTGCATTGCTGCAATCCATTGAGATTTATCTGAACTATCCATCGCCTCTTAAAGATTTGATGGTTCACCATCTTCTGTTATAAAGCAGTATGCAACATTGCTCTTGACAAAATAATTAGACTGCCAGGCTGGTGTTTTTCCTTTATAAGTTGACCGTCGAACTTCTGTAATTTCAGACTCAACTGGTTCTCGTTCCTTAATTTCTAGTGTTGTTTCAAAAGAATCCTTTGAATCAGACTCTTTTTTCACCTATACCATTGTAGTTTCTTGAACTTCTTTTAAATTGCTACTATCACTTTTCTCTTATAGCTTCCCTTCTGCAAATATCACATCCCTACTGATGATAACCTTATAGGTAGTGGGATCCCATAGGCGATACCCCTTTACTCCATTAGTATAACCCAAAAATATGCATTTTCTGGATCTAACTTTGTAGTCTTTTGGGTGTTGTACATCACATACACAGGACTTTCAAATACATTAAGGTTTGAATAATCAACAAAAGCTTTCCGATCCACATCTCCATCAATGTTTTCAACTCAAGTGTAGTTGATGGTGACCGATTGATCACATAACAAGCAGTGCTGACTGCTTCTGCCCAAAATATTTTTTCTAGACCTGCAACTCCCAACATGGCCTTTGTTCTTTCCAATTCTGTTCATCTGCTCTGCCACTCCATTTTGTTGAGGAGTGTATGCCATAGTGATCTATCTCTTAATACCTTCTTGATTATAAAACTCAGCAAACTTATCGCTAGTATATTCTCCTCTATTATTTGTCCTTAAACACTTGATCTTTTCCCTAGATTCAAGTTCTACCCGCGCTTTGAATGCTTTGAAAACTGAAAATACATCTCCTTTCCCCTTGATAGGAAACACCCATCTACTGGAATAATCATCTATGAAGGACATAAAGTATTTTGCTCCTCCCAAGGACGTAACTGGTGCTTGCTATACATCAAAGTGAACCAATTCTAGAACTTTCTTGCTTTTAGAATTTAATGCGTTGAATTTTATTATATACTGTTTGCTTGTAACACAATGCTCACAAAAGGGTAAGGAAACCTTTGTGAGTCCCGGAAGTAGATTTTTCTCTGCAATAATTTTCATTCCTTGCTTAAACATATGCCTAAGTTTGTAATGCCACATCATTGCAGATTTGTTATTCAAACTACTCGAAGCAACAGATGCTTCTACTTCCTGCACAGTATCTCCTATCAGTATATATAAATTTGCAGCCTTTTTTCATCATTTCATAAGTACAAGCGCGCTATAGATTATTTTCTTAATCCCATTCTGGGTTTCAATCCTGCATCTAAGATCATCCAATTGTCTTTCAGACAACATATTCTTCTGTGAGCCCTCTATATGTCTCCCATTTTGGATAATGTGAATTATATTGTCATACATCTTCAGCTTGATGGTTCTAATACCGACAATCTTCAAGGCATGATTATCAACCGTGTACACAGATCCTTTTGAGATAAGTTCATAATGATGGAACCACTCTCTTCGAGAGGTCATATGCCTGGTAGCTATTGAGTCAAAACACCAAACATTAGCTAAGTTTTGTTTGCCTGTATTAGTAGTCGCCGCTTCACAACATAGAGCATTACCATCATCTGAAGTGTTTGCTACATTTCCTTGAGAACTGAAATTTTTATTTAAATTCTAGTTATCTTTCTTCATGTGACATTTCTTGCCATAGTGGTAGCACTTTATATTCTTCTTACTCCTCGACTTTGATCTTCCCTAATTGTGGCTCCCACTGAGACCACGTTCTATTGATCTTCCTCTCACTATAATGCCTCCACTTGCTGTGAACGGGCCAATTTGTCCTCCTTGTTCTTGTGCTGACTTTCTTCTTCTAAAACTACAGCTGCATCATCATCGAAGATTGGATAATCCGTGAGGATATTATTTGTTTGATTGATGATGAGTTGATCATACGAATTAGGTAGACTTTGGAGTAGAAGTTCAGCATGTTCATTCGGCTCTATTTTAACTCCCAACGCTGTAAGCTGAGAAAATAGAGTATTCAAAGTATCTACGTGCTTTGTCACTAAAGTAGATTCTGCCATCCTAAGAATGTACAGTGTCCTCTTAAGGAAAATTTTATTGTAGAGTGATTTTGACTCATACAATTTATTGAGGTGATCCTAAATCTCCTTTGCCATCTTTTTCTCTTCTATGCTCGACAATATCCTATTTGCTAATGCCAGATGAAAGTTTGCTATAGCATTTCCATCCATTTCATTCCATTTATTATCTGTGAGTCCTGCCGGCCTTTCACTGATAGCCGCAAGGTAATTATCTTTTCTCAATATTGCCTTCATCTTTAACTTCCACAGTGAGAAATTACTCCCGGTAAACTTCTCAATTTCAAATTTTACTGATATTGCTTCTATCATGAACTTCTTTAAGCAAATCTAGCTCCCACTATCTCACATGAATAGTACCTATATATTGGAATAGTGACCGTAGTTTGTGAATAATACACTAGGTAAGTTTCTAAGAAAGAGTGGTAGGTCATAATGGACACACTTAAATACCAAGTCTTTCTTTAGTCAGAACTTTTCCTAGACATGTATTTTCACACTACCACACTTATTTCCATTTACACTCTAATACGTGTGAACAGTACTCATATTCGTGAATAATGCCAAATTGTAATGTACTTCAGAGTACTATTCACAACAATAATTTTCTGAGAAAAAATTTCTAATGTGAAAGATTAGTTAATAACTGTAACCACAGAGCATACTCTTATTTTTCAAGAAAAATTAAAACCAATAGCTCTGATATCACTTATTGTAAAATAGAGACTGGATTAGAGCAAGGGCGCAACTAATAATTTGAGAAAATAATAAGGGCACCATATTTTACATGGAAAACTCCCAAACAAATTGGGGTAAAAATCACGAGCAAAAATAGAAGAATTTTACTATGAAAAATAATAGGAGTTACAATTTCTCTATTTATAAAGGAGAAACAATTAAAAATTTTCTTTTTATAATAAGAGAAAATAATCACACTAACTCTTTAATATTTCTCTCACTAAAAACTCTCTCAAATTTGAGATTTTGGGATGCTTGAATGATGAGGAGAGGAAGCCCTTATATAGGCTCCCAACCTTTCCCTTTGTCAAATTTGGCCACCAAAATTGTCAAATATAGAGGCATAAATTTGGTGCCTCTATATTGGACAACAACATCATCACCTATCACAAAGGCATTCTACCCATACACTTTATGTCACACTGAATCAATAGGTAAAAACCGCAACTTAACTATTTGGCAAAAGGCCCCACATCCTTGAACCTTGGGCAAAAGCCAAAGAACTTCTCCTATAATACTCTTATTTATAATGTTACCTAGTATCAATTCCAACTTAATAAGAATCCTCATCTAAATAGGAATAACATTAAATAAGAATTCTACTCCACAAAAGCAATAATCCCCCACTCCATTAAAGGAATATTTCTCACACAAAAAATAGGAAAAAGGTCTTCTTTCAAATCCCATTAGAATTTTGAGTTACAATCCTCTCTCTCTCTCTCTCTCTCTCTCTCTCTATATATATATATATATATTATGCACAATTCAATGAAAATATTAAATATATGCATTCGAAGATGGACCTACCTTGAAATTTTAAAAAATATTAGAGGTTATTATAGTCAATTCAAAATCCCTAATTTATTTTTTTGTTTTTACCTTTATTTTTTTATTTGGCTTTTCTTGTTTTATATTTCTACTTCACTATGCTAAAATCTTTGTCTTCTCATTCAATCATCAATTTATTGTAGAATCAACGTTATGCCAAAGATAAATTTGAGAGGTTTAAGGAAAATTTTTTACATTAGTTTATAATTTTTTTATTGGGTTTATTTTAATTTTTTTAATTATTTATAATATTAATAATTAGAGAGTAAAAATTTTTTATTTTGACTAACAGAATTGGGAATATCATTTTTCCTTTGGTTTATTTATTAGTTAATTGTCATTATTCTTACTAGTTGCTATTTCTATAGTGGAAAGAGCTTTTTTGTGTGATGAATATCATCAAAAGTTCACTATGCAATAGAATGGGATATAATTTATTGAATGATTGTATGGCATTATTGAATTTTACACACACACATATATATATATTGGCAACTTATATTGAAAAAGATGTATTTGCAAATATTAGCAATGAAACTATTATACAATGGTTTCAAAAAATGAAGAATAAAAGAGGAATCCTATGATATAATTGTATTATTTTATTGATTATTGTGAAAATATTAAGCTTAATGCATATTTCGTTCTAAATTTGGCACTATTGATCAATTTACCTCCTGACTTTTTAAATTAACAAATTTAAACCTATAATTTGTAAAATTGGACTTAATGAATACTTGCTTGACAATAGAAAAACACATGTAAAATACACACTTGACAATTTTCACTTTATTTATTGACCTGTAACACTTTTTACCTATTTACCATCAAAAGATAATTTTTATTATCAAAAGATAATTTTGCCCTCATCCTTATCCTAAAATTTCTTAATTTTCTTTACTATTGACGTCTCTTTCTCTCTCTCTCTCTCTCTCTGTTATCAATGCCAAAGCTTCCTCCTCCCTGAAAGAGAAAGCTAATAGCAATGTTTGTTTTTGTTTTTGCCAAAAAAGAAAAAAAAAAAAACACAGTTGTTTCTTTTTTTACCAAAAATTAATATTAATTTTTATGAATGGGAGAGGAAAATAAATAAAGAAAAGTATTAAGAACACAAACACACAACACATATTGATATATTGAGCTCTATTATAATTTAAATGAGTAGAACTAGCCAATTAGATGATAGGCCCTCACCATATATTAATTATTTATATTATTTATTTCTAATCAATGCGGGATTACTCTTAATACTCTCTCTCAAGTGGCAATTGGGAATGAACATCCAATTGTCACTTGGACTAAAAATTGGGCTGGCTGGGACTGGACATACAGTTTAGGAAACCAGGAAAGAATTCGAACACTCCCCCTAAAACACAGCGGCAACATTAGACCAGACCACTAGGACTAGGCATATAGATGGGAAACCGAAAAATTAATAAATCTGGCCAAACCTACTCTGATACCATATTAATTTTTATGAATGGGAGAGGAAGACAAATATAGGAGAGTATGACAAATATAGGAGAGTATTAAAAACACAAACACACACAATACATATTGGTATATTGGGCTCTGTCATAATCTAAATGACTAGAATTAGCCAATTAGATGATAAACCCTCACCATATATTAACCACTTGTATTATTCATTCCTAATCAATGTGGGATTATTCTTAATAACCTAAGTCAGGACAGCCCTAGTAAATGTGAGGCCCTAAATGATAAATTATAAATTCAAATTTATTAAAATGTTTAATTTCATTTATTTAAAGAAACAAAATGCTGTTCTATTTCTCAAGAAAAAATATGTTGAGCATTTAATATAGGACAAAAAAAAGTGATTTTTCAACTTCATTTAATAGATGAACTAGACATTTAATGATTCTTATATGATTTGTTGATAATTTTAAAAAGAATAATGGATATGGACCATATTTAAGGTTTATTTTCTTTATTGGTCTTTTGAACTATATATATTTGTTTAAGTATATTTAAAAAAAAAATTACAATTAAACTAAAATAAACCATCAAAATAATAAAAAATTTTAAAATTTATGGGACCCTTTTACTTTATGGAGCCCTAGGCACGGGTCTAAATTGCCTAGGCCTAGGACGATGCCTTACCTAAGTTCAATTAATAACAAAATTAATAACAATTATTACTAAATTTATCACAAAATGGTAAATATTAATTAATGAAATTAGATTCATCAATTTTAACAATTGAGGAAAAAATTACCCACCTGACTTAAGGACATAGAAAACTTGAAACGACTGGGGAATTTAGATGCAAAGCCATCTAGCTCTTCCTGTGGATAATCCAAAACGAAATAATAATTCAATAATTCAGACACATACCCATTTTAAATGTTTTAATAGAGGACATGCATAAAATTTTTTTTTTAAAAATAATTTGACTCTGGAAATTTGGATTTGAAATTTTTAAGTGTTAAAAATGACTTTTGTATCAAAATAAAACAAAATACAAGTGAATAGGGAATGACCTTCAAAAGAATATCCTCACATGTTGCATTGGCATAGATAAGACACAAATTAGTTTTATCTTTTGGATTCTCTATTATTAGTGCTTTAATCTTGTTTATTTCATAATTACCATTAATAAAATGAATGGGAACACAATGGATGTGAACTTTTATAATAAGCTCAAAATAACCAGCATCACTATCCAAAATAATTGGTGTGTATGGTTTGATTACTTGTTCACCTTCACTATCTTTTCCCCTAATCAACACAACAAAATCAAACATCCAACAATTATCCCCAATAGTTAATATTCAAGTCAATAGCTATATTTTTTTTATTTAAAATATATTATTATTACTAGTAACTAAAATTAAATGAAATTATAAACTTGCAAAGGACATGTTTTTTGACAGGTAGGCCCAATACCGATGTCAGAGTAGGAAGGATAAACCTAAACTTTGCAATATTGTGGCTGATTGGCGTTTTCTTTACTAGTTTGAATTCCTTGAATTTCTCAGGATCTAAGTAGCTTGTAAAATTTATTTAAAAAATAAAAGGTAAGCCTAGAATTTAAAAAAAAATATAAATTAATATATAATATAATGATAATTACAGTAATTTTATTTTATTTTCTTCTTGAAAAATTATAAAATATATGGGGAAAAAGACCCAATTCATGAGCTTTTAGTCACAAATAATAAATAATTTTATCATTATGCATTAGTCTTACCCATGCCAATATCCAATAAATGAAAAATTAATGAAAAACTTAGAGAAAAAAAAAAGAGGTAGTCCTGAACTAGAAAAAAATGCAATCATTATTTAATAAATAGTAGAAGCAAAAATCAAATAAATGCAAATATTTGAAATAAAAAAAAATAAATGAAGACCTTTGGTTTTTTTGTACTTATAATAATAAGCAAAAGTAGCAAGGCAAAGTGAAACAATAGTAATGGTAAGGGCAAGAAACTGAGCATGAGGCATAATTGATATGAAATCCATTTTGAAAAAAATAGAGATGATATCCAAATTCAGTGGCAATTTCCATCTTTGAAAATCCATTTTTGTGAAGATAGAGCACAATAATGCCGCCATCTAATTTCTACATTGATGAGGGACAAAAATGGCTCATTGATTTTATGGGCTTCGAGGGTAGAAGGCTGATACATGTTCTGCAAGTGTATAGATCACATAAGTAATATAATGATGAATAGCGTTATCGTTCCACTGGAGACAAGGTTCAAGTACTAGCTCAAACGTTGACTGTTGTCTAGTTAATCAAAAGTTTGAGTAAGATTTAAATTGAAATAACTTTGAAATAATTAAACTAAATTAAAAACTTAACTAAAATAACATAAGTGAATTGCAAGGGAAAAATTAATGATAGAAGCTATCTAGATATTTGAATCCTCCTAGACCCCATATGTATTTCATAAATGGAAACTCAACTAAACCAAACATCGGATTGAATTGGCATTCCACTAGGTTAGATTGAAACCTCTCTTAAGCGATTCAATCCCTAATTACTAAGTATTATAAAAGGAATCTCTTCTCAATTTATAATTAAATAGAAACAACATTAAATTAAGGAACCATAAATCAAAGAATTTTGTAGGTCTATCTCTCGCACCCTAATCAATTCTCAACCTTTATGAGTGATCAATTCTAGCTAAGCGTTCTCAAGACAATTAGCAAGATAACTAAATCCAATTATCAAACATGCAATTAACAATTAGAAATAACAAATATAAATCATAAGGATAAATCAATCCCAATGAATGATTTAATTAATTAAAAACCCATTCAATCCATATAAAGTAATATAGGATTCATCAAATACCTAGGTATAAAGAATTTAGCTCATAATAAGAAAGTAACAAGAATAGAAGATAAAAGTTAGAAAAATCAAACAATCCATAGTGGATGAATAATAATCCAAACTTGAATCTTCAATTCTTGACTTGAAACTTGAAGAACTTCGATCTTTACCTTCAATTATCGCTGTAAAACTCTCTTCTTGACTTAGAAAAATTGTGTTTTTTTTAATAAAATTGGATCCCCTTATTTCTGTCTAAAATTTGCTTTTATACCTAGAAATTTTGCCTGACATGGCCATTGACATGCCCATGTCACTAGGTGTGTCGACACCCTGAATGCGCCGATCTTGCCTCTTAAGATACGGGAACGACGTGGGCAGTGACACACCCATGTCACTAGGCGTGTCAATTGAAAATTTGTCCAAAAATGCACAGTTCCTTGAATTTTATCCGTGCTTCTAGCTCAATTGACCTAAGGCATTATGAAACATAAAGGATTCCTAGAAAAACTCTAAAAAACACTTGAACAAACAAATTAAACTCAATTTAATAATAAAATGCTTTAAAAATAGGAGGTAAAATATAGCCAATTATACACTTATCAAATTCCCCCACACTTGAGTTTTTGCTTGTCCTCAAGCAAATTAAATCACAATAATAGTTAGAAAATGGACAACCCCTCCAAAGCAAATAGAAAACACAATGATTGACAATACTCAAATCAGTAGGGCTCATAATTCTTAATCAAAAATTAATTCTCAAATGTAGCAGTCAAATTAAAGGATCCTCAAATTAAAGAATCTCAAACTCAGAGATAAAACTCACAATCATGAAGTCTAAATTCCAGAGTTAAAAGATAGAGCATACAATTCTAAAGAAACAAAAGACAAACAAAAATAAGAAATGAAAGATTTTCTCTTAAGCACCTGACTACTCTCTTGATTTTCTATTGACTTTAACATTTAATTGCACTTTTTTTTTTTTAATTAAGGAGCCGACTTGTTTGAATCGTTATACTAGCCTTTTTACACGAAGGTAAACATTTGTGATGCCGAGCCCTAGTTACTCAGCTAGAATCACGAATCCAAATGGCTACTAACACTATTTATAATTCCAACTCCTTTATAGAAGAGTCAAAATCAATGGAATAGAGAAAAATTTTCAAAGCTCCTTATGCAATTTACTATTCTTTTATATATATATATATATATATATATATATATATATATATATATATATATATATATTATTTTTTCAAGAAAAATAGTCAAGGAACCTAAGATATTAAGTATATATAGATAAAACATATGCTAAAAAATGTAACTAAGGTTTCAAATTCTAGGCATGCAAATTCCATCAATTTAATTTCCTAATTATGACTACAACACTCAATCCTTAGCAAATGATCAAGACAATCGAGCCAAACATCAATGAGAAATTGTCATATATAGATAAAACATCAAACTATGAGCTAAAGAGGGATCATTCTAATTCATACCATTATTACAATTTAGCTTACTTAAAACAGAACAGGGCAAAAAGAATAAATAAATAACAAATAAATAAATAAATACCCTTTCCCCACACTTAATTTACACATTGTCCCCAATGTGTTGAATTCAAAGAAAAGAAAAAGGAGAGAGAGAGAAAACTACCCTGTCATTGCCATGAATCAAAATGTATGGATGCCGGATTGGTGGCCTTGCCATGTCAATTTTAGCTACAGGCCAAGAGAGACTACACTAAACAAAATATAAAGAACCATAAAAGCAAAAATAAAAACAAAATAAAAGAAAATAAAAGTACGTGTAGTAAAACACAAACAACGACATGTGTACCAACATGCCCATATCGTTGGGCATGTCATATTTATGGAATTTTTTTTGAATATTTCAGCTATTGACACAGTCATTGACATGCCCATGTCACTAGGCGTGTCGTAGCTATTGGATCTCAACTTTAATTACACGATCGCTGGGCTTGTCATAGCTACTGCCTCCAAAATTTAATTACACGATTAGAGACATGCCCATGTCACTGGACATGTCACCTAGCCCTCCACAGTTACTCAAAATTTCAAATTTTTTTTAACAGACTTGCTCAACCATAGAAACCAACACCGCCAAGCAACGAAAACAGTTAAAACTAAGAAAAATAAATAAAAAAAACAATGAAAAAACAAATAAAATTAAACTAAAACACTCAAATTGGTGGGTTGCCTCCCACCCAGCACTTCTTTAATGTTGTATTAGCTGGACATTAAAGTTATTCATCCTCATCTAAAGGAATAGAGGCTTCATCATGTTGCTTGCCTCTATAAAGTAAGATGAAAATTATGTAAAGCTTTTGACCTTTACATAATTTGTTCATTGCAAATCTCAAATGAAAGGCTCTCCCTTTACTTCTTACAATCATCAGCTTTTCCATTTTAGGTTTATTTTTAAACACTTCCACCCATAGATTTGACACATGAATCTCAAAATTGGAATCGAACAAAATTTGCACATGATTTGTTCCATCCTCCTCTTGCAAATATGAGATGTTCCACCTAAATTCGCTCACGTTTTGCTTTAAAACCTCCACAAAATTGATCTCTCCCCCTAAAGAAAATTTTAAAGACACAAATACTAGCCTTGTATTTGAATTAACAACTAAAAAATGAAGGAGGGGAGGTAATGGAGTACGGTTATTTATGGGTTGGTTTTCAAAATATGGAATTTGGGATTCATGAGGAATGAATATTGGGATCAAGGGTGGAGTATTTTCGTGGGATACCACTATTACTTAGGCACATCCATTTCTCCATCTTCTATTAATTGCTCACCTAAACAACTTGCTGCACCAAATTCTTCATCCAAATCTTCCTCACTATTCTCATTTTCTAATTGTTCGTTATCCCACTAAGATGGCATAATCGCTTAAGATTGGTCAGAACAATTCAAGTTAAGATAATTCTCAGGGTAAGAATAGAAGTCAAGCTTACAGTTGAGGTTTTCCCATTCAGCTTCCAAGACATCATGTCTTTCATCAAACTCCTCAACCACATTCTTTATAGAATTGATGAACCTTTCTAATGCAAGTTCAAGGGATGATTTCTCTTCCCTTGACTGCTTATGTTCTTGTGGTGCATCCCATCAATTTTCTTCGTGGAAATCAGGTTGATAAGGATATTCATAATTGAAAAATTGATTTCCTTGGTATCCCCATATTGGGCTTAAGTGAGGATTCCAACTTTGGTAAGTGTTACAATCCATGGAAAAAAACCTGAAAACATAAACAAGCTAAAAGAAATATAAGAAAATAAATAAACAAAAACTATATCAATAATCGCTATTGTGTTGCTAGTATTGAAAACCGTTGTCCCAGGCAATGGCGCCAAAAACTTGATACGTGTTTTGTAAGTGTACAGATCGCATAAGTAATATAATGATGAGTAGAGTTATCATTCCATTAGAGACAAGGTTCAAATACTAGCTCAAACATTGACTGTTGTCTAGTTAATCAAAAGTTTGAGTAAGATTTAAATTGAAATAACTAAACTAAATTAAAAACTTAACTAAAATAATGCAAGTGAATTGCAAGAGAAAAATTGAAGGTAGAAGCTACCTAGATATTTGAATCCTCCTAGACCCCATATGTATTTCATGAATGGAAACTCAACTAAACCAAACATCAGATTGAATTGGCATTCCGCTAGGTTAGATTGAAACCTCTCTCGAGTGATTCAATCCCTAATTACTAAGTATTATAAAAGGAATCTCTTCTCATTTTATAATTAAATAGAAACAACATTAAAATCAAGGAACCATAAACCAAAGAATCTTGTAGGTCTATTTCTAACACCCCAATTAATTCTCAACCTTTATGAGTGATCAATTCTAGCTAAGCTTTCTCAAGACAATTAGCAAGAAAACTAATTCCAATTATCAAGCATGCAATTAACAATTAAAAATAACAAATATAAATCATAAAGATAAATCAATCCCAATGAATGATTTAATTGATTAAAAACCCATTCAATCCATATAAAGTAATCTAGGATTCATTAAATACCTAGGTATAAAGAATTTAGCTCATAATGAGAAAGTAACAAGAATAGAAGATAAAAGATAGAAAAATCAAACAATCCATAGTTGATGAATAATAATCCAAACTCGAATATTCAATTCTTGACTTAAAACTTGAAGAACTTTGATCTTTACCTTCAATTGTTGCTGCAAAACTCTCTTCTTGACTTAGAAAAATTGTGTTTTTATGGATAAAATCTGATCCCCTTAATTTTGTCTAAAATTTGCTTTTATATCCATAAATTTTGCCTGACATGGCCAGCGACATGCCTATGTCGTTGGATATGTCGATGCTCTGAACGTTCGGATCTTACCTCTTAAGATATGGGAATGACATGGGCAGTGACACACCTATGTCGCTCGGCATGTCAATTAAAAATTTGTCCAAAAATGCATAGTTCCTCGATTTTTATCCGTGCTTTTGGCTCAATTGACCTAAGGCATTGTAAAACATAAAGGATTTCTGGAAATACTCTAAAAAATACTTCAACAAACAAATTAAACTCAATTTAACAATAAAATGCTCTAAAAATAGGAGGTAAAATATAGCCAATTATACACTTATCAAAGGCCTATATGCACCTTAAGTCCTAAAGACTCAAGAAGAGAAGTCCAAGCCCACTAATGAGGGCCTAAGGGTAGACAAATTAGAATGACTCAATAACACCATCTCCCTAGCGAAGACTTCTGGTGAACTTTGCCTTACTTCCACCACAAGCAAATTTCTGGGTAAGCCAACTTTTGTGTGGTTAGGAGTTTCTAGTATAAATGTCACATCAACTGGCAGAGAGGCACTCTAACTAGGTGGCTCACTCTATATCCTGACACAACCCTCACCAAACACCTCTCTAAGTACAAGACAGGCATTATAAGTCCACTACCCCTACACCTACCATGTTAATTAGCAGGGCTCATTATTAGAGAACACTCTTTCTCTCTTATGAAAAGGTGGCAATTTTGTTTTATGCAAAGCCATGTAAAATGGAAGAATCAACACATAAGTAAGGTATATTGATCTCTGCATTCTCATCTCTCTTCTCTCATAAAAAATATATTTTGGCCAGAGGAAAGAAACTCTTTTCCTCTGATCATCAATCGAAGCTTTTACTTACTTGAGCGTTAGAGGTTCCTCTAAAGGCACAAGGCCTAGCCCCTTCTTGACCTATTTTCTCTCTTTGCAGATCCTTTCCACAAGGCCCAACTTAGAAGATCCAGCCCATTGCATTTTATTTAATCTTAAGCTGATCATACATATTATGCACATATATACTTAATGATCATTATTCTTTCCTTTCTCCTCATATTTCTATTCCCTTCCATTATATACAAACTAGTCATGGTGCTATAGCACATGCGCATAAAGAAAAGTATCTTGGGAAAATAATCTCTACAAATAAAAGACAAAGTTACTAGGGGAATGCTCTATTGCTAGTCCTCCTTTGCGAGTCCAGGAGAGGAGGTTGCGTGACACTAGCAATAGTCATCAAAAGAAGGAGAGAGAAGTGAGAGATGCCGTAAGCAAGTTCCTCGAGGAAATGGATCAAGGCTTTGGCAAAAAGGTGATGGATAAAACCTTGAGGCTCATTTTGAAGTCCCCTTTCATCAGAGCCATTAGGATTATCCCATGCCTAGCAAGTTCAAACCACCCTCATTGAAGAAGTACAATGGAAGGACTAATCCTATAGTCCATATTATAAACTATAAACATGTGGTTGAACTTTAGACTACGAACGATGAAGCTTTATGCATAGCGTTTAGGGGATCCCTGAAAAGAGTGGCAACTAGATGCTTTGATAGTTTAGAGAAGGGAAGCATTAGCTCTTTTATGGAACTCGCCAAGTCTTTTGTGCATCAGTTCACCTCCAGTATTAAAAGACTTAATATTTGGAGACTATAGTGCAAAAGGAGAATGAATCCCTAAGGGATTATATGGCTTGTTTCAGTAGGGAAGCCCTAAAGGTCACTCATCTGGATCAAACCTGAGCAATGAAAGCTTTGCAGAATAGGACCTCACATATAGATTTCCTTAAGGCACTCTGTCGGCATGCTCTTCGCACCTTATAGGATACAATGGCACTAACTCAGAAATACTTATGACAAGATGACGCTTTGGCTTTTAATCAGATGGCAAAGTGAAGAAGAGTAGAAATTGCCCCTCAGGAAGAGTCTAAGTTGAAACGAGAGGATAAGGTGGAAGAGAAAATGAAAGAAAAACCTTCTAGCAAAAGAAGAGGAGGGAGCAACCTTGCTTCAATTTTGATCAAAGCAAATTCACCCCCCTCAATGCCAATCCCGCAGATGTCTTTGTGACCTTTAAAGATCAAAATACATGGGCTCGCCCTAAGCCCATGGTAGCCCCACCAGAAAAGAGAGACTAAAGCAAGTATTACCTCTTCTATAACACCCATGGCTATAACACAAATGACTGCCGACAGTTAATGGAAGAAATTGAAAGATTGATTAAACAAGGCTATTTGGGAAAGTTTGTAAGAAGGGATGGACCAGATAAAGCTGGCTCCAGCAAAGATAGAGGGAAATAGCTTGAAAAGCCCAATGATGGTTCGGCAGGAGTCATTTACTGCATCATCAAAGGACTGGATGAAGCTTATAGCAACAATAATAAAGTAAAGGCCCTAGCTAAGAGAAGAGAAAAGCTTGATTACATCTATTGTGATAGGATGAAAGTTAGGGAAGAAAGGCTAGATGGAAATATCCTTCACACCCCATATACAGACCCACTGGTAATCTAAGCAGTCGTTGCAAACTATGTGGTGAAAAGTATCTTTATTAATGGAGGGAGTTCAGTAAATTTATTGTCAGCGAACGCATACTTGAAGATGGGTTTCAAAGAAAGAGATTTGGAAGAAGTGAGTAACTCGGTTCTCACCTTAGATGGGATAGAGGTTCCGTCAGTAGGAGTACCCAGACTCCCATTCACTATTGGGGTAGCCCTAGAAAGTGTTATGGTGATGACAAATTTTGTTATAGTCAGAGTGCCTCTGGCTTATAATGTTTTGCTCGGTTGACCTCTGCTATATGACTTAGATGCTTCAACAACCATCAGACACTTGAAAAATGGCGATTTTGAAACCAGATGGAGGAGTATTCTATGTTTATGGCACTCAAGACAGATAGGAAGAGAAACAGGGAAATAAGAAGATGAGAAAAGATTTGGTTGTAATCCAAGTCAAATAGGTGGCGATAGTTAAAGCTACTATTCCTAAGTAGCAGACTGAACGAGTTGATAAATTATAAAAAATTGTGATAGAAAAAGAGTCAGAGAAGTTCCTAATGTTCAACTGCTCCTTAGAAGACGAGCAAAAGAAGTTTGCACACTAGTTCCTAAGGGATCGTGTTTCCAGTTTTGCCTGGTCTTCGACAGAGATGGGGGGAGGGGGGGGGGGGGGTAAGTCTTAAGGTGATAACTCATCAACTGAATGTAGACCTTGCCTATAGACTAGTCAAATAGAAGAAGAGATGGTTTGGCCTAAAACGACAAGTAGTGATTGACTAGGAAGTGGATAAGCTAATTAAGGCAGGATTCATCATGGAGGTATAATACCCAGAATGGCTAGCGAAAGTGGTGCTAGTCAAAAAGGTGAATGGGAATAATAGAATGTGCATAGATTTTATAGATCTAAACAAAGCCTGTCCAAAAGACTCTTTTCCCCTGCCTATGATTAATAAGTTGGTGGATTTTAATAGTAGGGTACAGATACTTGTCATCCTTGGATGCAAAGCAAGGATATCACCAGATAAAGATGCACCCAAATGATGAGGAGAAGACCTCATTCATAATGGAGAAAGGCATTTACTATTACGTATCAATGCCTTTTGGTTTAAAAAATGCCCAAGCCATATATCAATGCTTAGTCAATAGAATGTTCAAGGACCAGTTGGACAGAAACCTAGAAGCATATATGGATGATATGATAGTGAAAAGCAGAAGCTTCGAAGATCATATTCATGACTTAGCTGAGATATTGGGAGTAATGAATGAGTATGGGTTGAAACTTAACCTAGAAAAGTACGCCTTTTTCATTCAAAGAGGCAAATTTCTAGGTTGCATGATAAGTGAGAAGGGAATTGAGACAAACCTTGATAAAGTGAAAGCTATTTTGGATATGGTAGCTCCCAAAAGGGTGAAAGAAGTGCAAAGATTGATAGGGCAGATAGCAGCCCTAAACAGATTCATGTCCAAATCTACCAAAAAGTATTTTCCCTTCTTCAAAAATTTGAGAAAGTCCCAAACATTCAAATGGATGGAAGAATGCCAAGTTGCATTCAAAGAACTAAAGACCTTCCTAAGTTCAAAACAAATCTTAAGCAGACCCTTGTCGGGCAGAGAAGTGTTGGTCTACCTATCTACAAATCAAGCAATTAGCTTAGTGCTAATACGAGAGGAAGGCATAGTTCAAAAACCAATTTACTACTTCAGCAAGGTCCTCTAAGGAGTAGAAGTAAATTATTTACTAATCAAGAAGCTAGCATATGACTTGGTACTTTCCACTTGAAAGTAAAAATTGTACTACTGTGAGGCCTCGCCCGAGCACCGGTTCAATCCGCCAAGGGATCGAAATGCTCTTCGGGAGAAACTTCACGATTGGAACTCGCTGTGAGTTCGAAAAATTAATTTTTGTAATATGACAGTTGAAAAGTGGGTCGCCACTTTAATTTATTTATTTTAATTGGAAAAATTAAAGAAAACCCAACATGATTGACTCCAAAATTTGATTTATCCCAATGGAAAATGCACCAATCCATGAGTGACCAAGGATGGCTCGGGGATAAGGTTTTGGTAATTACACAATTAAGAAAATGTTATTTTCTTTAGTTTGGCTAAAAATGCAAAATAACTCTTAAAAAATGAATTTTTGTGTATGCATAAACAGGAATATAATGATGAATGAAGCAAATATATATATGATGTGATGGAATGAAAATAATAAATAAATAGGCAAAATGAATCCTACTTAATTATTAAAATATCCAAACAAATGAAATAAAGAGGATCTTTTCTCTAGCCCTTATGGGTACTAGGAAAAGCACACATTCCCCTAAATAAACTAAAATAAAATTATAAACAAAAGATTAATACAAATAAATTAAAATAAAAAAGAAAACAATATTGATAAAAAGATTTTGGAGTTGATGCCCTTTAGAATGGCAGCCTGCTTATCCTATTGAATAGGAATCAAACCCCATGCAGTTCTCCCTTCTTACAAAGGAGGGGTTTTTAAAAATGCATTGGTTTGCTTATTAACTTAATTATGGTTCTTAAATTAATAAGTTTTTAGATCTTTTCAGTTTTAGACCTAAGGAGAATTCTAGATTTGAATTTAGAATTTTTAAAATAGGAAAGGGATTATACCTTTGCTTTTCTTGGTTTTCAAACGAATGGAACTAGTTTGGCTCCGAATCTCAACTCCACCTTGAATTCAAAGAAAATTTGAAATCTGGACCTAGAAACAACAAGTATGTGAGTATATGAAAGAAAACATGCTTTGAAATGTATCTCAACTATTTTGAAATCTCTCAAATTGCTTTAGAATGCCTTGGAAGTCATACCAAATGAGGTTGGAGGAGGTCTCTATTTATAGAGCTGCCAGAGGGGGTTTCGGCGGTATAGCCGGCAGTGTCGGTACGACGCCGGCGGCATGGGTGGCATGGTCGACGCGTCGGTCGTCCAGGCGACACAGAAGGTGTGTCGTCTGACCGCCGACCTTAACTTGGTGCCACACACAGTGGCACGGCAGGAACTTCGATGGCACAAATACGTGCTGCCTTCTGGGCGGCACAAATACGTGCTGCCCTCTTGACCCCTGCCCGCTAACCGTCTAGCGAGACCACCGTATGTATAGCGCCCTATTCTTAGTAGGTGTCAAGCTGCAGCCAGATCAGGAGGTGCAAATTTGAGGGTTCACAGTTGCCCCCTCATCAGAATTGGCTTTAAGCAAAAGGCAATTTTGATGACTGTGAACCTTGGGAAGAGATGCCATGTCAGACTTTGGGCTTATGCTCTTGCAACATCAGATTTTTGGCTTATATATTCTTTTGCCATATCATATTCTAAGCCGTACCATGTCAGATTCTGGGTTATACCATGTCAGACTCTGGGCTTGTGATATCTGCTTGTGCTTGTCATACATGGGGACATTCATGTTTTATGCAAACTGAACCTTATGAAGGACAAACATGGTCTAAAGATATGAACCTGTTGGGAGAGGGCCCATAGGATAAATGAGGTTTTGTCAATGGCTATTGGTTTAACGTTGGCGTTAGATGTGAGAATGGTGATCTTCAATTATTTGGAGATAAAGATGCTCTGGTGAATTTTAATCAAGGCTATTCTGTTCTGCTTAGACTTTGAAAGATTTGGAGATTTGGTTCACCTAGGGAATTCAAATTGGTTTAGCAAGGCCATCTGTTTGGCCTTACTATTGGGGAGATTATGATCAAAGTTATCTATTTGGCTTTGATGTTTGGGAAGATTAGGATCAAAGCTATCTGTTTGGCTTTGGTGGTTGGGAGGATTATAGTCAAAACTATCTGTTTGGCTTTGGTGGTTGGGAAAGTTGGGATCAAAGCTATCTGTTTGGCTTTGATGGTTGGGAGGATTATAGTCAAAGCTATCTGTTTGGCTTTGTCAGTTGGGAAAGTTGGGATCAAAGCTATCTATTTGTCCTTAATGTTAGGAGGAATAGAATCAAAGCTATCTGTTTGGCTTTTATGTTAGAAAAGCAGGGATCAAAGCTATCTATTTGGCTTTGGTGTTAGAAGGATTGGGATCAAAGCTATCTGTTCGGCTTTGCTATTAGATTTAGAGAAGGTTATGTCTTTGAAAGACGAGGGGTGTGGGAATTCCAATATGGGTGGCTCGACCCAGTTTGCCCATTGAAAGTTATGATTAAGGATTAGTCATAGTAAGGAAAGGTCTTGCCTAAGGAGGGTAGGTCTGGTGAAGGAAATCCATTTGAAAGGCTTAATATGATTTTTCCTTAAAGGAGCTCATAGGCTTCATAAATGAAGGCCTTTTGGGAGTGGGCTTCATGGCGAAGGCTTTTGGATCTAAACTTCATGGCAAAGGCTTTTTGGGAGTAGGCTTCATGGTGAAGGCTTTTGGATTTAGGCTTCTTTGATGAAGGCTTTTGGATTTTAGCTTCTTGATAAAGGCTTTTGGTTTAGGACTTCATGGCGATAGGAGTAGGCTTCTTAGTGAAGGCTTTTGGGAATAAGCTTCTTAATGAAGGCTTCTAGATTTGGGCTTCTTGATGAAGGCTTTTTTTGGGAGTGGGCTTCATGGTGAAGGCTTTTGGTTTTGAGCTTCTTGATGAAGGCATTTGGTTTAGGCTTTTTGATAAAGGCTTCTGGATTTGAGCTTCTTTGATGAAGGCTTTTAGTTTAGGCTTCTTAATGAAGGCTTCTGGATTTGAGCTTCTTTGATGAAGGCTTTTGGATTTGAGCTTTTTGATGAAGGCTTTTTAGGAGATATGCCTCGACTTTTGGTTTTGCCAAGGAAACTAGATTTAAAGATGATAAGTCCTGATAGACTTGGAAATTTTAGTTTACTCATTTTGAGATTATGCCAAGGAATGGGTGGTATGACTTGCCGATGAGGCTTGGGATGGAACAATATGATTTCATAAAGTTCGAGAATAATTTTGAAGATAGGCTGAAACTTCTGAAAAGAATCATGGAGGTTGTATGATTTTGCTTTTTGTAGCATGAATCATGGAAAAGAGCAAGTCAAGCTTTTCTTGTTATCTGAGATTGAAGAGACTCTTAGAGTGACACTTAATTATAGATTGCACTAGTTGACATAAAGAGCCCTTAGGAATGGTTAAAGGGCTAGTAGAAGAAGATAAATTGGAGATCATACTTCCAAATAAGAGATAAGGATGTGATAGACTAGAGATTGTGGGAGGGATTGTGCCTTAGTTCTTTAAGCCAAGCGACAGGACAGATTGACATATGATGACATTCTTGGGAAGGCATGCCCCCATTGTAGGATAAGAGCATAGAAGACTGTATATCCTTTAGAGAATAAACCTCTAGTTAGGAAGGATGATAGATTGATTGAAGATGATTTGACAACTTTAGACATGAGGGAAGATGACTTGGATGAGCTCTCTCTCTCTCTCTCTCTCTCTCTCTTTTCTCAGCTCTAACTTTTGCCTAAGCTACCCTTTTTGGGTTTTCAACTTAGTGAGCTTGCATTTAGGAGAAAATATTCCACCATAATTTGGGCTGTTGCTTTGAGGGGCTCTGGTATTTGAATTTTAGATTTGGCAAAGGTTGACTTTGTTGAGGTGCATTGTTTGATTACCTAATGTGCAATAGGTAATTCCATTTGATTTGCTCTTTATGCTTCAACTATTTGACCTTCTTTGCAATTATTGATGGCACTTCTAATTCTAACATGTGCTAATTGTGGTGGATTTGACTGTTTGTTCATTTCTCTCTTTTGTCCTCTTTTTCTTTTTCTCTTTTTTTTTTCTCTTTTTTTTTATGGCTCATCCATGCTGGACTAAACAAGGAAGATGAAAAATGTATGTGCATTACTATAAAGGAAACTTTATTGCAAGATGACAAAAGAAACCGCTATGGTCTATATGAATAAAGAAAAATAAGACGATAGACTCTGACTCAGATTTGGACTCAGACTTGGACTTAGGTTTAGACATGGAATTCAATCTCAGACAGGTCAGATTAGCTGAACTTGAACTTACTCCATGACATGCCTTCTAGGGCTGAGGTGAGGTGGGGTTGAGTTAGAATTAGATTCCTCATCACTATTCAGGTTGGTGGTGTGGAATTCAGCTTGAAATGATGTACTTTAGATGCAATCCTCAACTTTTGATGCAGTTGCAACCAAAGCTCTAAAGGTGGGTAAGTATTATGTTAACAAGTGGGCTTTATATGCGGGAAGTAGATTCTTGACAATGATATCTACTTGTTCTTGCTCGGTTGGCCTATTTACCATTTGAGCAGCTTTAGCCCTCCACCTTATAAGGAACATGGAGAAGGATTCATCTGGAAGTTGCTTTGTGGTTTCTATGTCCTTTCTTGTAATGTCCATTTCACTATTGTAGTGGTACTGTTTAACAAATGCCTTGCAAATATCCTTCCAAGTCTGTTTTTGGGTATCATCCAAGTTAATGAACCATTTTAGGGCAGGATCAGTAAGAGTTTGTTGAAAGAGTTGAGCAAGGAGCTCATTGTTGATACCAAAGGGATGCATTGCCCCCACATACATCTTTAAATGGATCTTGGGGCAAGTGGTACCATCAAATCTGTCCAAATTCGGCATCTTGAACTTTAGTGGAACTCTTGCATTGGGAAATAAGCTCAGGAAGCCTATATCAACTAGGTTTTCTTTCTTCTTTAGATTTTTCATCATTTTTTCCATGTGCTTCACTTTTTCCATGAAGGCTTTGATTTCAGGGTTGACTTCCTTCCTTTGGAAAGGATCCGCGGGTTAGGAAGTGAGAGTAGGGGTGAAATTTGGTGGTTGAACTATCATGGGTTGGTAGAGTGAGTTGTTTCTGAGGAATGCAGGTAATGAAATAGGTAGTGGTGGAATGATGTCGGTGTTTGCAGGTTCTTTGTCTTTGGCTTCAACTTTGGAAGTGGATCCGTAAACAGGATAAAAGGCAGGTTTTGGGTCAGCTTTGAATGGTTTTGGGTTAGTTGGGTTTTGAGCCAGGGAGGCCTGTTCCAGCATGGTACGGACATCCTCCATGATAGCCCTCCTTTGGGCTTTGAGCATGTCTTAGAAAAGGGCTTCTTGCCTCTTCATCATAGTTTCTTGGTGTTCAGAAAGTTTAGCAAAAAGCTCATTAAAGATTTCATTAGCTCTGGTAGCAGTGACTTCATCTTCGGCAATAGACATTTTGTCAACCTTTGAAAAGAAAAAGGAACTGGGTTAGTATCAAGCTTTGGATAATAGGGTTATGGGGAGGTGTGACAAACCAAAGGACCTTAGGTTTAATGACAATGGATGATAGTGTCTTGTGGTTAGGTTGATGGTGTATGGGTAGAGGTGTATGGTATTAGCTAGGTATGTATTAAGCTAAGAGAGCTAGGTCAGATTTTACCTTTGGATGGCTAGGTTAGATTTTAGCTTTGAGTAGCTAGGTCAGAATTTAGCTTGGGGTGGCTAGGTTAGAATTTAGCTTCGGGTGACTGGGACTTGTGATTTATAAATGGTTTACCATGGGCTTAAGGATAGCGTGACCATGGGTTTTGCGATTGGGTATGGATGTACCATGGAGTTGGGTGGACCATGAGTTTGGTGATAGTTAGGTAATGGGTTTGACTAGATCATGGGCTTAGATGGGCCATGGGTTTGGATAGTGATGTAAGAGATGAAACCTAGTCAGCATTTAGTTCGGGTAAGGATAAGAGTGACGCTAAGTCAGTATTTAGCTTTAGTAAAAATGGATGAGGATAATGCTATATCAGTGTTTAGCTTGGGTAAGAGTTGTGAAAGATGAAAGCTAGGTTAGTATTTAGCTTTGGTAAGAATTATGAAGGATGAAGCTATGTCAGTGTTTAGCTTAGGCTAGGTTAGTGTTTAGCTTGGATACGAATGAGGGTACGATAGATGGGTTTATTTTTACCATAAGTTTGACATGGGTTTGGATAGGACTAGACCATGGGTTTAGTTGAACTATGGATTTTAGGTGTTGACCATGGGTTTAGGTGAACCATGAGTTTTAGGTGTTGACCATGGGTTTAGTTGAACCATGGGCTTTAGGTGTTGACCATGGGTTTAGATGGACTATAGGTTTTGGGTTTTGACCATGGGTTTAGGTGGACCATATGTTTTGGGTGTTGACCATGGATTTAGGTGGACCATGGGTTTTGGGGTTTTGACCATGGGTTTAAGTGGACTATGGGCTTTGGGTATTGACCATGGGTTTAGGTGGACCATAGGCTTTGGGTTTTGACCATGGGTTTAGGCGGATCATGGGCTTTGGGTGTTGACCATGGGTTTAGGTGGACCATGGGCTTTAGGTTTTAGGTGTTGACCATGGGTTTAGGTGGACCATGGGCTTTAGGTTTTAGGTGTTGACCAAGGGTTTAGGTGCAGCATGGGTTTTGAGCTTTAGGTGTTGACCATGGGTTTAGGTGGACCATGGGCTTTAGGTTTTAGGTGTTGGCCATGGGCTTTAGGTGTGAAGCTATTTGGATAGGTTTTTGACTCTTCACAAAGTTCAAGTTATGCATGTATGTATGCATGAATGAAAAGGTTTTATGATAATGATATACCAAGTTCAGTATTATGGTACATAAAATCCTAAAGGAAGGTTCTATGAGTCATTACATGAAAGGGTTAGGGTGGTTTAAAAGGCAATGTATCACACTAGAGATGCAATATACCTAACCACATGTGAGACAAGGAGCCTCGCGTGGGTCCAATGGTATGTGCATACTCGTTACACCTCTAAAAGGATTAGAGGATATGTCATGGGCTGGATGATTTCACTATCGGCAAGCAGAACTAAGGAAGGTTGCCCACTCGATGTTACTTTCTATCCTTTATTTTCCTAGGAAGCTAGGGTTTTTGGACAAGGAGTCCGATGTAGTGATGCATGATAGAGTTACTTCGTGTTTAAGCCAAACTCTATATTTTACCAAAAGTAATCCACTTTATTTTTTATTTGAAAAAGATTTTAAGTCTCCAGTGGAGTCGCCAACTATGAGGCCTCGCCCGAGCACCGGTCCGATCCGCCGAGGGATCGAAATGCTCTTTGGGAGAAACTCCATGATTGGAACTCGCTGTGAGTTCGAAAAATTGATTTTTGTAATATGACAGTTGAAAAGTGGGTCGCCACTTTAATTTATTTATTTTAATTGGGAAAATTAAAGAAAACCCAACATGATTGACTCCAAAATTTGATTTATCCCAATGGAAAATGCACCAATCCACGAGTGACCAAGGAGGGTTCGGGGATAAGGTTTTGGTAATTACACAATTAAGAAAATGTTATTTTCTTTAGTTTGGCTAAAAAAGCAAAATAATTCTTAAAAAATGAATTTTTGTGTGTGCATGAATAGGAATATAATGATGAATGAAGCAAATATATATATGATGTGATGGAATGACAATAATAAATAAATAGGCAAAATGAATCCTACTTAATTATTACAATATCCAAACAAATGAAATAAAGAGGATCTTTTCTCTAGCCCTTATGGGTACTAGGAAAAGCACACATTCTCCCAAATAAACTAAAATAAAATCATAAACAAAAGATTAATACAAATAAATTAAAATAAAAAGGAAAACAATATTGATAAAAAGATTTTGGAGTTGATGCCCTTCAGAATGGCAGCCTGCATATCCTATTGAATAGGAATCAAACCCCACACAGTTCTCCCTTCTTGCAAAGGAGGGGTTTTTAAAAATGTATTGGTTTGCTTATTAACTTAATTATGGTTCTTAAATTAATAAGTTTTTAGATCTTTTCAGTTTTAGACCTAAGGAGAATTCTAGATTTGAATTTAGAATTTTTAAAATAGGAAAGGGATTATACCTTTGCTTTTCTTGGTTTTCAAACGAATGGAACTAGTTTGGCTTCGGATCTCAACTCCACCTTGAATTCAAAGGAAATTTGGAATCTGGACCTAGAAACAACAAGTATGTGAGTATATGAAAGAAAATATGCTTTGAAATGTATCTCAACTACTTTGAAATCTCTCAAATTGCTTTAGAATGCCTTAGAAGTCGTGCCAAATGAGGTTGGAGGAGGTCTCTATTTATAGAGCTGCCAGAGGGGGTTCCGGTGGTATGGCCGGCGGCGTCGGTGCTACACCGATGGCATGGGCGGCACGGTCGACGCACTGGCTGTCTGGGCGGCACAGAAGGCGTGCTGCCTGACCGCCGGCCTTAACTTGGTGCCGCACACGGCGGCACGGCAGGAACTCCGGCGGGACAACAGGTACTCCGGCGGCACGAAATACGTGCTGCCTTCTGGGCGGCATGGCAAATGTGCCTCCCAGACGACAGCGTGCCACTTTGTGCGGTTTGACCTATTTTCATCCATTTCGGGCCTGTTTCAGTTCTGATTCGAGCTTGGTTTGATCCTATGGGTTTGTAACTGAAAGACGGTCGACTGGAGGTGAAAGATTCAAGAAATTTATTTTTTTGATGGGGCGCTGCCCTGTTGAACCTTGCCCGTTAACTGGCTAGTGGGACTGCCGTATACATAGCGCCCTATTCTTAGTAGGTGTCAAGCTGCAGCCAGATCAGGAGGTGCAAATTTGAGGGTTCACAACTATAAGCACACCAAGGAGTGGTAGTTACAGATCAATTATTATAGCGAGTGCTTCATAAGCTAGAGACTTTTGGGTGAACGCAATGCTGGTCAGTGGAATTGGGGCAATATGGTTTGCAGTATAGGGCAAGATCAATGATTAAATTTTAGGCATTGACAGATTTTACCTCTGAGTGTTCCTTCAATCCTAATGAGATAACAAAAGATGTAGGTGGAGGGATTGTTCTCTGTACGACAGGAATAGAAGGGTTAAAAGCCTAAATAAGTCTCCTTCAGACAATATGAATTATGCTTGTGTCCTTTGCACTCGCTTGAATGATTGGACCCTCTTCAATAGGAGTGTGCTTTGCAAGTCTCTCTTTGTTTGCCTTTGAAGGCTTAGCACCAAAATCAAAAGAGACATGAATGTGAAGCTTCCTTGTACGAGGGTCAGGAATGGGGAGTTGAGATATTTCGAATAAGATCCTAAGAGAGACCCTCTCTATCTTCTTCAAAATATCTTGATAGTGGTCAAGATTCTTTGCCTCCACTGCAATCAAGATGAAACAAAAGGTCAATAACCTAAATGAAGAATTTTTTATCCCTCGCTGATGATAAGAAAAGAACTTAAAAGTAAAGAATTACCTCAGGCATCCTTCAAAAGAAGCTTAGGAGTGGGAGCTCTAGGGATGTCCTTAATATAGATGGAGCCCACCATCCTCTCGACATCATAGACGAAGCCTTGGAAGATGATAGTCCTCAAGTCTCTCTTATCATCATTTGTGAGTTTATCGGGCTAGTTTAATAGGCCTTCAGTCAAATGTAAGAAACGGCGAGAGAAGCCGAACCTTGGAGACTTATTGCCCTGGCCATCAGTAACCTCCATCAAACCAAATTTGCTTTTCCAATCTTTCACTTTATTCATTTTCCCCAGAAAGGGATTTCGATGTTGCCTAGCAGAAGTCATGTTGTGAGGCCTTGCCCAAGCACTGGTCCAATTCTCTAAGTGGGATCGAAATGCTCATTTGGGTTTAAACTCATGATGGAACCCTCGGGTTCAGATTGGTTGATTTTTGAAAAGAGTCGCCACCTTAATTTTATTTTATTTGGGAAAAGATTAAGGGAAAAATACAAATTGACTCCAATTAATATCCCAAAGGAAAAGATCACTAGCCTCGAAAACCAAAGAGGATTCGGGGATGAGGTTTTCGGTTTATTTAGAAAAATGATTAGTTTGGCAAATTTAATATAAAAATGACTTAAAATAAATTTTATGAATAGTTTACATAATGCATCTAGCAGAAGTCATGTTGTGAGGCCTTGCCCAAGCACTGGTCCAATTCTCTAAGTGGGATCGAAATGCTCATTTGGGTTTAAACTCATGATGGAACCCTCGGGTTCAGATTGGTTGATTTTTGAAAAGAGTCGCCACCTTAATTTTATTTTATTTGGGAAAAGATTAAGGGAAAAATACAAATTGACTCCAATTAATATCCCAAAGGAAAAGATCACTAGCCTCGAAAACCAAAGAGGATTCGGGGATGAGGTTTTCGGTTTATTTAGAAAAATGATTAGTTTGGCAAATTTAATATAAAAATGACTTAAAATAAATTTTATGAATAGTTTACATAATGCATGGATAATTATAAAATGCATGAATAAACAAATAGATAAACATTCATTCTCAGTAGAAAAGTAAAGCAATAAAGTAAAGGAATTAACTTTATAATTCAAAACCACAATAGGGGATACTTCCTCTAGCCCTTATAGGTTCTGGGGAAGTCACACATTCCCTAAAATAATTCCAAAGCAATTACTAAAAAAAAATACTGAAAAAGATAGACAAAATCAATATTATAATAAAGAAAACAAACTAAAAGCAGATATCACAAAGAAAAGAACTAATTCATAAAGTAGCGTACAAAAGAATAATTACATTTTATTTAAATTGGATTTGATGTTTTAAACAAGCAAGCCTACGTATCCCTTTAAATAGGAATCAAAATTCATATAGTTCGCCCTTCTTGTAAAGGAGTTAGTTTAGCCTAGCCATTTTATCATGTTTTAGTTCATTGATTGAAAGGTGGATTGATTAATTAAATCAGATTGATTGATTATTGAGTTGTTAATTAGGTCAAGTTTTAATTAACAAGTTGATGCAACAATTCAAATCATTTACCTAGATAATTAAACTGGATTCTAATCAACATGCCTCAAAATAATGAAAGAAACAATAAAACATACAAAGCAAAGAAATAATAAATGAAAAGAATAATCTAAGAAATCCTAATAATAAATGAAAAGAATAATCTAAGCAATCCTAAGGAAAAGATAACAAAACAAATAAAGCAAAAGAAAAATTAAAATAAAAACAAAACAATAAAACAAGAAAATAATAAAATAAAATAAATACCTTATGAGGATGAGACTTAGGGATGTAGGGCTGATGAGGCAGATGGCTGGATCGCAATTCCACCTTCTTGGCTTGGCGAAATGACAACCTTCAAACAGAGACTCGGATGGTGTT
This sequence comes from Reutealis trisperma, assembly GCA_947687605.1. Taxonomy (NCBI): domain Eukaryota; kingdom Viridiplantae; phylum Streptophyta; class Magnoliopsida; order Malpighiales; family Euphorbiaceae; genus Reutealis; species Reutealis trisperma. The sequence continues at coordinate 59,631 of CANTUT010000768.1, forward strand.
ATTGGGACCTCCTCGGATTGATTTGAGGAGAGCTACCTTGAAATGACCACCCAAATAAAAATTTAAGCTAAAAGTTTGTTCCTTTTAGACTAAACCTTGAAAAATGTTGATTGCTTTGAAATCAATTAATTTGATTAAGCAATTCTAAGTGTGGAAATGAGGTAAGGAGGTGTAGCTTTTATAGGGAGAGAGTTGGAAGCAAAAATGGTGAACTTTTGATGTGGGATTCACTTCGTAAGGTATGAAACCGCATAGGATGCTTCAGGAACTGCACGGCAACTTTAAGACTACACAGAGCAAAGTATTGTTGCACAGGACCTGTGCAATTTTACAAAGGCCCTGTGTGGTTCTGCATGGGGTCTGTGTGGTCCCTGTAAGACTACCCGCCATTTTTGACTCCGTTCTCATATGTTTCAGCTCTAATTTAAGCTTAGTTTGATTCTACAGATTCATAATTGAGGGCCGGTTGTTTGGAGGTACAAATTTGAGGGTTCATAGCTGTCCCCTCATCATAATTGGCTTATCAAGAAGGCAATTCTGATGATTATGAACCCATGGATAAGGGTTGGAAAAAATGAACCAAAGGGATGTCTAAATCTAGATTAAGACATGTTTGGGTGAGTGCATATCAGACTCTGGGCTTGTGTGTTCTTGTCAAATCCTTTGGGAGAAGGCCCCATAGAATAAATGAGATTTTATCAATGACTATCGGTCCAGCCTTGACATTGGATGCGAGAATGGTCTTGGTAAATTTCAATTAAGGTTATTTATCTGACGCTAATGTGGAAGGTAAAGTTGATTTGGATAACTTTCAATTAAGGTTATCTATTTGGCTTTAATGTTAGAAGTAGAGTTGATTTGGTGAAATCTCAATTAAGGTTATTTGTCTAGCCCTAATGTTAGAAAAATTTAAATCAAGGCTATTTGTCTGGCCCTAATGTTGGAAGTGAAGATGATTTAGGGGAAATCTCAATTAAGGCTATCTATCCGGCCTTAATATCGAAAGTAAAGATGATTTAGAGAAAATCTCAATTAAGGCTATCTGTCTGACTTTAATGTTGGAGAATAAAGAAGATTTAGGAAAATCTCAACCAAGGCTATATGTTTGGCCTTAATGTTGGAGAATTTAAATCAAAACTATTTGTCTGGCCTTAATATTGGAAGTAAAAATGATATGGAAAAAATCTCAATCAAGGCTATCTATTCGGCCTTAATGTTTGAAGAATTAAAATGGTTTGGTGAATATCAATCAAGGCTATCTGTCCAGCCTTAATATTGGATAAATCTCAATCAAGGCTATCTGTTTAGCCTTAATGTTTAAAGATAAAGATGATTTGGTGAAATCTGATAAAAGTAATGATTCCAGTCTATTTTGGAAAGTCCAGCTCAATATTCGATCAGTTTTGAGACATTTCTAGTAGGAATAATGATGACCCTATCTGGTAGGAATCGATGAAGAGATGATATTATTTGGCATGAATGATGACGACCCTATCTAATAGGAATCAAGAAAAAGATGATCCATTTTGATTCAAAAGTCTAGCTTACAACTTGTTCTATTATGAAATGCATCTGACTATGTAATAATTAGATACCTTGAACCTGTGAAGGGTCAATTTGGTAGGAAAGTGCTGAGCTTTTGGGAGAAAAATACCCCCACATTGGAAAGTAGCTTGGTTATTTGGTCTTTGGTTGTTCAGTTTAGGAAGAAGTCACTTTAGGAGCTTAAGCCAGAAGAGGTTTGGTTGGGGAAAAGGTTTGATTTAAGGCTAAATTGGAAAGCTTGATCAGGGCGATCAAGTCCTTAGGGACGATTAGGTCGAAAAGCTAGGTCAAGTTTTAGGGAAGGTCAATTTATCGGGCTTGTCTCTAGAGCAGTTCATGCGAGAGTCTTTGGTCAGGTTTGGCAATTAGCTTAATCAGTTATGGCCTTTTGGTTTGGCTTTAAGGAAGATTGTTTAGGATGAGTGGGTCATCTTGGAAGGCTAGGTCAGGTTTGGCCTTGGCTAGGGTCATTTGGAAGCTCAGTCTAGTTTGGCTATATGAGAGATCATATTAGAGACTTGGTCAAGTTATGGCCTTCTATTGAGTTTATTCAGAAGGCTTGGTCATATTTTACCTTAAGACTGTGTCAGAGAGATCAGGCTAAGATGCTAGACCTAGGAGGCTAATCTTAGCTTAGTGGAAAGGTCAAGCTAGGCAATCAATTTGGAAGGCTCAATTAGATTTTGCCTTAGAGGGGATCATGAGCTTCATGGTGAAGGCTTTTTAAGGGTGGGCTTCATAGTGAAGGCATTTGGTTTGAGCTTTTTTGATGAAGGCTTCTAGATTTTGGCTTTATGGTGAGGCTTTTAGGTGTTAAGGATAATTTTCAATGAGGGTGCTTTCTTGGCTTTGGCTCAGGTATGGTTGTGAACCCTTAATTCTGCACCTCCCAAAATTACAGACCATTTAGTCAGGAAAGGAATCAATCAAGACTTTTAAATCATCGTCAAATCATCTGGGACTTAGTAACAAGTGCAACGCAATTGGAATCATGAAAAATGAATGAGAAACGAGCGAGAAGGGGAAAAAATGGGTAGAACGGGCGAATCAGAGTCGGTTGCATTGCCGCAGAGAGCAGGCTAATCTTGCACTACCATAGAGACCTCTGTGGTGTTGTAGGGGCTTGTGTAGTAATTGTAGCAAGTTTTCTTCTCCCACATTGGAAATTTCAGCCTCTATGCTTCAGTGATATGATACAAAATGGCATAACCAAACTAATAATATCTTTACTTATTTTGTTAGAATGCATGCATGTTTTGTGTTAATTTTCTATGCTAGGGTATGTTTGATCTTTTGTTTGAGTGTTATAGGATAATATAGGTGTAAAAAGATGATTTTGAGTGAAAATGGAAGCTAAGGACCAAAATGGAACCAAGTGCCAAGCTTAGAAGCAAAGACAAGCCAAGGAAAGGATTTCAAGGCTATCACCAGTCGTCACAGTTGGTGCTGACTCATGACAATGAGGGAATGTCACCAGTCGGCACAGTTGGTGCTGACTTGTGACAGGGTGGTTACTATAACCTTTTAAGGTACCCTTTCATTTTGATACCTTTTTCAAAGGGGCACTTTTTGGGACACCGTGGGGCTTATAAATACTTGGATTTACCTTTATTTTGAAGAGGAGATTCAATTGTATTAGAGAGGGAAAACTTACTTAAAATCTTTGTAAACACCTTATTAGAATTAAGTACTTGGTTTGTATCAAGTGTCCTTCCAAAAGGCACTTTAAGTTCAAGAATTGTGCAAGTAATTTCCTGAAAAATAAAGGATTTTTCATTCATCAATCTTTCTTCCTTTCTTCTATTTTTATTTCACTATTCAATAATGAATGCTTGCATTATTTCTATGTCATATTTTAACATGTCCTTAGGCTAATAGGTTGTTAGAATTGCAATGATGAATTAATTTTATGAACTACATTCTTAATATGCATGAGTGATTTAATTTCAATAGAGTCCTACATTGTGTTATGTATGCTTGATCACCATATATAAGTTGTTAGTCAATTTGTTCATAGTGAGAGTTGGGACATTTTGGTGGAAATGAAATTGAAATTACTCAAAGGATAAGAAAGTACCTGGAGACAAGAAATCCACTTTGAGGGGTTAAAGAATTGGCATGGAACTTAGTGGTTTTTGTTTATCTCTACAATGTTATGAGAGTGCTTGTAGACTCTAAATGAAAATACCCTTAATTGACAACAAGAGTTGCTTTTAAGGAATGTTGGTCATATTCTCCAATTATTTCATGTGTTTATATGTTGTTAGCTTTTATAGTTCAAGATTAATTATGAGTTGTAATTCTAATATTCATTATTTGTTGTTATTAATTAAAGTAATAATAAAACTTTAGTATTTTAGATTAGATAGAATAAATCAATATCTTTTATTTGTTGTTTGCTCTTAGCTAGTTAATATAAAATTGCTCTAAATTTCGTAGAGTTCGATACCCTACTCACTCTATACTTAGTCTTAGAGACTAGGGTATTAAATTTGACCCGTGTCATTCAGTCTTCCCTCTATATATAGTTGGTCTTTCTACTCTTCAAGACACATAGACTTGGAGGCTTAAAAAGCATTAACTTCAAGTAAATTGCTTTGATTTTGCTCCTTACTTTGCAAAGCAAGTTGGGTGATTTCTCCTTGATTCCCACTCAACTAGTTTAAGGCTTTTTGCCTGCTTGCTCGAGGCAAATTTATTGCCCAAGGTTCGTGTCCGTCAAGGTGAAGCTGTATTCTGGTGGTCTAAGGTTCGTGTTTGTCAAGGTGTAGCTGCATTCTGATGGTCCAAGGCTCGTGTCTTTTGCATAGAGAAGGTGAAATTGCGATCCAATCATCCACTCCATCTGCCTTACGTCCCTAAGCCATCAAAGCATAAGGTAATCTTCTTTTCCTTTCTATTTGGTTATTGTCTCTTTTAGTTAGTTAATTAAATTGATTAATCTAAGTTGCTAGCTAATCAATTCGGTAATCAATTAAATTAAATAAATTAACTCAAACCTCTCTTAATCAATCAATCAAAACATGATAAAGTGGCTAGGCTAAACTAATCTCTTTGTAAGAAGGGAGAACTGTGTGGGTTTTGATTCCTATTTAAAGGGATACGTAGGCATGCTTGGTTCAGGCATCAAATCCAATTAAAATTAATCAACTATCCTCCTATCACGTTCTTCACTTACTTTTGTGTTTGTTTCTTTACATTATTATTAGGATTAATTTAGGGAATGTGTGACTTCCCTAGAACCCATAAGGGCTAAAGGAGGTATCCCTTATGTTTGGGATTTTACTTGTAATGTTAACTTTCTTTTGGACTATTACTTGTATTTATTATTGGAATCAATGGTCATACGTATTATAAATTGTCCATGCATCTTAAATTGTTCATGAAATATATTTTAAGTTACTTTTATATTATTTGGCCAAATATGTTTTGTTAAACTAAACATCTAGTCCCCAAATCCTCTTTGGTTTCGAGGCTAGTTATCTTTTTCCTTTGGGTAATGATGGGAGTTAAATGAGTTTTTTCCTTATATTTTCCCAAATAAAAATAAATTAAGGTGGCAACTCTAAAACAATTTTCAAAATAAGCTCGAGGGTTATCTCGTGAGTTCTTTCCCAAATGAGCATTTCAATTCCTCTTAGTTGATTGGACTGGTGCTCAAGCAAGGTCTCACAGTTGGCGACTCAATTGGGGACAAACTTTCTTTTTAAAAGGAAAAATAAGTGGACTACTAATTGGTTTAAAAGAGTTTGGCCTTTTAGTATGATTGTAACTTTGCATGCATCATTGCATAGGCTTTTTGCATTCAACCTAGTTTTAAGAAAGAAATTTCTAAATGTAGGTCTCCCAACAAGTCTAAATGCTAACTCATCTCTATTTATTATTTTAACTAATCCATCCCTAAAAGCTTGTTGATCAAAAGTCTAGGCTGTCAACCTTTTACCTCTAGAAGTTTGCTTCTAAAAAGTCAATGTACTCTGAGTTTTATCTTTTTCACCCTTGTGTAAATTAACTAGTGCTTTTCTATCTTAAATTAAAATTTATTACAAGTTTCCCTAAAGTGTTTCCAAAGGCCAAAAGTGCCTTGATCACTTTTCCCTTAATAATCAATCACATCCTAACTTTAGAGATATGACGGTCCTAAAACATAGGGAGACATAAGGTGTCCCATGCCCATAGAACCCACTTATACATATACAAGTCATGCCTAGGATCATACCAAACCCAATGTATTAACTTAAATATCTAATAATATAAGAAACCTCAATATGTGGAAGAATAGTTTAGTAAAACACTTAGGAAACATCTCATGAGAAAAATAACATTTAAAGTTTTAAGACAAATTATCAATAATTAATATCCCAAAATAAACTCCTGGAGCATCTACGAATATCTCTTCATAATGTAGTGTTATTAAAGACTTTGACAAGGAATCCCCAAGTGAAGTAGAATGCTTGAGCCATCACATTGCCTCTTCATATTGCTCACATGGAACACACAAGAAAACGGGGTGAGATAGATGATCTCAATGAGTAAACAATATAGCATAAACGATATCATATATCCCATTTTTAAGGAAAGTCCATTGCAAATAACATATAGTTCATGATTTACAAATCATCATTTCACAGTTTTCAATTTAGCAAGATTTTAACTTTAGTAGATTTGCAGAAATCACACTTATAACACTTATTACCCAATAAGAGTAAATGACTATACTAGCTTATTCACTTAAGGGAGAGGTGGCCTCATACCAAATTTTAATTCCTAACCCATCACTTATAAAGTCATAAAACTAATCAGGCTCCACAGCTAAAAATGCCCCTTCCAGCTAAGGTGGATACACAACCCCTGTCCATCGGGTTAAGATCATGTGCATACATTTCGATGATTACCTGCATCAGCACTAGGATTTCTACATAAAGGGTTAGAGGTACCATAGCTAGAGCTAATGGTAATCACTTATAATAATAGCACTTAAGAAATAATAACATGTAGCATGATAATAATAGCAGTTGTACTTACTAATCAAAGGATAAAATAATATGTGGTTCCAGAAATAAAATAAGGTAAGGCAGCAATTACAAAGGATCTTTCATATCATTGAATAAATAATAATGGCTTTGGACCAATTGTCCGTTGGCAATGCAAGCTTAACAAAGAAATCAAATAATTATAATTGGAAGTAGAAAAAGACTTGGGTTTTAAAAGTCTCAAAGATTCCCATAACAAAATCACTTATACTTGTAACATAAATGTAATGTTTACTCACCTTGTGGTTCATTTGCTCCTAGTACACTTAGCCCTTTTGAACCTCTAAAACTCCTCAAGCTCTGACAAAATATTTAATTCAATACTTAGTATTTATTTAATCATCATGCTATCCTATCCCATAACTACCCCATGCACACATAACATTCATATACACTAAGAGTTGCACTTGGAAGTGCACTCATCACTTGCACTTGGAAGTGCACTTATCACTTGCACATAGCATGTTGACTTAAAAGGTCTTTCCCATTTAGCCTTTATAGGCTCACATGAAAGCACATTATAATTCACACCAAAACTTTCCTCAAGTCAAAAACAATGTCATAATCTTAAGATCAATTCACTTTGATAATCATCTTAGTACACTTAACACTTCCATACATGTCAATTTATCAATAGCCTTATAAGCGTCATGCCTATCTCTTATACCCAATTCATTCAATCAATCTCTTCATCAATTCAATATCATTAATTCATTATTGATTCATCATAAAACCTATTTCCATATTACCCAATCACATTCACATTCTAATCACAACATATGGTTAAGTACCTTAAGTATACCAAATTGCCTCTAGCCTTGTCTAAAGTCATTCCTTCAACCAATATGCAATTTAATCATTTATCATTCATTCATACATGTCAATAATCATTAAAATAGACTACATAAAAATTATAGACACTGGAATAAGAATCCCAACAATGGTCGAATACCCCATTAAAGAGAAAATTTGAATTTTCTTTCTTTTCGCACTTTTTGTCTATTACAGTAATATATAAAAATATGGTTTGAACCAAGATTTTTCATGTAATCAAAAGAAAAATAATTTTAGAACATAAACATGTAGGAATTGGCACATATATAAATCCATATGCATGAACATTTCTAACTTTAGGTTTTAGGATGAAAAACCAAGAGTTTTCTTATTTTTGGTACTTTCCGGTCATTACAGCAATATGTAAACATATGATTTAAACCATTATTTTTTATTCAATCATAGAAAATATAAGTTTAGAATACTAATACACACCAATCGGTCAGCCATGGACAATTTTCATGCATGAAAATTCTAAGTTTAGGGTTTAGAGTGAAAATCATGAGTTTTCTAGCTTTTCGTGCTTTTCATTCATTACAGTAACATGTAAACACATGATTTAAATTATTATTTCCTATCCAAACATAAAAAATATCAATTTAGAATTCCACCATACACAAAACGGCAGCCATATCAATATAAAACCATTAAATTTTTCAACTTTTAAGTTCTAGGACGAAAACCTTAAATTTTCTTGTTTTCTGAAAATTTTTTGTCGTTACAGTAATATGCAAAAATATGTTTTAATTTGATATTTTTCATCTAAACACATCAAAAATCCATTTAGAAAACAAATATGTAGGAATCACCCCCTATTAGTGTTTATGCATGAAAATTTCAATTTTGAGTTGTAAAATTCACCTTTGGAGAAATTGCATAGAAAGGTTGGTGTTTTTGGTAGAAAAATTGATTTTTCTCTCAATAATTCACCTAGAAGAATTTAACCAATAAAAATCAGTACATATTTAGTTCAAAATAATTTTCCCATGATTGGTTTCATAAAAATCAAATAGCAAATTGAAAGGAAAGGAAAAACTTACAAACAGTCGCAAAATCGCAAAGTTTGAAGGTATTTTGTGAATTTTAGTTGAGAGATTATTTTTGGCAGAATTTTTCTATAAAAATTCTGAAGAATAACATAGTGGAGGCTGTCTAAACTGATGGGGCCAAATTTTAGATTTAATCCTAGGATTTGGGGTGTAATTTCTAAGTTTACCCTTAATGAACTAGGTTATAAGTGTTTTGGTGTAGTGGGCTTTTGGGTATTTAAGATTTTTAATTAATTTTGGGGCTGATTATAGGCAATTAAAAATAAAATATTTTTCTTATTATTTTCATTAAAATTTCTCCTAAAACATTTATTTAAAAATATTTTAAAATTACTCATAAAATTATTTTATGCTCAAAAATTGTCTTTTTGCATGAAAATTCATTTTATGTAAAATAAATTATTTTATACTAATGCACTTCATATAAATTATATATTTCACAATAATAACCCATATTATACATATTAAAATTAATTTAATATGCTACATACTCATCAATCACATTGCACATAAATTTTCATAAAAGCACATACTTAATGTTAATAGTTCTATGTCAAGCAAAATATCACAAAAATTTCTAGGATGGGTGTGGATTATTACATAATCCTTCTTGCACTAGAAATACTCAGCCCTTCTAGTCTCATTTCCCTCATTGTCAAACAACTTTATAAAATGATTCCAAATATCAGACCTAGTTCTTTTATTACAAGGAACAGTAATGATAGAGTCAACTATATTACCTCCTATCTAATTCCCATAATCAATTTGGATATGATGATCATCATTATATCCACTAATTTCATTTAAAAATATTTGACTTGGAACTACTATAGGAGATGAAATTGATTCTACTATGTTGGATGATTTGCTGAGTGTTTTGTCATAGTTTTATCTTATTTTTTGGTTTCTTTAATTTTTATTTATAGTTTATTTTTATGATTTTATGATGCTTTTAATGTGTTTGTTAAGTTGTTTTCAGTTGCATTAATAATTGATGAAATGAAAAATACTTAGGCTAAATCGAAAAATTCGGTGGAACGTTGCACAGCAAGAGGAATGTTATTACGTGGCAACAAGCAACTCAGGCCCCAGTGCCACACATCGAACCTCAGTGCACTATAGCTGAGTGCTACCTGTAGCCTGCGTAGCCCTAACTCCACGCAGCATGCCACAGCGAACCCCAGAGTCCGTAGCAGATTCCTAGCGTCACGCAGCAGGATACACAGCCCACAGAAAATTGTCCCAGCACCTAGCTGCAGACTTTCAGTGCCCCGCTGCATTATGTTTGAACTGTAACTGAATTTTATCTGAGTTTTTGAGGGTTTTTTGGACCCTAGGTTATTTTGGAAAGTATAAATAGAAGGAGAAATATTTTATTTGGGGAAGCCATCTGGAGAAGGAGGGAAGAGATTGTTCATTCGATCTTTTGACATTATTTTCTCAATTTTAGTTTTTCAGATTTCATACTTAGATAAGATTGACTTTAGTTATTTTGGGAATTCTTTGTGAAGAAGCCAACATATTGGATTAGAACATCGAATTCGTTTGTAAGTTTAATTTCCTTGTTATTTTCATCTTTTAATTATTAAATCTAAAGTTTTAATTCAATAGATTCTTTTGATTTTAATAATTTGGAGATTGTTATTATGTTTCCCATGAACTAATTTTAGTCTTGTCTCAGGTTTGTATACTGTGTTCATGATATGAAATTAAATTAAATACCATTTGATTATTTTTGTTATTCTTAATTGAATTGATTGATTAGTAATGAACAATTGCTTAGTTATCAATTATTTGACTTAGGTTTTGAATGAAGAAATGAGAGTTGAAGTTCAATTCTAGATTTCATTCCTTTAGGATCTTAAATGAATTAGAAATATAAGTTTTAAAATTAGGTTTTAGTTTTTTATTTATGATTTGAGAGAATAATTTCTATGAATGCGATTGCTAATAAATTGATTTTTATCCTTTGAATTGTTAGAAACTAAGGCTTTACCATAATCAATTGGGTATATTCATAAACATATGGGATTGATAAACTGCATACAAACCCTACGCATCCTTCATTCTTTGCATTTAAACCTATAGCATTTTCATCAACATTTTTTTTTAATTTCCTGTTTTGTAATTATTTATTTCGTTTCAAATTCAAATCAAACAAACCTTTTCACATTTAATTTACTTCAAAAAGAAACAAGTGATTTCCTTTTGTAATTCCTTGAGAGATATGAACTTGGGTGCTTTCGAAATACTATAATTGCCTCGTATATGTAACAACCCACACCCACCTTAGGAGTTTACATGATAACTTACTTGAATTTAGAGCTATTATGACAAAATGTGTGCTTTTATAAAAATTCATGTGTTATGTGGTTGATGAATAAATGGCATGTTAGATTAATTCTAATATGCCTAATATGAATTATTATTGTGAAAAAAAAAAGTGATTTATATGAAGTGCATATACATAAAATAATTTATTGCACATAAAATGAATTTCATGCAAAAAGCGATTTTTAAGTATAAAATAATTTTTATGAGCATTTTTAAAATAATTTTAAAAAAATATTTTCGGGGGGGATTTCAATGAAAATAATAAGAACAATATTTTATTTTTAGTTACCTATAATTAGCCCATAAAATAAATAAAAAGGCCAAATTTTCAAAAGCTCACTATACCAAAACACTCCTCACCTAGTTCATTAAGGGTAATCTTGGAAATTACCCAAAACTCTAATTATAAAAAGAGAAATTTGGCTGGCTGGCCCTAGTTTAGAGAGCCACCATTCTATTATTCTTCATATTTCTAGTAGAAAATTCTCTCAAAAATAATCTCTCTACCGAAATTTACAAAATACCTTTGAACTTTATAATTTTGCGACTATTTCATAAGTTTTTCCTTTCCTTTCAATTTGCTGTCGGATTTTTATGAAACTAATCATGAAAAAATAATTTTGAACTAAATATTTACTGATTTTCATTGATTAAACTCAGATTGGGTGAATTTTTGAGAGAGAAATCGATTTTTCTTCTGAAAACACAAACCTCTCTATGTGAATCCTCCAAAGATGAACCCAAAAACTCAAGTTGAAAATTTCATGCATAAACTCAATAAAGGGGGGGGGGGGGGGTGATTTTTGCATTATTATATTCTAAACTAATTTTTATTGTGTTTAGATGAAAAATATTGAGTTAAATCATATTTCTGTATATTACTATAATGATCGAAAAACACCAAAAAGCAAGAAAACTCATGATTTTTGATCTAAACACTAAACTTAGAATTCTCATGCATAAAATGGTCTATGGCCGCCGATTTGTATATATTCATGTTCTAAACTAATTTTTGTTATGATTGAATAAAAAATAATGGTTTAAATCATGTGTTTACATGTTACTATAATGACTGAAAAGTACTGGAAACAAGAAGGATTCATGGTTTTCAACCTAAAACCTCAAGTTGGAAAATTTTCATGTATATACATATACATATAGCTGCCAATTTGTACATTAAAGTATTCTAAAATGATTTTTGTTTTGATTACATGAAAAATCTTGATTTAAAACATGTTTTTGCATATTACTGTAATGAACGAAAAGTGCAAAAGATGAGAAAATTCTTATTTGTTCTTAAATGGGTGATTCGGCCTACATTTGGAATTTAATTCCAATATCTATAATTTTTATATAATATATTTTAATGATTATTGACATGTATACATGAATGGTAAATGGTTAAATGGTTAAATTGCATGTCAGTTGAAGAAATAACTCTAGACAAGTCTAGAGACAATAGGGTATACCTAGGGTTTCCTAACGCTATTTCTATGATTAATATGTTTATATGATTAATTGATATGGGAAATAAGTTTTATATTGACTTAATAATGAGTTAATGATCTTAAATGGATGACGAGATTGATTGTATGAATGGTTCATAAGAGATAGGCATGATATTTGAAAGGCTACTTGATAAGTTAAAGTTGATAAGTATGTTAAGTTGAATGTTAAATTGAATTGATATTAAAATCATGATATGTTGTGTTTGACTTTAGAAAATTCTTGATATGAGTTATTATGTATTTTCATGTGGGCCTATAAAGGCAAAGTATGTAAGACTGTAAAAGTCAACATGTTATGTGCAAGTGATGAGTGCACTTCTAAGTGCAACTCCAAGTGTATATGAATGTGATATGTACATGGGGTAGTTATGGATAGGATAGCATGCTGATTAAACAAATGCTAAGTATTAAATTATAATGTATGATAGAGCTTGAGGATTATTAGAACTTCAAGAGTGCAACAAGTACTAAGAGCAAATGAACCATAAGGTGAGTAAACATTATGTTTAAGTTACAAGTATGACTTATCATGTTATGTGAACCTTTGATATGTTAAAACCCAAGTTCTTTCCTATTTTTAATTATGACTAAATGATTTCTTTGTAAGCTTGGAGTGCGAAAGGACATTTGGTCCAAAATCATTTTTAATTACTCAATTATAATAAAGAACCTTTGTGATTATTGCCCTAACTTATATTCTTTCTGGAACTACACTATTATTTATCTTTTGTTTGATAAGCTAAACATCCATTGTTATTGTACTACATTTGATTGCATTTTTTCAATGCTATTTTTATAAATGATTACCATTAGCTCTAGCTATGGTACCCATAACCCTTTTTATGTAAAAATCCTTGTGCTGATACAAGTAATCATTGGCTATGTGTTTAAGTGATTATGACAATAGCCTTCACTCTATGTGTTCGAGTGATTATGGCAACAGCCTTCACTCTATGTGTTATGTGTTATAAGTGTGTTTTCTGTGAACTTTTCTAAATTGCAAATTATGAATCATAAACTTTGAGTTATGAGCTGTGAGCCTTTTCTAAGGGATATGTGTTATTATATAAGCCCTATTGTTTACTCATTAAGATCATCTATCTCACCCCTTCTTCCTTATGTGGTTCCAAGTGAGCATTTTGAGGAGGTAAGGTGATTGCTCAAGCTACCTACTCCACTTGGGAAATTTTCTTGTCAAAGTTATAATAATACCATACTATGTTGAGTCCTTAGAGGCTCCTGGTGTTATTGTGGGAACTTTATTTTGGAATATGATGCTGGTGACTTTATTTGGAGTTTTATTATTATTTCCTTATGGGTTGTATTAAAGTATATATTTTTTAGCTTCTACAGCTTAAGGTTTTTTCTTTATAAAAGGTTTTTAAGTTAATGTATGGGGTTTTGGTATGGTCCTAGCTAGTATTTGTATGCATACAAGTGGGTTCTACGGGCGTGGATAACCTTATGTCTCCCCATATTCTAGGATTATCACATCTCAAAAGTTGGGATGTGACAGTATACTTGCAGGTCTCTTTTGGATAGTATATTTTGAAGCAAACACTGAGCAACTGGTGCCACAGCTTGTGTACTTCCACCAAGGCCTCTTCCTGCTGCTGGTGTCCTTCCACCATGGCCTCTACCTAATGCTAGTGTTTTTCCACCAAGGCCTCTTCCAATGTTAGGGTTTTTTTGTTGTTATTCCTTCCATTTTCTTTTACAAAAAATGATAAATAACAATCCAATAAAAAATAATAGTAAATATTAATCTAATAAAAAAACACATTTCATTTCATAAAAAGATACATAACAATCAATCTTAATAAGGTCGAATTCGACCATATTATAGTCAAATTTGACCTTATTATAGTCAAAATCGAACTTATTATGGTCGAAATTGACCTTATTATGGTCAAAATGAACCTGATTAAGATTAAACTCAACCTTATTAAGGTCAAACTTGACCTTATTACAATTAAATTCAACCCTATTTAAGGTTGAAATCGACTTTATTAAGGTTGAATATGACCTTGTTAAGGTTGAATATGACCTTATTAACATTTAGATGACTCTTATTATAAAAAAAAATTCCATTTTATTTCATTTCATGATAAAAATACATTACATACTAAACACTTTGACACTTAGAAATGTTCAAAGTACAAAGACTAAACATAGGATAATAATCAAACATCTATTTTTGACACATCCATGCCTTGTATATTCATTGACCTTTTCATCTACATGTTCATGATAAAAGCAATTGACTCTAATACATTAAATTCATCTATATCAACCTACCAAAATCTATAAAACCGATAACTATCACAATAAAAATACAATTTTATTAGGGTTTCATCATAACTTTTGTACCACAATTATACCACAATTTCCTAAATTTAATCAAACTTTCATTCACACAATAGTAGCTTCTGCTACCTCCATGTCCCTTACTAAATTTAAATCTCATTCACATTGATGAACTAAATTCCATTAATCAATTATTTTCCAAATAATAACTATAATCAGTAAGACTCTCTAAGATTGTGAGATGTGAAGTTGTGAACTAAGGAACTAAGAATCAACAAGACTTTTTGCTCCATACTCCATAGCATTGACTTTGATTATTTATACAAATACACAAACAAACGAAAAATATAAAAAAAAAAAACTAGCTATTACATTTTGTGAACCCTCAATTTTGCACCCTCATCATTCAACCGTAGCCTTAGCACTTGTTGAGTTTAACGAGCTATGCAGAGCTATTATGGTAGTCCCGCTAATCAAATAGTGGGCCGTGGTTTGAGGGCAACGCCCCTGAAAGAAAATTTTTTAGCCTTCAATTACATTGCCACTAGACATCTAAATTTCCCAAACTCCATACTGACAACCAATCTCTAAAAAAAAAAAAAGAAATCTCAAAAAATGTGTCAAGTAACACATGTCATACTACATGGCAAGTATGCGGCATCGCATCAGAACTATGCAGTGGGCCCCACTTGCACAGAAAATAACCTTTTTACCCATTTTAGTCCAATTTTCAACCATTTCTGGCTCTACCCCTCATGGTTTTTTCACATTTTCATTACCTAAACTATCCTCATCCATTTTTCCTATAAATACCCCCCTTCATCCTTCATTCCAACACACCTCTTGAATTAGTATTGATGGTTATCTACTAATTCTTTTCTTCTTCTCCCTCCAACCACTCTTTAATTAATTAATTAATCTTTTTAATTAATTAATTTTCTCATCCTAACAAGTTAATTAATATTTTTAATTAATTAAAAATCTTTTTTTAAATCAAAATTAATTACTCAATTAATCAAACTTTTTAATTAATTAATTAATCACTTTTTTCTCTAAAATCAAATTAATCCTTTTCTTTTTTAATCCATTTCTTATCCAAATTAATTAATTAATCTTTTTAATTAATTAATCCATCTATCCATCCATCAATTGCATCACATTAGTTAGTTAATTAACCATTTTAATTAATTAATTAATCTCTCAAATCAATCCAATCACCCAGTCCCAATAAAATGGAACTTCAATCCGGTAAAACTCTCTGCCCACCAAAAGCAAAGGTATCAGCCTTTTTTCCTCACTCTCAAAATACCTAAACTAAAATCAATTCGATCAACTCCTAAACCCCTCCACTTAATCGTGGAACGAACTATATGGGTTTTGATCCCCATTTAATAGGGTATGTAGGCATGTTTGGAATATAAATCCAAATCTCTATCAACCTCTTTTCCCTTTTTAATTTGTGGATATTTTATTTTTCTCCTTACACTCATGTCATATTCATGCATCTTATTTACAATTATCATCTTATAATATTTGTCATTCATGAAATCAATTTTTTAAAGTCAAATTAAACTTAAGAGCCAAATTTAGATTATTTAAAACTAAAAAATCTAGTCCCCAAACTCAACCTAGTTTGAGACTAGTGATTTTATCCTTGGGTAATTAATTAAAAATTAATGAATTAGAGTCACAATTGGGTTTTTCCTTAATTTTCCCATTTAAAAATAAATTAGGGTCGTGACTCCCAAAATCATTTTCAAAATCAACCAAATCAGAACCTAAGGGTTCCATCATAAGTCTAAACCCGAATGAGCATTCCGGTTTTCTCTAGTGGGCTAGGCCGGTGTTCAGGTGAGGCCTCACACATTTAAATATAATTTCTAGTGATCATATTTTTAGCACTGTAGTATTTTTAACTTTTACCTAGAAATGTTATTCTCTTTCTTCTATTTCTCTTTCTTAGACTCCGTCGATTATTATCGAAAACTCTTTACTTTCTTCAATTGTAATAGCTTTAAGTAGATATTTTTGAGATGGACTCAATTTAGTTGTGTTTTTTTATTGGTTTTATGGTTAGAGTTATAGAGAACAATGAGCTTCTATAGGAGAAAATGAAAGACTTTCTCTCTCTGGCGGCCAAACTCTGAACTAGGGTAAGATTTTAGGTTTTATACCATTAGGTAGTGGATTAGGAGGTGCTCTAGGCTCTAGAGGCTTCACCATCTTTGCCTCTAATAACTTCTTATAAACTATAACTAATGGAACCTCAAGGTCAATAACGCTCCTTCTTTCCAATCATAGGGGCTAGTACTGAGAAATAGCAGATACCTCCCCCTTTTTTGGATTCATTTAAGAGCTAACATTAGTATGGTAAGGTGTGTTTTTTTTCTATCTTAAGTTGGAAGACTCTTTTTTGATCTACCCACTTTGAATCAGATTTTCTATTTTAAAGGCAGTAGAAATAAGGGCCTTGAAATCATAAAGATACTAGGTCAGGAGATGATTTTGGTAAGCTAAGACAAGGTTCTTGACAATGATGTGAATCTGTTCCTATTCTATAGGACAATTCACTATTTGAGCAGCCTTAGTCCTCCACCTCATAAGGAACATGGAGAAGGATTCTTTGAGAAGCTGTTTAGTTGTTTCTAAATCCCTCCTCGTAACATCCACCTCAATGTTATAATGATATTTTTTGACAAATATATTGCATATGTCATCCAAAGTCCTTTTCTGATTCTAATCGAGATCTAATAACCATTTGACAATAAGTCCATTCAAAGACTGTTGGAATAACTGAGCAAAGAGCTCGTCATCCACTCCGAAGGGTCTCATGGCACCCACATACATCTTCAGGTGAGTTTTAGGGCAGGTGGTTCCATTGAACTTGTCAAGGCTAGGCATTTTGAATTTGGGTGGCAACCTAGCATTAGGAAAGAGGCTCAGGGCATTAACATCCAGCAAGTCATCATGTCTCTTCATATTTCTGAGAGTCCTTTCCATGGCTTTAAACTTTTCCATAAAGACTTTGAGCTTAAGAAGAGAGAAAAGTTCCTTCCCTTGAAAAGGATTCTCATGAGAGGAAGTAGCAAAATGGGTGATAGTATTTGTGGTTTGTATAGGCTATGAAGTAATCTTGGGAATTTGCACGGATTAGGAGGTGATATTTGATGCTTGCATGGATGGTGTAGTATTTGGGATATTTGGGGCATCGTCTATAACTTTTCCTTTACTAGTCAAGTCAACGGGTGCTTTGAATGAAGAAGCAGTATTTGTGTGGATTTAGCTCAAGCTAAAGGTTGCTTGATTCAAGTTAAGGCAAGTGGGGTCACAATTAGATTGAGCGAGGCTTGGCTAATCATATTACATACCTCTTCAAGGATAGACTATCTTTGTTCTTGAAACAAGGCCTTTTAAGCTTCCAAGGCAGCTTGAAAATTTCTTTCTATAGCTTCAAATTACCTTTCTTATCTTAAGAGAAGACCAATAAAGAATGTGTCTAATTGGGCTGCCTCCTCCTCTTGATGGGTTGCATTTGGGTCAGTGACTTTTGATAGATTTCTAGTTTCCTCAACCATTTTTTGTAACTTATGGGAAACAAAACAAGAAAGGTGTAAGTGTTTGACTCAAAGTAGGAAAGGCGATCATAGACTTGGATAATGGTGGATGGATTATGTAATTAAGCTAGCAAAGATTTTTTAGGAAAAGATAGGCTCTCCACTTTGTTTAGGGTTATTCGTCTTATGCATATATGCATGAATGCATGAATGAAAAGTCATTTCATGAATATGCAAACATGCTTTATTTAGGGTGCATATAACCTAAGGTCCAAGTTCTAGGTCCATTACATGAAAAGTAAGGGTGGCTTAGTTTAGGTACACATCATACTAAAGAAGCAATATACCTAAACACATATGAGTCAAGGAGCCTTGCATGGGTCAAATGGTACGTGCTTACTCGTTACACCCTTGAAAGGATCAAAGGATTCATCGAAGGTTGGATGATTTTTCTATTGGTAAATAAACCTAAGAAGGGTTACCCACTCGATACTACTCACTATCCATTTGTTTTCTTAAAACTAAGTTTAAAGGTAAGGAGCCTATACAAATGATGCATGAGAGTCATTTTTGTATTAAAAGTGCCAAACTTTGATTTAAATGAATTAGTAGTACTCTTATTTCTTTTGTTAAAAAGAGCCTCCCTAGTGAGATTGCCAGCCATGAGGCCTCACTCGAGCACCCATCTGATCCACTAAAAGGGAATCAAAATACTCATTTGGGTTTAGTCTCACAATGGAACCCTTGGGTTCATATTGGTCGATTTTGAAAATGGTTTTGAGTTGCCACCTTAATTTTATTTTTTTTAATTTAGGAAAAGTTAAGGAAAAACCCATTTTAGATGACTCTAATTCATTTATCCGAATAGAAAAATGCACTAGTCCTCTATTACCAAAGAAGATTTAGAGACTAGGTTTTTAGTTTATTTAGAAAAGATTAGTTTGGCAAGTTTAATACAAAATGACATAAAATTTAATTTCATGAACAAATTATAAATGGATGAACAATTTATAAATGCATGAACAGTTAAATATATGACCATACATTCCATTCATTCATTCATTCATACAATAATAAAGAAGAAGTAAAAAGAAAAGCACAAATTAAATTTATATGAAAAAACCCAAAATAGAGGATACTTTTTGTAGCCCTTATGGGTTCTAGGAAAGTCACACATCCCTTAAACTAAATTCTAAAGCAATAAAACAAAGAAAAGAATACAAAACAAATCCTAGTTTATATGAATAAGGTGAAAAGGGGAAGATTGTGGTTTATTTTAGTTGGATTTGATGCTTAAAATAAGCATGCGTATGTAGTTCACTTTTCTTGCAAAAGGGCTTTGTTTAATCTTAGCCTTTTATCATGTTTTAGTTCATTAGCTAAAAAGAGGGTTGAATTAATTGATTTAACCAATTTAATTGAATACCAAGTTATTAATTAGGTCAGATTTTAATTAACATGAATCATATTAAAGTGATTAATTATGGAGTATGGGGTAGAAGAGAAATATAAAAGGAGAGAAGCCTTGGAAGGAGAAGAGATCCTAAAGAGGGAATTACCAAGAAAGGTGATATGATGCAAATATGTATATCTAAACTAATCAATTAATAGTTATTTTGTGTTTGTATGTATGTATTTTATCTTTAAAGTGGTGCTTTTAATCTTGTTTTAAGTGTTCTTTAAGTAATCTAGGTAATTATCAAAGGTTCAAGGGTTCTATGCTTGAAAAGCAAGAAGTTTTGCAAAGATAGGCCAAGACAAGCCTGTGCCAACTCATGCCCATAGGTGCCAAGTCATGACAGAATGTCATAGTGCTGCTCATGCCCTATGGTGCTGAATCGTGCTAGAATCACATGGTGTCGACTCATCCTTGCTTGTCTCAAGTGGTTATAGTGCCTTTTCACCAAAACACTTCACAAAAGGCTCCTTTTTGCTATAGACATGACTTGGGACACCTAGAAACCTATAAATAAGAGTGTTTTACAGAATTTTGGATATGTGATGTTAATATTATTCATATATTAAGTTAGTAATTAAGAGTGTAATTCAAGTGTTCAAAGTTAGAATAAGATTGAAGAGTTACCAAGGCATTCAAGCAAGCATTCAAGGACACTTCTTCAAAGTAATTTTCTAGAGCAAGGATTGAAGAAAACATCATCAAAGTTTCCTTTCCCTTGTCTTTTTATCTTTGTTCCTTGATGTTCATCTTGCCTTCTTATCTAAACTTTGTCATTTACACTATGAATATGCACTAGTTTGGTTTCTTTGAATTGCAATAAAGTATTGATTTTAATCATTCTATTTCTTATATGCTTTGGATGATTTAGTTTTAATTGTGTGCTTAATTGATGTCTTATGTGCTTGATCACCATGTATAACATGTTAGTCAAATTATTCACAATGAGAGTTGGGATAAATTGATGGAAAAACAATTGAAATTACTTAGAGAATAGGATAAGCACTTGGAGACAAACAAATCCACTCTAAGGGGAATTATAGTATTGGTATGAATATTTATAGTTCTGTTCTATCTCTATGATGACATGAGAATGCTCATAAACTCTAGATCAAACACTTTTAATTGACAACGAGAGTTGCTTTTAGGAATTATAGACCATACTCTCAATCATTGCATGCATGTAACACATCTTATTAAAATCAATTCTAACTTGTAATTCAATCTAATCAACATCCTTAAATCATAATATTAGATAGTATAGTAGCATATAGTTAGAATTAAATCTCTTATTTAATATCTTTTCCTATCCATCCTAGTAACTATCCAATTAATAGAAAATTCCCAAATTCCCCAGAGTTCGACACCCTACTCATCCTATACTAATCCTTTTGGATTTGGGTCACCTATAGTAGGCCTAACAAATTTTTGTAGCCATTGCCGGGGAAGTTATTTGTAATTTTTATTAATTTAGGATAGTGAAAAGTTGTTTTAGGCTTTTATTTCTGATTTTGATTTCATTTATGTTTTGTTTCTTTCTTGTTCAGTTAAATATGAGACATATTAGAAGTTCTAATGATCTTCTGCCAATTGATCCTCAAATTGAATGAACTTTGCATGCTTTACATAGGAATCAAAGACAAAAAGAAGAAGATCAATGCAACCTTGGTGAAATGGCAGGAGAAAGACAAACGTTAGGTGATTTTGCTATGCCCGACATCACAAGCAGTTTAGGAGGGATTGTGGCTCCTTCCATTGCAAACAACAACTTTGAAACCAAGCCAAGCATCATTCAAATGGTGCAAAATAATTAGTTTGGTGGTTTGCAAGGGGAGGATCCATATGCACACATCTTGACATTCCTAAACGTATGTGCAACATTTAAAATAAATAGAGTGTCGGATAATGCAATTTGGTTGAGGCTCTTCCCATTTTCGGTCAAAGAGAAAGCTCAAATATGGTTGGCAAGTTTACCAAGTGAATCAATCACCATTTGGGATCAATTGAAGCAAGCCTTCCTACAAAAGTACTTCCCTTCACACAAGACTACAAAGTTCTGCAATGAGATCACCACCTTCAAGCAAAATCCAAATGAGACGATTTATACTTCTTAGGAAAAATTTAAGGAACTCCAAAGGCAATGCCCACATCATGGATTGCCCGATTGGATGATTCCTCAAAATTTCTATAATAAATTGACAAATGAAAATAGGAACATTGTCAATGCGGCATCTGGTGGAAAATGGATGGATAAGACAGCAAGAGAGACTATCACTTTACTTGAAGAACTTGCTGCTTAAGGTTACCTAGGAGATGAGACAACCATGGCAAAAGCAAAAGGTATCTTAGAACTTGAGACTATCAACCTGCTTATGGCAAAGGTAGATGCTCTCACCAAATTAGTAAGTAAAACTCAAGTTAATTCTTTTGATAATGTTAATAATGTTTGTGAACTATGTGGAGGTCCTCATCCTTATTCCCAATGTAGTTCAAATGAGGAGGTAAATTATGTCTAAGGGGGGTATGACCAAAGAATGGGTATGAACTCAAAGGCATACAACCCTCAATGGAAGAACCATCCTGGTTTTTCTTGGTCTAACCCATCCTCCTAATTGACCCCACCTATTAACCAAAATCTCAAAGCAAATAACCCACTAGGTTTTCCTATGAAGCAATCCTATATTCCTACACCACTTAAATCTAATTTAGAGACCCTTCTAGAATAGTTTGTAGGAACACAAATATCCATTAATAAATAAAGTGAGAAGCAATTTAAACAACTTAACTCCAAAATTGATCAACTTGCTACTCACAACAGAATTTTAGAAACTCAAATTGCCCAACAAGCCTCTTCCTCTAACCCTAAACCGGTAGGTAAGTTACCTAGTCAACCAGAATTTGTTCAAAGAGAGACTTGCCAAGCAAATACTCTAAAAAGTGGTAAGATGGTTGAAAAGACTGCTAATAAGAATAAAAATGATATAGTAGGTGATGAGGAAGTAAACTTAGAAAGTAATCAAGGGAGTGGGGTTAAAGGTAATAATAAAAATGAAAGTGTCATACAACCTAATGGTAGGTCAATGATCCTAAAGTGGACCTTAAGACCTTGCCCTTTCCTCAAAGGTTCATAAGAAGGAACCTAGATAAGCAATTTGGCAAATTCCTAAAGTATCTTAAAAATATTACTATTACTATTCCATTCTTAGATGCTATAAGGGATATGCCGGCTTGGGGTAAATTTTTGAAAGACTTGGTCTCCTATAAAAGTAAACTAGAAGACTATGGTCTAGTGTCTTTAGTAGAAGAGTCTAAGGCCATGTTTTTTAAGTCCCCTGCTAAGCAAAAAGATCATGGATGTTTCACCGTCCCATGCATGATTGGAGGAAAGTATTTTGATAAAGCTCTATATGATATTGGTGCTAGTGTCAGTTTAATGCCTTATTCTATCTATTTAAGACTTAATTTGGGTGAACTTAAGCCTACTAACATGTGTCTCTTGATGGCTAACAAGACTATTACCTATCCAATTGGCATTGTTGAGAGTGTGTCAACAAAAGTAGGTAAATTTATAGTTCCTACAGATTTTATTGTCCTAGACATGGAGGAAGACCTTGAGATCCCTATCTTGTTTGGAAGATCATTCTTGGTAACGGTAGGTGCTATCATTGACATGAAGAAAGGTAAAATCACATTTGAGGTAAACAATGAATTCATGGAGTTTGACATGTTTAAAATGATAAAATCCTCTCCTATGGAAGGAGTATGTAGAATTGATTCTATTGATTTGATTGATGAGTGTATAGATGAAGTTAAATATGATTTCATAAGTCAAGATCCTATTCACCCTTACCAAAGGTAAGAAGAATAAGAAATAAATCAAATATCAAATCATAACTCTCTTAGACCTTCTAGGTTTGAACCTTTAGAGAGAGATGATAATCGAAGTTCTTCTTCTTCTAAAGAAATGAATCTAGAACTCAAGCCTTTACCATCAAATTTGAAATATGCATACCTTGATTCTAAATCTAAATTCCCTTTTATTGTGAATTCATCCTTATCTTTAGAAAATATCAGTCTTTTGTGCGATGTGTTGCTTAAACAAAGAGAGTCCATTAGTTACTCTTTGAATGACCTAAAAAGGTATTGGCCCTAATATTTGCATGCATAGGATAATCTTAGAAGATAATGCTAAGCCTTCCATTGAAGGTCAAATGAGACTTAATCTAACTCTTAAATAAGTGGTAAGAAAAGAGGTTACAAAATTACTTGATAATGGCATCATATACTCAATTAGTGATAGTAAGTGGGTAAGTCCTATCCAAGTTGTCCCTAAAAAGGGTGGCTTGACTATTATTAAGAATGAATCAAATGTTTTAATCCCTACTAGGACTGTCACTGGATGGCGTATGTGTATAGACTATAGAAAGTTGAATAAAGCAACTAAAAAAGATCATTTTCCACTACCATTTGTTGACCAAGTGTTAGAAAAGTTGGCAAATTATTCTTATTTTTGTTACTTGGATGGTCTTAATGGTTTTTATCAAATACCTATCTACCCCGAAGACCAATCAAAAACCATTTTTACATGTCCTTATGGTACTTTTATATTTAGACGCATGCCATTTGGTTTATGCAATGCACCTACAACATTTCAAAGATGCATGTTTTCTATCTTTAGTGACTTAATAGATGACTGTGTTGAAGTTTTTAGGGACGAATTTAGTGTTTATGGAACTAACTTTGAAAATTGTCTAGAAAATCTTTTTAAAGTTCTTGACAGGTGTAAGGAGCATGGATTAGTACTTAATTGGGAAAAGTGTCATTTTATGGCACAAGAAGGAATAGTACTAGGGCATATGGTATCCAAAAGGGGTATTAAAATGGATAGAACCAAGGTTGAAGTGATCACAAATTTGCCACCGCCTAAGTGTTTTAAGGACATTCAAAGTTTCTTAGGACAAGTCGGGTTCTATAGACGATTTATCAAGGATTTTTCCAAAATCGCCAAGCCATTATGCAAATTGCTTGCAAAGAAAGCTACCTTTGAGTTCGATGAAGCATGTCATGAAGCTTTTGAGACCATAAAGAAAGCTTTTACATCTGCACTGATTCTACAGCCACCTAATTGGGAGCAACCTTTTGCAATTATGTGTGATGCCAGTCATTTCGCGGTTGGAGCAGTCCTTGGGCAAAGGAAGGAAGGTAAGCCTTATGTAATTTACTATGCAAGTAAGCCACTTGATGATGCCCAAATCAACTATACAACTATGGAGAAGGAACTACTAGCCATAGTTTATGCATTTGATAAATTTAGAGCACACTTGGTAGGTCAAAAGGTAATTGTATATTCTAACCATGTTGCTCTAAAGTACCTTTTAAGTAAAAAGGATGCTAAACCTAGGCTACTAAGGTGGATTCTTATGCTTCATGAGTTTGATTGGGAAGTAAGGGACAAGAAAGGGAGTGAAAACTTTATGGCATACCATCTTTTTAAACTTGATCAAGAAGGTTTGAGGAAGCTTAATGATGGAGTACTAATACATGAGACCTACCAAGGTGAGCATTTGTTTAATGTTGTATCGCAAGAAATTCCATGGTATGCTGACATTGCTAACTTTCTTATAAGTGGTATTCTTCCTTATGGTTTAGATTATAGGCAAAGAAAGAAATTTTTGCATGATATTAAATTTTATTATTGGGAAGAACCTTTGCTTTATAAAAGATGTGTAAATGGGCTAATAAGGAGATGCATTCCTTAAGGTGAGATTCAAGATATTTTAAAGCATTGTCGTTCCTTAGATGTGGGTGGACACTTTGGTGCAACAAAAACAGCTTCTAAGGTATTACAATGTGGTTTTTGATGGCCGACTTTATTCAAAGATGCTAGAGAATTTGTCCTTACATGTGATAGATGTCAAAGAATGGGTAATATATCTAGGAGAAATTAGATGCCTTTAAATGGCATTCTTGAGGTAGAACTTTTTAATGTATGGGGTATGGACTTTATGGGTCCTTTCCCTAGTTCTTTAGGCTATAAATACATCTTAGTTATGGTAGACTATGTGTCTAAATGGGTTGAAGCAATACCTACTATTACTAATGATGCTAAGGTAGTTAAGAAAATGCTTAAAAAAGTAATCTTCCCTAGGTTTGGCACTCCAAGAGCTTTGATAATTGATGGAGGTTCCCCTTTCTATAATAATATCATAGAAAGTCTACTTAAAAAGTATGGAGTTACTCATAAAATAGCTACTCCTTACCATCCACAAACAAATGGACAAGTTGAGGTAAGCAATAGGGAAATTAAGTGGATTCTAGAGAAGACTATTTCTTCTTTTAGGAAAGATTGGGCATTAAAGTTAGATGATGCCTTATGGGCATATAGAACTGCCTTTAAAACTCCCATTGGCCTTACCCCATATCAATTAGTCTATGGTAAATCTTGTCATTTGCCCATTGAACTTGAACATAAAGCGTATTGGGCAACTAGGGCTTTAAACTTTGATATGGACAAAGTAGGTAAGAAAAGACTTTTGCAACTCAATGAACTAGGAGAACTAAGGTTAAATGCATTTGAGAATGCAAAGTTATATAAAGATCGTACTAAGTTATGGCATGATAAGAACATTCTCAATAGGGATTTCCAAGAAGGTGAGCTTGTTTTACTCTATAATTCAAGGTTAAGACTATTTCCAGGAAAACTAAAATCAAAATGGTATGGACCTTTTAAAATTATTAAAGTTCATCCATATGGAACTATTGAGATTGCTAATGACAAAGGCGAATCTTTCAAGGTAAATGGCCATCGTCTTAAGCCTTACTTTGTTGGTGCACCATTAGAACAATCAAGGTTAGCAACCCTCTCTACTTAATAGTATGTTCATCTACTACATAGTATGTTTATTTATTTTAAAGTTTTATGTTTGTTTATTTTGAATTTTATGTTTATTTAATATAATGTTTAAGTTTTGATGTTTAATATTGATTTTATTTTGATTTTATAACACATACACATGGTATATATATATATATATATATATATAAAGGAAGAAAAGACATAAATTTTTAAGATTGAGTTTGTGCCGAGTCGTGCCCATAGGTGCCAACTCGTGACAAAATGGATCCGTGCTGAGTCGTGCCCTATGGTGCTGACTCGTTACAATTAACAGCACAGACCAACATTCGAATTTTTGAGTTTTTATAGCAATTCTTTCTTTCTTTTCATTCCTAATTCAATTGCAGTTTATTTTATTCTTATTTTTGGTCAAAAACTAACTTATTCAACACTCTTTTTCCAAAACAAATCAATGAAAAGTTATATCTTTTCCAAAAAGAATCACACCTCTTCCCAAAATATATGACTTTTCACATCACACTCTTACACATCTATATAACCCTAAGCCTTACAATACCACTCCCCTACTCTTTTTTTTTTTTTCAGATTTTGAAAACACAAATCCTAATATTTAATAATTCTTTCTTCTATTTAAACATCATCTTCTTTATTCATCATTCACACACTACACTATATTCACTCATAGTTGTAGAATTTTTTTGTTTTTCTTCTTTATTCTCTAACTATAAGCAAGTATGGGCAAGTCCAAAGGATCAACTTCTTCAAGGCCTCAAGAAGAGCACCAGGAGGAAGACCTTGAATTGATGTATGAGTCCTCCTTCCCCATTCACTCACATGAAGAAGGAGCCAAGTTCTCTACAATCAAACGTAGAGAAATTGTATCTTGTAAGTATTTTCCTCCCTCTTTAATTCGTGATTGGCATGGAGGAAGTATTTAATCAAGTTCTTACTTCTTGTGGTTTGAAAAAGCTTATAAGTATGCAAGAGCATTCCTATGGCAATCTTGTCTATGATTTCTTTAGTACATTTGATATCAATGCTACAAATTCTCAAATTCTGGAATTCAAGTTGCTTGGCCAACCTTACCAATTAACTTACAATTTTATGCAAAAAGTTTTTGGTTTTAAGAGAAGTGGTGTTTGTGATATCATTGATGATTTTAATGTTAATGACTGTTGGACATTCTTAACTGATATAGAAACCCCTTTTAAACCTAAAAAGGGGAAAGTGATGTTCATCAAGGATTTGAAATTTTGGATGTTGCATAGAGTCATTGCATGTGTTATTTTTGGTAAAACTGAATCCAATTGAGTAACTGTTCAAGAGCTCATTTTGATGTGGTGTGTTCATAAATCAAAGCAAGTGTGTTAGACATATTGGATTTTTAATCAACTCCTTATATGTGTTACATGTAAGGAACATCCATTAACACATGGTCAAATTGTTACAAGCATTGCTAAGGGTTTTCATATTAATTGCTTAAACTGTCCTTATGTTGTTAAATACTCATATTTCACAAAGCAAGCTTTCATAAGAGGCGAGGTTGTGGATGTGGATTTTAACCATGTTATAGCTTACACACAATCTTGTTGGAAGGGGTTACGTCACCCTCTTTATAATTTGGATGAAGACTCTGATGATGATATTCCACCACCTAGAGCCCCACCACTACCAAAAGCCTGATCAACGGTTCAACTTGAATTGCTACCATCATCCTCTACGCAAGGAGAAGCAAGTGGCTCCACTCCTAGTGATCACTAACTTTTGAAGGAGATCTTGGCAAACCAAAGGAGCATGCAACGTCAACTTACCGACTTGGAGGCTAGGAACTAAAGGATGGAGCGCATGTAATATAGTATGGACTATAAATTGCATAAGTTCTTTAGCTACTCTGGGTATGGCATTCCTTCACCACCATCACTACCCGATGCTCAATGAGGTATGTTTTTCTTCCCTTCTCCATCATCTTTACTTTTCTTCACATTGGAAATAATGTGAATTTCAAGTATGGGGGAGGGATCGAATGTTGAAGTTTGAAGTTTATTTTTATTTTTATTTTATTTTGATGTTTTATTTTGTTTTGATTTTTTCATTTTCTGCATTTTTAATATATTTTGCATGTTTGTTGTTTTGTTTAGTTTAGTATTTTACAATTTGCATCAAGAATTTTTGTCTTTTTACTTGAGTTTCTCCATGTTATTATATCTTGATTAGGCTTTCTCATTCTATTTTTAAAAAAAATAAAATTGATGATTGTTTTTTATAATGCCCAATTGGTAAAATTCTTAAGTCTTTTTTTAGTATTTGTTAAGTTTTTGTCTTTTTATCTCACTCTTATTGCTTCTAAGGTTTCTAATTATCTAGTCAATTTTCTAGTTTTGCTTAATTGTCGAAATTGATATAAGTTAAGTCTTTGAATTTGCATGATTTAAGTTGCCTAAAGGAAACTATAGCCGTAATACGAGTTATGCATTAGTCAATAATGGATGAGGATACTAAAAGAATTGTATTTTTTTGCTAAAATAAAAAGAAAAAATAAAAAAAAACACTATGCATATTGAGTAAGTTGTGTGCGAATGAGTTTACTCCTTAGTTGCATTCAATTCAAAAGATATGTATGGTGTGCCTATTGAATATGTATGTTAAGTAAGTCACGCGTGAATGAGTTTGCTTTTTAGTTGTGTTTAATTCGAAAGATGTACCTTATATAACTATATGAATAAGACAAAAAAGAATAAGCAAACTATGTGTTTAAAAATGCCATGAGACTTATTACATTCTTGTGTGTGCTTACTCTTGTCCCAAAGAAGGCTGCTTGAATCTATTGAATTCTTAACTTAATGCATAGATATTTTGACTAGAAAAGCATGGTTAGGTCCTTGACTAAATAATTAATAACTTTGTTACCAATAGGGATGAGATAATTAGAGAAAGCTCAAAGTTTATGCTATAAGACTTGTCATCCTTTACCATTGTTGGGCACTAAGAACTATATCATCAATGTATTAGCCATATACTCCTTAAATAAACTTGAAGATTGCTTAATCAAGATTGTTTCATAGTTGTCTTAGAGAAACTAAGTAATTTCTTTGTCTTTTCCCTCTTTATTCTTGCTTGAGGGTAAGCAAGGTTTAAGTATAGGGGAATTTGATATGATACAAATATGTATATCTAAACAAATCAATTAATAGTTATTTTGTGTTTCTATGCATGTATTTTATCTTTAAAGTGGTGCTTTTAATCTTGTTTTTAAGTGTTCTTTAAGTAATCTAGGTAATTATCAAAGGTTCAAGGGTTCTATGCTTGAAAAGGAAGAAGTTTTGCAAAGATTGGCCAAGAAAAGCCCGTGCCGACTCGTGCCCATGGGTGCCGAGTTGTGACAGAATGTTATGGTGCTGACTCATGCCCTATGGTGCTGAATCGTGCTAGAATCATATGGTACTGACTCATCCCTGCTTGTCTCGAGTGGTTATAGTGCCTTTTCACCAAAACACTTCACAAAAGGCTCCTTTTTGCAATGGACATGACTTGGGACACCTAGAAACCTATAAATAAGAGTGTTTTATAGAATTTTGGATATGTGATGTTAATATTATTCATATATTAAGTTAGTAATTGAGAGTGTAATTCAAGTGTTTAAAGTTAGAACAAGATTAAGATTTACCAAGGCATTCAAGCAAGCATTCAAGGACACTTCTTCAAAGTAATTTTCTGGAGTAAGGATTGAAGAAAACATCATCAAAGTTTCCTTTCCCTTGTCTTTTTATCTTTGTTCCTTGATGATCATCTTGTCTTCTTGTCTAAACTTTGTCATTTACACTATGAATATGCACTAGTTTGGTTTCTTTGAATTGCAATAAAGTATTGGTTTTAATCATTCTATTTCTTATATGCTTTGCATGATTTAGTTTTAATTATATGCTTAATTAATGTTGTATGTGCTTGATCACCATGTATAACATGTTAGTCAAATTATTCACAATGAGAGTTGGGATAAATTTATGGAAAAACAATTGAAATTACTTAGAGAATAAGATAAGCACTTGGAGACAAGCAAATCCACTCTAAAGGGAATTATAGTATTGGCATGAATATTTACGATTCTGTTCCATCTCTATGATAACATGAGAATGCTCATAGACTCTAGATCAAACACTTCTAACTAACAATGAGAGTTGCTTTTAGGAATTATAGACCATACTCTCAATCATTGCATACATGTAACACATCTTATTAAAATCAATTTTGACTTGTAATTCAATCCAATCAACATCCTTAAATCATAATATTAGATCGTATAGTAGCATATAGTTAGAATTAAATATCTTATTTAATATCTTTGCCTATCCATCCTAGTAACTATCCAATTAATATGAAATTTCCAAATTCCCCAGAGTTCGACACCCTACTCATCCTATGCTAATCCTTTTGGATTTGGGTCACCCATAGTAGGCCTAACAAAGGGAAAACAAGAAAACTAAAGAAATGAAAGAGTTTGAGTTAAAGTAAAAATACCCTGCATGAGCGCAGCTTGGGGACATAAAGAGGATGAAGCAAGCGACTAGAACGCAATTCCACTTTCTCAGCTTAGCAAAATGATGGCCTTTGGATGGTTTAGGGTGACTTAGACAGCATTGTTGGGAAACTTTCTCAATAGCATTGAGCTGATCATGGTACCCTTCTAAGGCAGTAAGGAGAGGATCTCTTATGCTAAATTTTCTCCTTCTTTAATAGTTAGACCACTTTCTTTTGAAAATGGGACCCATTATCTTTAATAATCCCGAAAGGAACTCCAAACCATAAAAAATATTAGTTCAGATAAAGTGAGCCACTTTCTTAAAATATAGCTCTTGTATGGAGTAGCTATGATCCATTTTGAAAAATAATATATTGCAACTAAGATGTATTCATGACCACCAGAGGATTTAGGGCTTATCTTTTCGATGACATCAATACCCCAATTCGAGGCATA
Source organism: Reutealis trisperma (assembly GCA_947687605.1). Classification (NCBI taxonomy): domain Eukaryota; kingdom Viridiplantae; phylum Streptophyta; class Magnoliopsida; order Malpighiales; family Euphorbiaceae; genus Reutealis; species Reutealis trisperma. Next base: position 91,079 of record CANTUT010000768.1, read on the forward strand.
AAAGGCTATTTTTGAAGTTTGGCATATATTTGGCATTTATGGCACTTTTGCACAAATTTGGCATAGTCTTTATTCATAGTCAACCAGAAATATCCTAAATTCACTATTTTTCAAGCTAATGCAATCCTATTCATGTGGAGCCCCTCTTCATTGCCATGCACCAATTTTATGATCTACTGAGCTTCATCTTTAGTCACACACCTAAATGTATATTGTCTTATGCCTTTTTGTATAGCACATCACTATTTAGGATAAAATTGTTGGCTAGCTATCTCAAAGTTCTCCTTTCACACTTGGTTGCCCCTTCTTGATATTTCTCATTCTAAAGGCAGTTGAAAATGTCCCAAAACTAGGGTTTCTGATCAGCTAATTGAATGTTCATGCACATAGTGTGGTATCTTGGCTCCTTTTTCACTTCTATTACCACAAGTCCAATTATTTCTCCATCACTTATATCTAGCATCGATGCAAATGTAGATAAGGCATCTATAAATTGATTCTTAGCCTAGGGCAAATAATGAAAGGATAGTTAATGAAAGTTCTCTGCAAGGTCCTTTAAGAGTTTAAAGATCCAAACACTCCCCTCTTATCTTCCATTTGCCCAGAGCTTAGGAGACAATCAGATTTGAATCCCCATAGACCTCTAAATAATCAATCCTTAGGTTTACAACAACTTCTATCCCTACTATGCAAGCTTTCTATTCAGCTTTATTGTTTGTCACTTTAAAAGCTAACTTGACAGTCATGGGCAAATTTTCTCCCTTAGAGATGACCATGATGAATCCAGCAATATAGCCTTTGCTATTTGCTGCACCATTAAAGAAAAGCTTCCAAACTTCTAGCTTAAGTTCCATGGTATCTTTGTCAAAGAATTTTGGCTCAGACTATTCACCATCTATAGGAGCTGCAGCTAGTTGATCAACTATCACACTTCCTTTTATAGCCTTCCTTTGGACATATTTCATATAATAAGCTACTAGAATGGCCATCCATCTTGACATTTTACTATTAAGAATTGGTCTCTCCATAAGGAATTCCAAGGAGTCTTTTCAGCAAGTACATGAGTGACATAAAAGCTCAAACAATGTTAAAGTTTATGACAAACCCACACCAAGGCAAGGCACAACTTCTCAATCTAGTTGTATTTAAGTTCATAGATGAGCAAACACTTGCTAAGGTAATAGATGACATTTTCTTTATGGTAGTTAAGGGCATTTTATGTGAGCATTGCCCACATAGCCTCTTAAGTGATAGAGAGGCATAAGAGTAATAAATTACTAAGTCTGGGTGGTTGTAGGATAGGAGGGTTTAGGAGTTATTTTTTTATTCTTTCAAAAGCTTCTTAATAGTCTTCATTCTATTGTTTAAAGGCTCCTTTCTTTAGTAGTTTGAATATGGGCCCATATACATCAGCCAATTGAGACATGAATCAACTAATGCATTAGAGTCATCCCAAGAAACCCCTAATCTCCTGTTTTGTCTTCGGAGGTGGCATATCTAGAATTATTTTTTATTTAGCTAGATCAACCTCAATCCCCTTTTTACTAACCATATACCTAAGGAAAACTCCTGATGATGTGCTAAAGAGGCATTTTGCCAAATTAAGTTTCAAGTTGTATTGGCAAAGTCTAAGGAAGAATCGCTTTAATGCTTCCAAATTCCCTTCAGTTGTCTCCCTTTCTCTTGAATCTAATTTGAATAACTTGAGGTGGATGTTATTTGAATAATTTGAATTGGTCCCTTTTCTTCTTTAATTTGCCCACTATGAATCAGATCTTCTATTTTAGAGGTAGTAGAAACAAGGGCCTTAAAATCCAGAAGGTAGTAGGTCAAGAGATGGTTTTGATAAACTAGGAGAAGGTTTTTGAAAATGATGTGAATCTATTCTTGTTCTACAGGATGGTTCACCATTTAAGTAATCTTAGTCCTCCACCTCATAAGGAACATGGAGAAGGATTCTTTAGGAAGTTGCTTTGTTATTTCTAAGTCCCTCCTCGTAACATCCACCTCAATGTTATAATGATATTGCTTGATAGATACATTACATATGTCATCCTAGGTCCTTTTCTAATTCTAGTCAATATCTAATAACCATTTGATAATAGCTCCATTCAAAGACTGTTGGAATAACTTAGCAAAGAGCTCGTCATCCACTCCGAAGGGTCTCATGGCACCCACATACATCATCAGGCGAGTTTTGGGGCAGCAAATTCCATTAAACTTGTCAAGACTAGGCATCTTGAATTTAGGTGGCAACCTAGCATTGGGAAAGAGGGATAAGGCACTAACATCCACCAAGTCATCATGTCTTTTCATTATTTTGAGAGTCCTTCCATGGCTTTAAACTTTTCTATAAAGGCTTTGAGCTCAAGGTGAGAGAAAAGTTCCTTCTTTTGAAAAGAATTCTTAGGAGAGAAAGTAGCAGAGTGGGTAGTTATATGGGCTGGGTAATCTTAGGAATTTGCATGGATTAGGAGCTAATATTTGGTACTTGCATTGTTGGTGTACTATTTGGCATGTGTGGAGCATCATCTATAGCTTTTCCTTTACCAATTAGGTCAATGGGTGCTCCAAAGGAAGGAGTGTTTGTGTGGATTTAGGTCAAGCCAAGGGTTGTTTAATTTAAGTTCAGGGCAAGTAGGGTCACAACTAGATTGAGAGAGGCTTGGCTAATCATAGTTTAGACCTCTTCAAGGATAGACTATCTTTATTCTTGAAATAGGGCCTTATAAGATTTTAAGGCAGCTTGGAAATTTCTTTCTACCATTTCAAGTTGCCTTTCTTGTCTTAAGAGAAGACTAGTAAGGAATGTGTCTAATTAGGCTGCCTCCTCCTCCTAATGGGTTGCATTTGGGTCAGTGACTTTTAGCAAATTGCTAGTTTGCTTGGCGATTTTAGCTACCTTGTGGGAAACAAAACAATAAAGGTGTAAGTTTTTGACTCTAGGTAAGAAAAGGCGAACATACTTAGATGGTGATGGATGGATTATGTATTTGACCAAGCAAAAATTTTTTAGGAAAAGATGGGCTCTCCACTTTGTTCAATGTTCTTGGTCTTATGCATGAATGAAAAGTTATTTCATGAATATGCAAATAGGCTTCATTTAAGGTGCAAACAACCTAAGGTCTAAGTTCTAAGTCTATTACATGAAAGGTAAGGGTGGTTTGGTTTGAGTACTTATCAAACTGGAGAAGTAATATATCTAAGCACATGTGAGTCAAGGAGCCTCGTGTAGGTTAAATGGTACATGCTTACTTGTTACACCTTTGAAAGGATCAAAGGATTCATCGAATGATGGATGATTTTGATATTAGCAAATAGACCCAAGGAAGGTTACCCACTCGATGCTACTCATTATCCATTTGTTTTCCTAAAACTAAGTTTGAAGGCGAAGAGCCTATGCAAATGATGCATGAAAATCATTTCCATATTAAAAGTGCCAAACTTTGGTTTAAACCAATTAGTAGTCCTCTTATTTCTTTCATTAAAAAGAATCTTCCCAGTGGCATCGCCAGTTGTGAGGCCTCGCTCGAGCACCAGTCGGATTCGCTAAAAGGTAATCAAAATGCTTATTTAGGTTTAGTTTTATGATGGAACTCTCAAGTTTAGATTAGTTAGTTTTGAAAATGGTTTTGAGTCACCACCTTAATTTTATTTTTTTAATTTAGAAAAAGTTAAGGAAAAACCCATTTTAGATTACTCCAATTCATTTATCGCAATAGAAAAGTGCACTAGTTTTTTTATTACCAAATAGGATTCAGAGATTAGGTTTTTTGTTTATTTAGTAAAGATTAGTTGGCAAGTTTAATATAAAACAACTTAAAATTTAATTTTTATGAACATATTATAAATGTATGAACAGTTAAGTATATGACCATACATTCCATTCATTCATTCATTCATCCATACAATAGCAAAAAAGAAAGTAAAAGGAAAAGAATAAATTAAACTTATATGAAAAACCCAAAATAAGGGATACTTCCTTTAGCCCTTATGGGTTCTAGGAAAGTCACACATTTCTCAAACTAAATCCTAAAGCAATACAATAAAGAAAAGAACACAAAATAAATCCTAGTCTATATGAAGAAGGTGAAAGGGGGAAGATTGTTTATTTTAGTTGGATTTGATGCTTAGAACAAGCATGCCTACATTGTTCGCTTTTTTTGCAAAAAGGGTTTGTTTAATCTTAGCCTTTTATCATGTTTCAGTTCATTGATTAAAAAGAGGTTTGAATTAATTGATTTAACTAATTTAATTGAATATCAAGTTCTTAATTAGGTCAAATTTTAATTAACATGAATCATATTAAAGTGATCAATTATAGAGTATGGGATAGAAGAGAAATAGAAAAGGCGAGGAGCCTTGGAGGGATAAGAGATACCAAAGAGGGAATTACAAGGAAGGAAAACAAGAAAACTAAAGAAATGAAAGAGTTTGAGTTAAAGTAAAAATACCTTACGTGAGCTCAACTTAGGGACATAAGGAGGATGAAGTGAGCGACTAGATAGCAATTTCACCTTCGCTGTTTGGCAGAATGATGGCCCTACGATGGTTTAGGATGACCTAGATGGGATTGTTGGGAAATTTTCTCAAATGGACTTGAGGAAAGCTTCCTTGAAACGATGACCCAACACAATTGCTTTATAAAGTAAGGAGCAGATGCAAAGTAAGAACAATAGAAAATAAAAGAAAACTTTAGAACTAAAATGCTCATTCTTTTGAACCATGCTTAAAAAGAAAAACTATTTCCTTTGGGATTAAGAAATTGATCAAGCAAATTCAAAGCCAAAAGGTGTGTAAAACTAAGTAAAAGGAACCTTATATATTAGAGGAAAGGTGGGGAAAAGTTTCATATGTTTTCGATGTGGGGTTTTAAAATAGTATCGAGGGTGACTGTTGTGCAATTTCTGTAAGTGCATAGATCGTTTATAAGTAATAAAGTGATGAGTGAGTATTGTTCCCACAAGGAATGGTTTGTCAAGTACCAATTTTAATATTACTCTATTATTTAGAAAATCAATTATGAGATTTTATGTTTTAAGCTAAAGTGAAATTTAAGTAAATAAATGATGATAAATATGAAAATAAGATTAAAGGTCTAGGATTTAGAATTCATCAATTGATCACATATGATTTCTTTATAATTTTTAGATAGATTATTTTTACTGGAATTAATTATTAGATTTTCCTAAATTATATGATGTTCTCTCTCAAGATACAACATTTATGTTCATATTAACCTTACGTCTACTCTTGTGATTATAAGCAATTAACACAAACCCATTAAGTTTTATGGAAATCCTTTTAAAAATCACAAAGGAGTATTCTTATCTCTAAGCAACATATACCCTTGGTCTAATATCTTAATGAACTAATGTTGTGTTTCCACTCTCACTAATTCATACAATATCTTAAATCATGCAATTAATGGCCAGTTAATTATAAGCATTAAGCTCTAAGATAAAAGATTAATTCCAACAATCAAACCCAATCAATTAAATATAAATAATCATATGCAAATCAAAAGATTACATCTAAATCCTAGAAAAATGAACTTACCTACTCATAATTAAAAAGGAAGAAATAATTAAATTAACAATAAACATAATAACAACTTTAAATTAAATTCAAGAGTAAAGTTTAGAAAGAACTTTTTTTGGGATACAATCTTTGATGAACATAAGCTCCAAAACTTCTCTTGATAAAAATAACAAAAAAGAAAACTAATCTTTTTTTTCTCTCCAAATATTTTTTTGATGGATTTCTTAATGCCATTTTCCTTTGCCAAGCATGGTATTTATAGGCATGTTTGGTGGAAGAATTCTAGTTCCATTAAAATTCTTATATCAAAAATTCAACATTGATGGTTAGGTTGGCCACTAACTATTAAATTCCTTCATCAATATTCAAAAATGGTTAAGTTGTCCACCAACCATTGAATTTTGGCCACCAACCATTGAATTTATTTCTCATTAATTGAAAACTTGAATCATTGCTTGCATCATTTATTTTTATGACATCATCGCCTGCATCATTTAGTTTATTGCATCATTGTAACATCATTTTGATATGCAAAAATAAAATAAAAATACTTAAAATATGTTATAATTTATTTATAAATTGTAAAACTATTTATTTCTCAAAATAAGTAATAATATTATTACATTTTCGAGAACTGGACTAAAATTTAAGTTTAAATAAATAAAATAACTCTAAAAATATAGAGTCATCACACCCCCAAACTTAAGTTTTTGCTTGTCCTCAAGCAAAAGAAAATTCAAAATCTAAACTAGTCCACTTTTGTAGGAAATTACGATTGCATTTAGCATATGTAATAAGCCTTTAAACCCCTAGGTGTCCCATAGAGGATGAGTTATAGTCTCGTGAGGGTTTCCACTAGTGATACCCATAAACACCTTTAAAACTCTAAATTTTCAACTATTTATTTCAAAGAAAAATAAAATATCACAAAAAAAAATTTAATCCTCGCATGCTTATGTTGAATAATTTTTTTTAAAGGTCTCAAAAAAATAATATTTACAAATAACATGTCAATAGTATTGCAAATCAAGCTTCTATCTCAGGTTCAAAATAATCCTCATCTTAATCATGCCTTGAATAACTATGCATTAAATCAACTGCAAAGAAATTGTTGCACTTCAGATAGGCATATACATACTAATATCTTTAAATGCCTCTATCAAATGATATAAAATATATGTACAAATCTCATAAGCATATTAAAGCAAACAATCTCCACTATTGGAATTCACAAATCAAGAGAGATCAATAGGTCTTAACTAGGCTTGTAATGGGACTAACACAAGGTCTTTTGGCTGAAAAAAAAAAAGGCTAAATGAACAAAAGTAAGATAATTATACCAAGTTTACAAAAGAAAATCAATAGCTCAAATAAACAGATTATATTAATGAAGGATCCCTTCCATCTTAAGCATCATTCTTCTTTAATGTTTTCTTCTTTTAAGCCCCCTTCTTCTTCTTCTATTTTTTTATTATTTTTTTTCTTTTTTTCTTTTCTTTTCTTTTATTTATTATTTTTTTTTGCCAACAACATTATTCTAAAGATAAGCAAAAATACTAACTTTTATTTTATTCAATTTTCTTGCTTTCCCCCAAACTTATTTTAAGTAGAAGGTGATCTTTTACAATGAATAATACTCTCAGTTATTAGAGATCCTTATTTTCTTTTAAAACTTCAATAATTCCCTTTTCTTTATTAGAATGTAAACTTGATAAAATTATCTCACAAATAGGGTGAAGGATAACAATTAAGGTTAATTAACAAAGAAAGAAAGCTAAAATTAACAAGGCATAAAGGGGTAAACTAGGAAAAAAATTAAAATAAGGGTGGATATAAGAAATAGGCTAAACAAACAATGCCTAAATCATATCTCTCTTTCAAAATGAATTCAAAATTTCGTCTCAAAAGTTTGCAAAAACATGTTCTAAGATATGTGAGGCAAATGAAGATAAAAAATATGTAGAAGCCCTATCTAAGTAAGCATACACAAATTCAATGCAATCAATATAATGCAAAGCAAAGCAAAACATAATCTTAATAAAAGTTAATTTCTTACCCAAAATAGTTGCTCAACCTGAAATACTTTAATAAATTGTTCACAAATACCAATTAAAATCAATCATTGGCCTTTTATCAAATTATTTAACATAAGCATATTTTATCAATAAAAGAGTAAAAATTTTAAATTATTTCATTAAAACACAAAAGAAATGACTGAAAACAAAAAACAGACTAAACCTCCCCCAAACTTGCAATGGACATTGTCCTCAATGTCAAAAAAACAAACTAAAAGAAAGAAAATACTCCCTCTTATAGAAAAGTGGATTCCAAATTGTAAGCAAAGCATGCATTCCACTTCCTTGTTTCCCATAAAACATCATGAAACAATACTAAAAGCAAGCATGAGAAACTAATCACACAAAAAAGAAAACGTCAAATTTTTTTTATTTATTATTTTTTTAATTTTTTTATTTTGAAAACTAGAAAAAAAAAAGAAACAAAAATACAGATGCGGATCAAGAGCACAAAAATTACTCTTTACTCAGCCATCTTGTATGAATAACTCTTGAGTTAGTTTTTTTTTTTTTAAAGGAAAATCACATAAATTTAAGATGCGTATCAAGAGTATAAAAGTAACTCTTTACTCAGCCATCTTACATTTAGTGAATCAGACCTAAAACTTTGCTTAATCAGATGTAACAAAAAACACACATACAAAACAAAAAAAAATATGATAAAAAAAAACTACAAGAGTTAGGGAAGTTATAACCGGAGAATTAGATCTAGTCCTCGCTTGTTATTGCTACTGGCTCTAGGGTGCCAAACTACCTGCACCATTAATGGATCAGGTTCGAATTTAAAGTTTTGCAGTTGATCAATCAATTCATCAATAGTTGAAGCAGAGACAAGGATGCATCGACTCACTGGTGTCATAAAACCCTGTTCCACAGCATGATCGAGAAAAGATAACAAACCATTATAAAAACCATCAACATTAAGTAATCCCAATGGCTTTTGAAGAACAGTTAATTTGGTCCAAAATGCAATGGTGAAGATATCTTCAAATGTTTCTAGACCACCAGGTAATGCGATAAAAGCATCAGTATTGAGATTCATGTATGCCATTCGTTCATACATGCTCATAACTTGTAACTCATTACCTATAGTTCCACCAGTGATATGTTTATTTCAAGCCAAAGCCTTTAGAACTATTCCTAAGACTTTACTACCTCTAATATATGCAGAACTTGCGACATAACCCCTTAACCCTAAACTACCTCCCTCAAACACCAAATCAATTTTTCGTTCAGCTAAAATCCTACCAAGTTCATTAGCTGCTATCAAGTACTCTCTTTTCTTGCCAGAGTTTGGACTACAAAAGACACAAATAGTTTTGAATATGCATATTGAGAATTCTGTCATTTTATCTCACAGATCTCTTGAAAAGGGTTATGTGCATATTGACAATAATGAATGTGCATATAAAGAAACTAGAAGAGTAAAAGAACAGTTCAATGGGATAAAATAATTATTGATAGAAAAAGTATAAAAACAAAAATAATCAATGCTATGTATATAAATGTCAAAAAGAAAACATTGAAAAACTAAAAGCAAACATTAAAAGACTAAAAAGTTGTCGACAATAGAAAAATCTGCGGGAAAATAAAATATAGGTGCTAAAAAGTCAAAAAGTACTGCAAGATGTAGAAAAAATGATGCATCAAAAAAATAAAAGAGTTAGTGATACACCTTATTATAAACAGTAGTTGTGATTTTGGCTTACATCTTCCTCTGGTTTTACGTTCAGTAATGGCTTACACGCCTTCTATGAGTCGAGGATAGGCTTCCCATCCAGTTTTCTTATTAATTGGTAAACAGGGTCTTTTATCGTCAGATTCCTTAGATTGTAACGCTGCTTCTCTTCTTTGAATAGTTCCCATAAATCTAAAACAGTGTGTTGAACTTATCCACAAGGATGCATCTCAAGAGTCTGTAGGATATTATCCATAGACTCCTTACTCAGTCCATCCTTTATGAATTTAATTTTATCTTCTTGATTTATGGATGCAAATCCAATATTTTTACAGCGTGTGTTGCAATTCCATCTTGCACACTTGTAGCAGACTCCCATTCTCTTAGCTCTCCTATTTTTTGAGTAAGAACTTCTTCCCCGTACCTGGCAAACATTTAATAAATGAGTCATCAAGCTCACCTACCAATTATACTTTGGTTTCTATGATCCAGCGAATATCCTTAGGAAGATTCAGACGCCTAAATGCCTTCATTCTTTCCAGTCTGCGTTCATCAATTTTCCTGAGTACATCTTAGGGAAGAGTTAGAAACCTATTTTTTAGTACTGCAAGAGATGCTTCCATATCTGATTAACTTAGTTAAGAAAATGAAAGAGAAAACTTACAACAAAACAACTAAACATAAATAAAAGAAACCTAATAAAGAGAAAATTTGGGTTTCCTCCTAATAAGCTATTTAATAACTCACAAACAACACTAAAGCAAAATTAAAATAGAACGAAACAAACAAAAGAACAAAAGAAATTAAAAAGAAGTAAAAAAAAATTAGAAATTTGGGTTGCCTCCCAAAAGCGCTTAATTTATAGTCTTTAGCTTGACTATAACTAAATCTTCATCATGGAGGATAATACACAAAGTATATCATCCCGATAATCATATAAAGATAGACTTTTGCCAATTTTAATGAGTCAAGCTAGCTTGATTTGAGCCTGCATGGAAAAAGGTTAAGACATGAATTATTTAATATTTTATAATTAGGCTCATAATTTCCAAAAACTTTCAAACATGCTCTTTTTTTTACTCTGAATTTTCTCAAGAAATTGAGATAGGAAGGTAGTGGTGTTGAATCAAGAGTTGGTGAGTGCTCAGTTGATGGTGGTGAATGCTTCTTCTTTTCTTCCAAGTCATCAAATTGATATTCTTTATGGTCTGACATATATGGTGTTGTATTCACCAAACAAACTGAAAAAGTTTCCTTTGAGTGCTCTTGTTCAAGTACTTCTTCAATTTCCCCATCAATTTCAACCACTCCGCAAATACTATCCATAAGAGAAGAATATTTCTTGGGCAAATTGGGCTCAACTTCTTCCTTTTCTTCTTACTTGCTTGAAATATCTCCTTGATCAATCGTCTCTTCCTCATTATCACTCAAAGAAATTGCCAAACATTGATCTCTAGAATGTTCTTCAATTTGCTTTGTTAGGTTACCATGGCCTTAAGTATCTAATGGACTAGCAAATTATTCCATTTGTATATCAAAATTTGTATTGTGGCTAGTCCAATGATTCATCCTATCTTCCATTTTTTCACATCTTTCGTAAGTAGCATTCATGAATTTTTCTAATGCTATATCATAAGATGGTTTGTGCTCTTTAAATGGTGCATGATCTTGAAAATCATATTGATAAGGATACCATGAATTGTTACCTTGATCATATTGGTTTTCCTATGAAAAGCTTGAATAGTCACTCCATCTTGAGTTGTTTATGTTGGAATATGGATAATTCTCATACCTGTTATAATTTGGAAAAAATTGTACCTGCTCTGCATATTGGCACTCAGAATTCAAATGATTACCTCTACACAGATCACAACTCAAACATGAATTAAATAAAGTATTAGCATCAAGTTTATCGATTAAGTTAACCAATGCATCAATTTTAACATTTAACTTATCAAAACTATCCTCACCATATAGGCTTGCTGCTCTATTTAGCATCACTCTTCCATCGCACTATTACAAATTGTGGAAAGCCATCCTTTTTTTTTTTAATTCCTGCGAAATAGTAAAAAAAAATAAAAAAGAAAAACAAAATCTAAAGTAATAGAGTATATCAATCTATTGATATTGTCAAAAATTGCCTTCCCTGGCAACGGCGCCAAAAACTTGTTGGGCGATTTCTGTAAGTGCACAGATCGTTTACAAGTAATAAAGTGATGAGTGAGTATCGTTCGTACGAGGAAGGGTTTGTCAAGTACCAATTTTAAGATTACTCTATTATTTAGAAAATCAATTATGAGATTTTATGTTTTAAGCTAAAGTGAAATTCAAGTAAATAAATGATGATAAATATGAAAATAAGATTAAAGGTCTAGGATTTAGAATTCATCAATTGATCACATATGATTTCTTTATAATTTTTAGATAGATTATTTTTGTTGGAATTAATGATTAGATTTTTCTAAATTATATGATGTTCTCTCTCAAGATACAACATGTGTGTTCATATTAGCCTTACATCTACTCTCGTGATCATAAGCAATTAACACAAATCCATTAAGTTTTATGGAAATCCTTTTAAAAATCACAAAGAAGTGTTCTTATCTCTAAGCAACACATACCCTAGGTCTAATATCTTAATGAACTAATATTGTGTTTCCACTCTCGCTACTTCACACAATATCTTAAATCATGCAATTAATGGCTAGTTAATTACAAGTATTAAGCTCTAAGATAAAATATTAATTCCAACAATCAAACCCAATTAATTAAATATAAATAATCATCTGCAAATCAAAAGATTATATCTAAATCCTAGAAAAATGAACTTACCTACTTATAATTAAAAAGGAAAAAATAATTAAATTAACAATAAACATAATAACAACTTAAAATTAAATTCAAGAGTAATTGGGATACAATCTTTGATGAACATGAGCTCCAAAACTTCTCTTGATAAAAATAACAAAAAAGAAAACTAGTCTTTTTTTTCTCTCTAAATATTTTTTTGATGGATTTCTTAATGCCATTTTCCTTTGCCAAGCATAGTATTTATAGGCATGTTTGGTGGAAGAATTTAAGTTCCATTAAAATTCTTATATCAAAAATTCAATATTGATGGTTAGGTTGGCCACCAACCATTGAATTCCTTCATCAATATTCAAAAATGGTTAGGTTGACCACCAACCATTGAATTTATTTCTCATGGATTGAAAACTTGAATCATTGCTTGCATCATTTATTTTTATGACATCATCGCCTACATCATTTATTTTATTGCATCATTGTGATATCATTTTGATCTGTAAAAATAAAATAAAAATACTTAAAATATGTTATAATTTATTGATAAATTGTAGAACTATTTATTTCTCAAAATAAGTAATAATATTATTGCATTTTCAAGAATTAAGCTAAAATTTAAGTTTAAATAAATAAAATAACTCTAAAAATATAGAGTTATCAGTGACCACACATGCGCAGTGTAGTTCCACACATCAATTGCAAATTTGCTTTCACACGTGCCTCTACAGTGACTACATGTGCTCCTACAGTCACCACAGAGGACCCTGCAATCACCATTTCTAAGTGTGCTGTGATGGCACAGGTCTTCCTGCCTGCGGATCTAATTCTAATTATTCTGGACCATTTCTCATCCAATTTGGGTCTAATTTGATTCTGTGGGTTCATAATTGAATGTATGGATTCGTAAATTTGAGGATTCACACAAACTAACCTTATTTAAAAAGAACTATACAATATTAACATTAATATCAACAATGAACTAAATAAGATTTCATGAGTTCAATGAATAACAATATACATTTAATAAAAAATCTTGTTTAAAATAATTACCTTTTTAGAAAAAAATTTTCAATTTATCTATCTTTCAGGATTTTAAGAATGTATTTATTATTTTTCAATTTTACCTTCCATTTATTCTACCATTAAAAATTTGCATTAAATTAATTACTTTTATTTCTTTACATCAAAATAAAAAAAGGATATATAAAATTATGACAATTTAGTAACTTTCTTAATCTATATAAAGAAATCTTAAATGACTAAAATTTTGAAATGGAAGTAGTATTGTTTTATAATGTTAAATATTAATATTTATTTATTATTATTATATTCATTTATTATTATTATAATTATTATTGTCAAATTAGGAGTTAGAATACGTGAACATAAAATGGTATAGTATTTATTTAAACACTCAATTAGCTTAGCTTAGCTTAAAACAGCGTAGTATTTAAACCCTAATGTGATTTAAATTGGCATAATATATATTTATTAGTTATTAATGCCTTAATAGTATAGTTTAACTTCAATGTTAATATCGATGAATTTGACATTAAAACTTTCGAATTCGACATGAACACCGTCAAATTCAACTTTAATAAGGAAGAATTCAAATGTTTTACTGTTCATGTTTTACATTGTCATTCATTAAAATTAAGACCAAGCTAACAAAATTGACTTCAATTATGGTATGTTAATTACTCTAATCAAATTCAAGTTATGAATCTAGTATTAAGTCCGTTGATAACTAATCATGAACTCCATCTCCATGTCAATGATTGAACTCAAATTTAGATTTTTCATTTATAACTTTATTACATATATGTCTTTATTTACACATTCGCCCCGACAAACCTTAACTCATCACCTTAAACCTTTGACTAAAACATTATTACCCCATTTCCTTAGTCCTTTGTTCGCCTCAAAATATACTGTCCAAAAGCAACCCGCAAGTATACAGGGCAATTATAGTATATAGGAAGCACCCAAGGTCATATTCTCTCAAGGAATTGCAAATGGAAATCACTTGTTTCTTTGTGAAAGCATATTAAATATAAAAAGATTTGTTTGATTTTTGAATTTTAAAAGAACTAATAGCAAAACAATAAATTAAAAGAAAATGCAAATGCAAATAGGTGAAAATGTTATGAATAAAGATAGTCCAGGGTTTGTATTCAGTTTATCAATCCTTTATGTTCAAGAATAGTCCCAATTAATTATGCTAAAGCCCTAGTTTCTAATAAATCAAAGCATAAAAATCAGTCTATTAGCAATCGCATTCATAGAAATCATTCTATCAATTCATACATTAAGAACAAGGACTTAATCTTAAAACTTATATTTCTAATTCATTTTAAGATCTTAAAAGAATGAAATCTGGAATTGAACTTCAACTCTCGTTCCTTCATTCAAAACCTAAGTAAAACAATTGGTAGCTAAGCAATTGTTCTTAAAGAACCAGCCAATTCAATTAAAAATCAAAAGAATAATTAATTGGGATTTAATTCAATTCCATATCATGAACACATCATACAAACCCTAGACTAAAATGAAATTAGCTCATGCAAAATGAAGAAATCATCTCATTTTCAATATAATTAACTGAATCCATCAAAATAATACTATTGATTTAATTAACCTAGAATAATTAAATTAGAGAAATAAGAATCAATCCTCACCTTACAATCAATTTGATTAAATTCAATCTCTTGAATTTTCACCAAATAAGTTCCCCAAGAATAAAAGATGGAATCCTAATCTAGGAATAAGATCTAAAAAATTAACTAAGAAAATAAAAGGAAAAATTATGCCAATTACAATTCAGAATCCAAAAACTCCCGATCCCCCTTTTTACCCTATTTCAAATCTATTTATAACCTCTAAAAACAAATAACCTAAATGGAAAAGGAAGCTAAAAATTCAGATCAACATTGCCCAAACTGATCAGACCCTCGCGGTGGGCGCTAGGGCTGGGCAGCTGGGCGCTGCGATGCACTGGTGAGCTTGGGCTGAGATTCTCGTTGGCAGCAAGCACTAGAGCTGGTGCTACGTGCGCAGCTGAATGTGGCCTGTGAGTCACTTGCCCTGGCGCGCGCTAGAGACTCACTGCGGACGCTACTGGGCACTGCTGTGCGCTGGCCCTTAGCAGCTGGCGCTGGGGAGTTGGGGCGCCTTGTCAGTTGCCCTGCATGCTCTGGTTAGGCTATGTGCCAGAATTTACGGCCCCGTTGCATATACTTCTGCCCAAATCTCCTTCTTTTGCTCCATTTAATGCCTAATTCCTGTAAAATGAGCTAAACCCTTCCTCAAACTAAAAGAGGTAAAATAACACATTCTAACCTACATAGACATGAATTAGTCACAAAATGCCTAAATTAACACACAAAAAAACCATGCAAATAAGCCACAAACAACTTTCCCCACACTTACTCTTTGCTTGTCCTCAAGCAAACTATACTCAACAATTGTCCTTAGCTAGCATCAAGACCCTCATATACTTCAGAAAAATTAGTGTGTGCCTCAAAAGATACATGTTTGAAGAAGAGTATATAACAAGTGCAGAACACTCAACTCAATTCATCCAAGATCTCCACAATTCCACCAAGTATCAATCAAATCATTGCGTGGCTTACCAAATTGAACTTGTTGCACTTCATGATAGGCATATACACTCATGTCATCAAAGAGAGTCTCTAATCAAAAGATTAATATTCATACATTCTCATCTACCTCATAGGCATCCTAACCAATTTCATCTCCACTAATTGAGTCCACAAAGGTTAAAAAGATCAAAAGGTCTTTACTAAGGTTGTAACGAGGTTTCAAAGGGTAAAGGGCTAATCAAGAAATAAGCTAAAACAAACAAAAATTTTCTTTGAAAATGATGCAAAACATAAGTCTTCTCGCCTTGACCATCATGGAGTGACATTCATTCTAAACTTTTAACTTTTTACTTCAGATTCTTTTGGAGGGAAAAATGAGTATGTTTATCAGTAATTTTTTTTTCTATATTTTCTTTTTTTTTTTCACAAGATCATTTTTCCCCCACGCTTAATTCTTCACTCCATTCACTCACATTCTTGAAGACTCCACAAAATAAAATTCAAACTTTGTTATGCATCATTAATCAAAGAAAATAACAAGTTGGTACTAAGTTGGCTAAGCAACATCAAAGAAACTCAAGTTAAACGTATGCATATTAATGCATTTATTTAGCTCAAAGGGCTAACTAGGGAAAAACACATCAAATGGGTGGATATAAGGATTTGGCTAAAACAAGAAATGCCTTAATCATTTCTTCCTTTCCTAAGTGGACCAAACAAATTTTGCTTCGACTAATTGGCAAGAATGTTCTAAAATGGTTGAGACTACTCAGTGATAATATATTGCATAAGCCCTCTCTAAGTTAAGCATACACAAGCTTCTTTCGGCAATTCATATAAATCAATGATTTCAACTCAGTGTAAAAGCAAAATCTCATGCAAAAAGAATTTCATATCCTTAGCAATTGCCAATAATCTACTTTAAACACAACATTTATATATCATTGGCCACACTTAAATTTAAGTCCCAAAATCAACATCTTGAGCCAAACTAAGTAAACAGTCAAGTATGTTAATCAAAGAGGACAAAACAAAACAAAAACTCATACAACATTATCACAAGATGCACAATTCAAAACACAATAGCACAAATCACAATAAAGAAATTACTCCCCCCCACACTTAAACTCCACATTGCCGTTAATGTGGAAATGCATGCAAAGATTTACATAAAAGAAAAACTAAAAAACTAACAATTCTAAACTAGTAACTAAAAGAGAAAGGTTACCTTATGCATTTGCTTCTGACGGCGAAGGAGGAGGTGATGTCATATCAATACCATGCTTTGCACTGATTTATGCCAATTTATGCCTTTGCGACCTCTGCTCCTTTTCCACTTTATCGAACCTTCTATTCACATCAGCCATCATAACCTGGTTCTGCTCCTTCATTGACTCAAGTTTGCTCAACACTTGTCTCCACCCTTCCACCTCACCTGTTGGCTTTGTAGAAGGAAGAGCCGGCAAGTCAAGCTGCGCATTCAAAGAGGATCCTCTGTGAAATTTAGTTGATGGTGGATTCTTTAGTTAATAATCCCTCTAACATTTTCGGGTCTCCAGTTCCCTCAAAGTTCGGTCCATAGTAGCCACCTTAGATGAAATCCAAGAATCCATAGTGAAATTCCACCTCGATAATGGTTCTAACTCTAAAGAATTTGGTCAATAAGCTCATAAGAAAATGCTATGGCATAAACAATATGGCCCATATTCAAATGGTACCTTTTATGGGTGATCATATCCATCATTGTTTGACGCAACAAAGAAACCGTGTTAATTTGCTTTCCATTCGCCAAACACTAAAGCACATGTAACTCCTTATGAGACACTTTACTACTCTCAGATTTCCTAAACACAACATGGCACATAAATTTGTGCAAAACAAGAGTAGCATGATCTTTGATCAACCTATTCGGTGCCTTGTTAGGATTGAATTTTTTAAGCCCAGTTAATTTCTCCCAAAATTCATGCACATTAAACTTACTCTCCATACAATCGATCCCATTTGTAGGAAATCCAAATGCCTCACAGAATTTTGCATGCCCAAGTCTATACTCCTTGTCTTGCACTCTAAAGTAAATTTAATTGTCCCTTTCAAGCGAACAGTATGAAGTAAAGAATTCCAGAGCAATTGAGAGGTATACATCATAATCAAGCTTAATAAACTCACTCCAACCCAATATGGCACTCAATCTCTTAACCTTTCTCCTTCCGCTTTTGTGAGAATTCGAAATGGAGCCCCATAATCCTCTCTCAAATATTCTACATCTTTCCTTCCTTTGCCTTTAGTTTTGGAACCCTTCTTGCCCACACTCTTGACTCTTTTGGACATTATTTGCTTGACTAAGAGTAATTATGGAGGAGAATTAGAGTTTGGGGGAGTGGGTAATGATCTTTGTGCAAACATTTGGGGTAACCAATGAATTTGAAGGGATGGGTTCTTGGGAAATTTGGGTTGGGTTCAAGAGAAAAGAGGAGGAGATCGACCGAATAGAGAGAGAACAGTAATTTTTTGCATTTTGTTCATTCAAAGGGACATTTAAATGCCAAAATTCCATTTTTGCCCCTCTGAACTTGTGCCCTTGACGCTGTAGGTGACAGCCCATTACACACACTAGACGACCGCTGCGGACGCTGCTGGGAGTTGCTACTGCTGCCTGCTACGTTGGCATATGCTGGGCTCGCTTGGCGCACGCTGCTGGGGCATCGACGGTGACTAGGCCCGTTGTGCATGCTGGACAACCACTGCGAGCACTGTTGGGATGCTTCTGAAGTTTGCGGGCTACTGCATATGCTGCAGGCTGCTGCGGACGCCGCTGTGGATTGCCTGTGGCGAGGACTACTACTGCGCGCTCCATGGCCTGCAACGGCCGCTGCTAGCAGGCTGCTCGTATGCCATTCTCACTTCAGCTCATGCTATGAATTTTTTTAGCGTACACCAAACTTAGTTGTGCACTAATTCTTCAGTCTGATCATCAATTCCGCACTGACGCTTTAATTGCACATTTCCTATCTCCTGAAAACAACACAAATTTCCAGCAAAACCACAGCATAAATCTGAACTAACATTATTAAAAATAATCAAAAATAAAGCAAAGACTTTTTTTTAATATTTTTAATTTTTAGATCTGCAAGTAAATCAGGAGTAATAAAATGAAAATAACTGATTTGGGTTGCCTCCCAAAAAGCACTTCTTTAACGTCGTCTTAACTGGACACTTTGGAAAGATTTAAGGGTCCTCGAGCAAAATGCTTTGAATTTCCTTAAACCCTTCCACACCCTCATAATATGGCTTAACTCTCTGACCATTGACTCGAAAAGTTTCATTTGTTCGAGAGTTAAGCAATTCAACAACTCCAGAGGGAAATACCATTTTGACAATAAAAGGGCCACTCCAATGGGATTTGAGTTTACCTGGAAAAAGGCGTAACTGAGAGTTGAATAGAAGAAATTTCATACCTAGTTTAAGCACTTTTCGAACAAGGTTCTTGTCATGCAAAGCCTTGGTCTTCTCCTTGTATATCCAAGAGTTCTCATATGCTTCATTTTGGATTTCATCCAATTCAGACAATTGCAGCATCCTTCTCTCCTTTGCTTTCTCCAGGTTGAAATTCATTGCTTTGATAGCCCAGTACGCTTTATGCTCCAATTCAACTGGCAAATGGCAAGCCTTGCCATACACCAGTAGAAATGGACTCATCCCCAAAGGAGTCTTGTATGCTGTCCAGTATGCCCATAATGCCTCGTTGAGACGAAGCGACTAATCCTTCCTAGATACATTCATTGTTTTCTCCAAAATCCCTTTGATTTGCTTGTTGGATGTTTCTACTTGCCCGAAGGTTTGTGGGTGATAAGGAGTCGCCACCTTATGCTTCACTCCTGACTTTTGCATTAGCTTCTCAAACAGCTTGTTGCAAAAGTGACTTCCCCCATCACTAACCATCACTCTTGGTGTGCTAAGAATAAAATCCTTAATAAACTTAACAACAACATGAGCATCATTAGTTTGGGTTGGAATTGCTTCCACCCACTTAGAAACATAATCCACAGCAACCAAAATATATTGAAAACCAAAGGAGATAGGGAAAGGCCCTATAAAATCAATACCCCATACATTAAAAATTTCAACAACAATGTAGTTAGTAAAGGGCATTTCATTTCTCCTACCGATATTACCTACTCTTTGGCACCTATCATATTGCTTACAATAATTGTGAGCATCTTTGAAAAGAGTAGGCCAATACAAACCACTTTGGAGAACTTTTTCAGTTGTCTTCTTTCCTCTAAAGTGCCCACCACAACTGAGATCATGGCAAAATTTTAGGACACTTTGTTGTTCATCCTCTAGAATACACCTGCGAACAATCTCATCTTTGCAAATTCTAAACAAATAAGGTTCATCCCAAAAGTAATACCTACACTCATGCAAGAACCTTTTCTTTTCTTGACAAGACATGTCAGTTCGTAATACATCACATGCAAGATAATTGGCAATATTAGCAAACCACGGGACTTGTGATACCCCAAACAACTGTTCATCAGGAAATGACTCTAAATCATTATGGGTCTCATTTAATGCAAGTTCATCATTTGAAACGGGTAACCTAGATAAGTGATCAACCACCACATTTTTCACTCCCCTTTTTATCCTGAATCTCACAATCAAATTCTTGCAAAAGTAAAACCCACCTAATTAAGCGCGTTTTAGCATGTTGTTTAGACAAAAGATATTTCAAAGCAGCATGATCAAAATGCACAATTACTTTAGACCCAATCAAGTATGCCCCAAACTTGTCTAATGCAAAGACAACAGCTAACATTTCCTTCTCAGTTGTGGTGTAATTCACTTGAGCATCATTAAGGGTTAAACTAGCATAATATATGACTCTTAAGAACTTTTCAACCCTTTGTCCCAAAATAGCCCCTAATGCATGATTAGATGCATCACACAAGATTTCAAAAGGTAAGGCCCAATCAGGGGCAATAATGACAAGTGCAGTGGTGAGCTTTTATTTCAAGGTATCAAAGGCGTGCATGCATTTATCATCAAAATCAAAAGGAACATCTTTTCCTAGTAACCTACAAAGAGGTTGACTTAATTTGGAAAAGTCCTTAATAAACCTCCTATAAAAACCTGCATGCCCTAAAAAACTTCTTATCCCCTTAACAAATGTGGGAGGGGGTAAATTTGCAATCAAGTCCACTTTAGCCTTATCAATCTCTATACCCTTACTAGATACAACATGACCCAACACAATGCCATGAGTTACCATGAAGTGACTCTTCTCCCAACTCAAAGTAAGATTGCACTCAATACATCTTTCAAGCACAAGCACTAATTTATTGAGATAATCATCAAATGAATTACCAAAGACAGAGAAGTCATCCATAAATACCTCTATGAAGTCATCAATCATGTCAGAAAATACTGATATTATTCATCTCTAAAATGTTGCTGGAGCGTTGCATAGCCCGAATGGCATCCTTCGGAAAGCAAATGTCCCAAATGGACATGTGACAGTGGTTTTTGCTTGATCCTCTAATGCTATTGCCACTTGATAATAACCTGAAAGTCATCAAGAAAACAGTAATAAGAATGTCCAGCAAGTTTATCCAACATTTGATCGATAAAGGGTAAGGGAAAGTGATCCTTCTTGGTGGCATTGTTCAACTTCCTATAGTCTATACACATACGCCACCCAGTAACAGTCCTGGTTGGGATTAACTCATTGTTTGCATTTTCCACAACTGTGATTCCCGATTTCTTGGGAACCATATGAACAAGACTCACCCAATCACTATCCGCAATAGGATAGATCACTCCCTCATCAAGCAATTTTAGCACTTTCTTCTTCACTACCTCTCTCATATGGGGGTTCAACCTTTTTTGCATCTCCCTCTTAGGTTTAACTCCCTCTTCTAATGTTATCCTATGCATGCACATAGAGGGACTAATTCCCTTGATGTCACTCAACCCCCAACCTATTGCCTTTTATAACCTTTTCAATTCACTCACTAATCTGTCCTCTTCTTTTTCACTCAACAAAGTTGAAATTATCACAGGTGAATTCTCTCCCTCACTTAGGAACACATATTTTAGGTGCTTAGGCAGCTCCTTATGTTCCAAGGTTGGTGAGGGTTCTTTCTCTCCCTTTTGAATCAAAAGAAGCTTTACAATCTCCTCCTTTCCTACCTCTCCTACGTCCATAGCATCTAGACACTCAATGTAGCTCACTATTTCAGGAACATAGATCTCAGCTTTTTTTTCAAGTGTGATTGCTAGTTCCAGCTTATCCTCGAAAGCATCCTGCAAGAAAACTTGTTGAACAACAGCATCAATATAGTCAATAAAGGAGCACTCTTCATACAATGATGTGCCCAACACAGTAAGATTATTAAAAATGGAAAACTCAACAGTTTGACCCAAAACAGTCATGGTTAACTTTCCATTCTTAACATCAATCAAGGTATTAGTTGTTGCCATGAAAGGGTGCCCTAACAAGATATGCAATTCTGGCCCATTTGACAATCCATCCCCCATGTCTAATACCACAAAGTCAACAGGCACAATTAACCCTCCAACTTGCACTAGCACATCCTCTATAATTCCCTTAGGGAATCTCAAAGACCTATCAGCTAGTTGCAGACACATTTTAGTGGGCCTCAATTCTCCTAGATTCAATTGCAAAAACAAAGCATAGGGCATCAAATTAATACTTGCACCTAAGTCTAGCATGCCCTTAGCCTCTTCCCCATTCCCCATACTAATGTCAATCAAAAAACTATCGGGGTCTTTAGCTTTGGGGGGTAACTTATGCTAGAGTACAGCATTAGCCACCTCAGACATAATAATTTTTTCTTCCATTTCCAACCTCCTTTTCTTAGAATTTAGTTCTTTGAAAAATTTAGCATAAGAAGGCACATTCTTTATCACATCAAGCAAAGGCAAATTAACACTTACCTTGGATAGCATTTTGAATAGCTCATCAAGTTGCTTATCTTGCTTACCCTTTTGCAGCAAACTCGAAAACGGAATGGGCGGTCTATAAGGATCATCCGCCTTGTGCAATTAAGGAGGGGAGGATGGTGTCTCCATAACTTTCTCCTTCTCCCCAAGCTCTTTATCGTTCTTTTCCCCTTCAGGTTCATCATAATCATCTCCTGCATTATCAGAGTTATCACCAACAGTCTTATTAATTACCTTACCACTCCTAAGGACTGAAATGGCCTTAGCTTGCTCTGGTTGGCTAGGAAGTTTCCCTTATTGGTGTGATTACATATGATTCGCAATTTGACCAACTTGAGTCTCTACCTTTCTTACCAAAGCTTCCAGAGAATCAAATCTCTTATTGTTGGCCTCCTGATTTTGAGTACTAGCTTGAATGAATGCATTCAAGCTATCCTCTAAAGAAGGCTTCCTTTGTTGTTGGCTCGATGCTTCTCCTTGGTGGTTGCCTCTTTGCATCATTTGGAATTGAGGCTGCTGTTGCTGTTGGTTGTTATTTCTCTAAGAAAAGTTTAGATGGTTTCTCCAACCTTGGTTGTAAGTATTAGAGTAGGGGTCATTCCTTGCCCTAGGTTAGAAACCATCTAAAGCCTGTGCTTGCTCTGGCTCACCTATATAGACATCAAAACTAGAGGGACAAATATTAGCACCATGGCCAAAAATACCACAAACACCACATACCTCTTGTTGTGGAGCTGATGTGCTTCCCTTCATGGATAGGAGCTTGACTTGTTTAGTAAGCTTGGCTAATTGCATAGCCACATCTTTTATAGGGGCTCCTTCTTGCACTCTAACTCTTCTTCCTCTCACACTTTTCTACTGAGAGTTGGCACCAAGCATTTCATATAAGTCATATGTCTCCTCAGTAGTTTTCTCTCCCATTGCCCCTCCAGCTGCATTGTCAACTATGCTTTGGCTCTGATATGTAAGCCCATCATAAAAGAATTGGTTGAGCAACTGCAGTGGATAGTGATGGTGGGGGCACTAGATTTGCAACATCTTGAACCTCTCCCATGCCTCATGAAAAGGTTCTCCTTCCATTTGTGTGAAGGTTGCAATCTTCGATCTCAGTTTAGCTGTCTTTTGGTGAGAGTAGAACTTCCCCATAAATTTGTTGTACACCTCCTCCCAGGTAGTCAAAGAGTTGGGAGTAAGTGCCATCAACCATGATTTAGCTACGTCCTTTAAAGCATAAGGAAAACATCTCATCCGTAGCTGATCTTCAGTCAGACCTTGTAAAGGAAAGGTTTGAATGGTGGCATAGAAATCTCTGACGAAGTTCAAGGGGTCTTCATTTGCCACTCCATAAAATGATGGGAGCATGCTGTAATGTATGTTCTTCAACTCATAATTCTGGGCAACCTCATCAAGCCTAATACATGATATCGCGGTGCCTATGATTGGCCGGGCATACTCCTTTATGGTTTGGCATTCCTGTGCCATTATATCTTGTCGATCGACTTGTTCTTCTTGATTCACTTTCTCTTCTTGATCAACTTTTTCTTCAATTAGATCCAGCTCTTTTCTTTCTCTGCCGACCCTGTGAATGTTATCAATAAAAGGGACAATCTCTCCTCCTAGAGATCTTCTCCCTTGCATAAAATTTCTGAAAACAAATAAAAGCAAAAACTAGGAACAAAAATAATTACAATGAAACAAAAAAATTCGCCTTGCAATTCCCCAACAACGACTCCAAAAACTTGTTCGCCTCAAAATATACTATCCAAAAGTGACCTGCAAGTATACAGGGCAATTGTAGTATATAGGAAGCACCCAAGATCGTATTCTCTCAAGGAATTACAAATGGAAATCACTTGTTTCTTTATGAAAGCATATTAAATATAAAAAGATTTGTTTGATTTTTGAATTTTAAAAGAACTAATAGCAAAACAATAAATTAAAAGAAAATGTAGATGCAAATAGGTGAAAATGTAATGAATAAAGATAGTCCAGGGTTTGTATTCAGTTTATCAATCCTCTATGTTCAAGAATAGTCCCAATTAATTATGCTAAAGCTCTAGTTTCTAATAAATGAAAGGATAAAAATCAGTCTATTAGCAATCATTTTCATAGAAATCATTCTATCAATTCATACATTAAGAACAAGGACTTAATCTTAAAACTTATACTTCTAATTCATTTTAAGATCTTAAAAGAATCAAATCTGGAATTGAACTTCAACTCTCATTTCTTCGTTCAAAACCTAAGTAAAACAATTAGTAGCTAAGCAATTGTTCTTAAACAACCAACCAATTCAATTAAGAATCAAAAGAATAATTAATTGGGATTTAATTCAATTCCATATCATGAACGCATCATACAAACCCTAGACTAAAATGAAATTAGCTCATAGAAAATAAAGAAATCATCTCATTCTCAATATAATTAACTGAATCCATCAAAATAATACTATTGATTTAATTAACCTAGAATAATTAAATTAGAGAAATAAGAATCAATCCTCACCTTACAACCAATTTGATTAAATTCAATCTCTTGAATTTTCACCAAATAAGTTCCCCAAGAACAAAAGATAGAAGCCTAATCTAGGAATAAGATCTGGAAAATTAACTAAGAAAATAAAAGGAAAAATTATGCCAATTACAATTTAGAATCCAAAAACTCCCGATTCCCCTTTTTCCCCTATTTTAGATCTATTTGTAACCTCTAAAAACAAATAACCTAAATGGAAAAGGAAGCTAAAAATTTGGATCAACATTGCCCAAGCTGACCAGACCCTCGCGGCGGGCACTGGGGCTGGGCAGCTGGGCGCTGGGATGCGTTGGCGAGCTTGGGTTGAGATTCTCATTGGCAGTGGGCGCTAGAGATGGTGCTGCGTGCGCAGCTGAATGTGGCCTGTTGGTCACCTGCCTTGGCGCACGCTAGAGACTCACTGCGGATGCTGCTGGGTGCTGCTGTGCGCTGGCCCTTGGCAGCTGGCACTGGGGAGCTGGGGCACCTGGTTAATTGCCCTGATGCTCTGGCTAGGCTATATGCCAAAATTTATGGGCCCGTTGCACATGCTTCTACCCAAATCTCCTTCTTTTGCTCCATTTAATGCCTAATTCCTGCAAATGAGCTAAAACCTTCCTCAAACTAAAAGAGGTAAAATAACACATTCTAACCTACATAAACATGAATTAATCACAAAATGCCTAAATTAACACGCAAAAACCATGCAAATATGCCACAAACATCCTTAACCAAAATACCATTGCCTTAACCTAAACCTAAAACCTCATTATCTTAGCCTTTGGCCTCAAACACCTTTAACTTTAAACACTCTTATCTTAACCTTACCTAAAATACCATCACCCTAACATTTAACCCAAAACCACCTAACCCTAGCCTTACCTTAAACACCAAATGCTTGAACCTCACACTTATCAAGCCTTCCTTTTGGATGTGAACCTTAACCACTTATAACTTTAAGGTCTTAAACCTTAGACTTGCGACCCTAAAACCTATATCCAACCTTAAAACTCAAGTTCCCTTACTCAAATCCCACTACCTGATCATAAGCCTAACTCACACCCCCTACCCTTATCCCAAAATATATATATATATATACACCTTAGGTCCCTAATACCAATACCATTATCTGGATCCTACCCCTTCTTCAAAATCAAACCTATTATCTGTAAATGTAACATCCTTCGCCTATTACCTTCAAAACCAACCAATTTTCCCAAAATCACCAAATGCCTAGAGCCTATACCCTAAACCATCAAAACACAAAATACTACCTTCAGCCTAATACCTTTGGCCTAACATGATACTTTAAGCCTGAGACCTTAACCTATTCTACTTTAGGAGATCTTTAAAGCCCAAATATAGTTAGCTCGCAGCACTAAAAATGGAATCCTTTTCCCTCAAAATTTGCATTCTTGCTTCTTTCCCAAGCACTTACCTTGTTCTTTAATTTGGTTTTGCTATAAGGCACTAATGGTTAACCCAATTGATATGGTTGCCTTTACCACGCCTATGACCAACTTCATTAAAAAGTAAGAAGAAAATTTTCCAACTATTCTTGATGTGCAATAAGCCCAACTTGAAGAACAAAGGTAATCCATCATCGAAAAAGTGTGGGCCATGATTAATTAAGCTAGCCTCAACCCAATTAACCTAAACCTAGCTTTAAACCAAACTACCCCAAATTTGAACTAGGCTAATTCAGTCCAAGTCCATACCAACACCACCTCAGTGACAAGCACCTTCACCCATCTTATCCCTTTCTCTCCCTTTAATACTTCTCAAGGTAAGGAAGCTTTCTCCTATTTAGATACTAAGATGTTCATGAAGAAACATGAAGCAATGGAAAAAGCCATCAATCCTTAAAATACCATAGTCACCTGATTGATGTGGATAGCTTAGCCTTGTTTCTTGATGCCAAGCTTCCACCCAAATTCAAAATGCTCGAAATATACATGTTTAAGGGAACCACATGCCCCAAAACCCATTTGAAGATATATGTGGGGGTAATGAAACTTTTAGGACTTAGCGATGAGCTCATTGCTCAATTGTCTAATAATCATTAATCAAAGTTGCCATGAGATGGTTCCTCTCACTAGACAAGAGCTAAAAAAGGATGTGGGATGATATATGTCATACTTTTGTCAAGTAATATCATTACAACATCAAAGTGGATGTCACTAGGCATGACATGAAAACTTCTAAGCAGCTTCCAGAAGAGTCCTTCTTCATGTTCTTTACAAGGTAGAGAGCTAAATTTGCTCAAATTGTGAATAGACCAATTGAGTAAGAACAAGTGGACATTCTTGCCAAAAACCTTCTTCTAACTTATCAAACCTATCTACTAACCCAATACCTACCCACCTTCAAATCTTTGATTATAACTACATCAAAAGTTATAGATTATAGTAAAGTGAATCATTTTAACCTAAATTCCCCACCACCAACTTGAACAATGATAAGGAACCCAAATCAATCTCACTTACCTCAGCCCTAAGTGGCATGACATGGAAGAGCTCAAGCCCAACTAATTTGACTTGTCTAAGGTTGAATTTTAAGTTTAAATCTGAGTCTTAAGTCTAAATCTGAGTCTGAGTCTTCTTTTTATTTTTTCCATGCATTTTTATTAACCATATCGACCCCTTTTTGTTATCTTGTAATAAAATTTCCTTTAGAATAAAACATCTACACTTTCTTTCATTATTCTGCACTTGTTTTCCTTATTTTAAATTCAACATGGATGAGCTTTAAAAAAAAAAAGAAAAGAAAGAAAAAGAGACAAAGAAAGATGAACAAAAAATCAATCAAATCCACCATAATTAGCATAGATTAGACTATGAGGTGCCCCCATTCTCACAAATCAGTAATCACTTCATTGGCTCCTAATCAAAATAGGTCAAGTAATGGACCTCTCATCAAATGGTTGAAGTATAAAGAGCAAGTAAATGTAATTACCTATTGCACATTGGGTAATTAAATGGTGCACCTCAATAAAGGCAACAAGTTTAGAGAAGACCTTCATCAAACGCATAACTCAAAGGTCAAAATCCCTCAACATGAAGAAAAGTAGCAGCCTAAATCATGGTGGAATGTTTGCTTCTAAATTTCATTAATTTAAGCTCGTAAATTTGAAAACCTGAAAGGGTAGCTTATGCATAAGTTAGAGATAAGAGAGACAATTCATCTTAGTTATCTTTTCTCATATCCAAAGTTATCAAATCATCTTTAATCAATCTAGTCTCTGCATTCTAAAGTCATCCTTCCTTATTAGAGGCTTATTCTCTAAAGTTATATTATCTTATATGCCCTTATCCTACAGTGGGAGCATGTCTTTCTAGGTCATCATTATCTTTTGTCAATCCTTCTCGTTGTTTAACTCAAAGAGTTAAGGCATAATATCTCACATCGCTAGTCTGTCATGTCCCTATCTTTTATTAGGAGCATGATCCCTAAGTTATCTCTTCTCACTAGCCCTTTAGCCACTTCTTAGGGCACTTCCCTTCAGCTAATATGTCATTTATATTCGAACCAATAGCTATAGTGTCAATCCAAGAGTCCCTTTAATCTCAAATAGTAAGAAAGCTTATCATGCTACAAATAGCAAAACCATACAACCTCTCTGACCCTTTTTAGAAGTTGTAACCTACCTTCAAACTATTCCTAAACTTTATCCCAAGCTTCATTAGTAAATCATACTATCTTTTCAAGCTCAAGCCTTATACCACTCTTTCTTTAGCAAAATCTCAATGTGGGAAAACCAAAAATCCCAAGTCTCTCAAGACTCATCATTACAAAAGTCAAATTCCTTAACAAAACCAAAAGTCAAGTCATGATCCTCAAATTGTTTAAGAAGGGCTCAAACCAGCCAAAGCCTATCCCATGCCTTTTTAGCAACATCTCATTATCTTTGTAAGGATTAAGTCTCCTTAACAAAACACATGATCCCTAAAATGAAAATATCTTAAGTCTTGTAAACTATTCTCACCTTAATCCTCTAAAATTAAGGGAATCATGTCAATGGACAAACCCTTATCCATAAGCTTGCGGTCTTCTTATGACCAAACCAATGAGCCTTCACCATGAAGCCCATAATCTCCTCCAAGGCCAAAATCTGGCTAAGCCTCCCCAAACTAGTTTCCTAGCCTAACCTTTCCTCTAAGCCAAACTTAGCCTCCCAATTTGACCTCCTACAAAGTCTATCATCCTAACCAAGTCCTAAGGCAAAATTTGACCTAGCCCTAAACCTGACCTCTTAAATAAACTCCCTAAAAGCCAAGACCTAACCAAGCTAATTTCATCTCCTCTGTAGCTGAACCTAATTAAGCCTTCCAACCCGACCTCTTATATAGACTGAGCTTCTAAATTGACTTTAAGGACTAGACATGATTGAGCCTTCGAAAATGACCTCAGCCAAGGCTAAAACTGACTAGCCTTCTAAGATGATGCCACTCATGATCTTCTCTAAAGCCGAACCTGACTTGGCCATCTGATATGATCTTAAACCAAATATTTTCTGAGACTAGTCTAGCCTAAGCCTTTCAAACCTGATTAGCATCATCTATTCCGCATTTGACTTAGCTTTTTATAAGGACGAACCAATAACCTTTGGCCGACCCTTCAACAACCCCCATGCCTGGTCAAAATTGAGTGCGACTTTACCATCCTCAAAGTAGTCTATCCAAACAAAATGACCAAACCACTTTCCTTTATCATTCTAAAGTGGAGGCATCTCCCTTCCAAATATTCACCTTTCCCAAATGGAGGCATCTTTCTCCTAGAAAGATCAACATTTTGTGCTAAATTGACCCTTCACAAGTTCAAGGTATCTAATCATTACATAATCATACACGTTTTGATTAAATAAGTGCCTAAATCAAGATAAAATTTCAAATCCAAATTCTCAAAACAAGATAGACCATCAACGTGAATCAATCTCTTTTTAAGAAGCAATCTCAACCTTAAGAGCAGTAACCTAACAAAAGGTTAAGTTTCTCCTCCAACATCAGACCTATCCTAGGATAGCTTTAGGATACATAACTTAAATCTAAATTATGTATTTTCTTTACAATCAAACCTATTGTAGGACAGCCGTAGGATATATACCTTAAATCTAAATTAGGTATCTTCCTTACAATCATACTCATCCTAAGATAGCCTTAGGATCCATACCTTAAATCTAAATTAGGTATCTCTTTTTAGACCCATCCTAAGACAGCCTTAGGATCCATACCTTAAATCTGAATTAGGTTTCTCCTTCAAAATCATATCATCCTAATGTAGCCTTAGGACACTTCACCCATAAATGTCTAATAGCAATCACCTAGGCATCCATGTGGCTCCTATTTTCATCTCTTTATCAAAATCTCTTAGAAATTCCACCCATAAATATTTAGCCCTAGTCTAAATGTCCCTATGGTTCATTCTTACACCTTCATTAGAATCCATCTATTTTCACCCATAAATATCTAGTCTTTAGTCTAGATATCTCTATGGTTCCTCTTTCATTCCTTCCTTTTATTAAAATCTATCAACTCCACCTATATATGTTTAGATTCAAGCACCTAAACATTCTTATGGTTTGCCCTTCACCCAAACATACAACTATGAATTTCACCCAAACATGTCCAAACTCTGACCTAGACATCCCTTTGGTTCCTTTTTTTCATCCCTCATTCTCAAGTTCACTATCATCATAATCGTCTTTTGATCAAGATAATTCTGATAAAATGGCACTTGTGAATCCTTAATTTTTCACCCTCTAATATGCTTTTGAACCTTATAAGCACTGAGGCTTAGTAAACAGACCTTCAAAAACCGAAATTACCAAAATTGAAAAATTAGAAAATGGAGCTCTGAAAATTGAAACCTATCCCTTTAGCCTCTGAACTACCCTCAAGTCATCCAAGATTAGATAATAGACACAATGCAAATGAAATCGCAAAAAAATGGATGAGAAATAGATGAAAATGGACTAAAGGATGAAGAGAAACAGCCTGAGGACCGCTACAACAATTGGCAGCCGACTGTAGTAATCGCAATCAGTGCTGCAGTTGCCATAGGAGTCCTTATGGTGGCCTATTAGCTACCACAGTAGGACCTATGGTTGCCACAAAGCCCTACAATTGTCGCAACCTAGGCCCAGTTGATGCAACACATTTTCTCTAAATCCCATACTAAAATTTGATAATTTTCAACTAGTAGACTCCCCTATAAATACCATGCACTCCTAACAGTCTGACACATAGTTACATGCTTTTATCCTCTTTTTAAAGCTCCTAAAACCCTATTTCTAAGTCTCTTAATCATTCAAATCACCTAAAATCCTATTTCTAAGCCTCCTAAGCTCTTAAAACCCTATTTATAAGCCTTCTAATCATCCAAATCACATAAAACTCTATTTCTAAACCTCCTAATCACCCAAAACCCTATTTTCTAAACCTTCTAATTAAGCAAAGGTGTGATTCAAGTCCTTTCCTTCAAGAAGAGTTTATGTTGTTCAAGAGTTCTCTTTCTAAAATGAGACCTCGTACTGTTCCAAACCTAAGGTGGAACTTAGATCCTGTGCCAAGCTCATTCCCTACGTTCCTCATCATTGAAAACCAAAGGTAAAAGTTCTTTATTTTTCTTTTTCAATTCTAATTTTAATATTAGAATTCTCTCCTTTATACTTTTCTTTAAGATCTAAATCTAAAAAGATCAATTTTTTTTGTTAATTAAAACCTGATCTAATTAACAAATTTTTAAACCTCTAAATCTATTAAAACATGATAACAAAGGTTATGGCTTAAAAACCCCTCCTTCGCAAGAATGAAGAACTGCTTAAAGTTTGATTCCTATACAAAGGGATACGCAAGTATATTGCTTCTAAGGCATCAACTCCATTAAAATCTATAATTCCTTCTCTATGTCACCTTCTTCATATAGTTTAAGACTAAGATTGTTTTTCTTAACTAAAAATCAAAACTTTAGTTTCTTTTCTGTTATTGATTATTTTATCTATTACATTTGTTTAGTTTGTTATTTTTCTTCTTGCTTTAGTAGTTTAGATTAGATTTGGAGAATGTGTGGCTTCCCTAGAATCCAATAAGGCTAGAGGAAGGATCCTAGTGTGTGCTTTCCCTAGAACTCATAAGGGTTAGAGGAAAGATCCCCTTATTTGACCATTTTGATTTATTATAGCTTTATGTAGATTTCTTTTACCTAGCTTTATAATTGTCATTGCCTAATATTTACCATATATTGCACAAATAATATTTGTTTTATACATCATATTATATCTATTCATGCATACATAGAAAAACTCTTTTTTTACAAAAGGATTTTGTGTTTAACCCAAACTAAAAAAATAGATCTTTTTCTTGAATTGTTAACCAAAACCTAGCCCCTGAGTCCTATTTGGTCACTCAAGGACTAGTGATTTTCCTTGCGATAAATTGTATAATTTTAGAGTCAATCAAATTGGGTTTTTTCTTTAATTTTGCTAAATTAAATTAAATTAAATTAAAGTCGCAACTCTTTTTGCAAATTAGAATTTACAAAATTACAATTTTTTAAACTCATAGCGAATTCTAATCATGATGTTTCTCCCAATGAGCATTTTGATCCTTTGGCAAATTAGACCCATGCTCAGGCATGGCCTCATAATTAAGAAACTGTTAACAATCTAACTCGCAATGGAAAAGTGCATTAGCCTTCTACTGAGAAAGAAATTGAGAAAAAGGGAGTGAGTGAGAAGGTGAGTGAGAAAAATAAAGAGAAAGAAAATGACTCTTCTGAAGCAATTAAGGAAAATTCCTTTGAGTTTGAGCATCTAAGAATTGTTGTGAGTTCTAAAAGGCATAGGGAAGCTCTTATTAAGGCTTTGGCTTAAATGCCTATGACTGCTACAATCACACCTGAAGGCTTAATTAGGTTGGTCAAAGCTAAGAGAAAGGAAATACCATACTAAGCCCTTAATTATTAAAGTAGAGGTTAAAGGTATGAAGATAGCTAATGTTATGGTTGATGATAGATCAACCATCAATGTTTATCTTCTTATGATTTTGGCAAAAATAAGGATGACTACTAAGGATCTAGAAGCCTCCAACTCAATGATAAAGGCCTATGACAACTCTAAGTGAATAGTCGAGGGTACTTTCAAGACTATAGTCAAGGTAGGCGACATTAAATTATTTGCAAAGTTTGATGTTTTAGATATTCCTCTGACTTTTGCATTGCTGTTGGGATGCCTTTGGTTTCATTCTTTAGGTAGGGTACCTTCTACCCTCTACAAAAATATTAAGTTCTGTTTTGGAGATGGGATCAAAACTATCTATGTTACTAATGATGAGATAGTCGCAATGCTAAAGCTGGATTTGGATGAGGGACCTCCAATGATTAGTTTCCAAGTTTGTGGGATTTATGAAAACTAGATGGATCCTAAAGTAGTAGGAATCTTACAATCCCATGGCTTTGTTCCTAAATGGAATTGGGGAAGAACAATCAAGGTTTACCCGATATGATAGACATCAAGGGTCATATTATAAAGCAAGGTTTAGAATTAATATTGAAAATCCTCCAAAGGATACTCTAGGTCACTTAGATATGAATTGGAGTTTTTATCAAGGAGGTAGAATATCATCCTTATTTTGGGTTCCCTGAGTCAGTGTTGGTCAATCGTGAGAAGCTATCCAACTTTGAGATTTTGGATGATGTCATACATTTGGTGGACTTCAAGGGTCTAGGAGCAAGTTCAAAAAAAGAAGCTACTACAAAGGTTAGTATTGAAAACTTGATTAAAGATGCAAATGGGCTGTTCCAAAGCAAGCATCAGAAATATATGTTGCCATGAATTTTATCTCTAATGTAACCAATGACACTTAACTCATCGAGAACAATGATATTATTGATTTTGATGAAATGAAGTTTGATTTTTCTTACTTGTTTGATGTTTTTCATAAGCTAGCATTGATATAATATATTCATGCATGCCTATATTTGTGACATCAAATGCATTAAATTCACATAAATTTAAAATTTAAGCACATATGAGGATCCAAAAACATGCAATTAGGTCCAAATGTTATAGTTGGATTTAAGGAAGGAATGAGAGACCTACTCAAGCAAAATAAGAGGTGTTCACTTCAAGCTATATAGACATATATGGAATAGCTAGAATGATAGCAGAGCACACGATTCCTTTGTATTTGGATACTAACTTAGTGAAACAGAAGCTCTGACACTTGAGGCTAGAATGGGCAACTCTTATCAAAAAAGAAGTAAAAAAAGTAAGTCATGTGGGTTTCCATAAGGTGGTGGATTATCCAAAATGATTGGCTAACATCATCCCTATACTTAAGAAGGATAGTAAGGTCAAATGTATGTAGATTCAGGGATTTGAATAAAGCTTCTATAAAGGACGACTTTCCTCTACCTCAGTGGATAGTGCTGCAATGAGAAAGTGGTATTCGATCTATAATGGGTCTGCTGGGTATAACCAAATTTAGATGGTTAAGGCGGATAAGGCAAAGACAACCTTTGTCACTCAGGGTACTTACTACTATAAGGTCATGCCATTCAGATTAAAGAACGTAGGGCCACCTATCAACACATAACAACTACTATATTCCATGACATGATCTAGAAGGAGCTAGAAATATATATCGATGATATAATTATCAAATATGAAACTAAGTAAGAGCATTTAGTTGCTTTAGAGAAGTTCGTAGACCAGATCATTCATACAAGTTAACTTTAAACCCTAAGAAATGCATGTTTGGAGTCAATTTTGGTAAGATTTTAGGTTTCATAGTGGGCCTGAAAGGTATTGAGATAGATTTAGATAAGATCAAAGCTATCCAAGAAATGCTCTTCTGAAAACTGAGAAAGAGGTGATTAGTTTACTGGGCCAAATTCAGTACATCAACCAGTTCATAGCTTGATTATCTACAGTTTATAACCCATCTTCAAACTTTTGAGGAAGAATCAGCCAATAAGATGGAATGATCAATCAAACTAGCTTTTAATAAGTTAAATTATTAACCTAAGTTAGGTAGACAACTTAGTCAATCTTGATTTTGATCTTGACAATCAATATGAGCAAATTCCAACGTTTATATTAAGTGTATTTCTTGTAGGAATTAAGTTATGCAATGTTAAGACTTAAACTTAGAATATTTTTCTAAGTGATGCAAAAAGAACCTGTAAAGCGCACCTGAGATTAGGAAGTCACGCTCGCGAACATTAAGTGACTATAGCAACTAAATAAAGTGCACCCGTGAACATTTCAAAATGAGATAAAGGTCCAAAGCATTAGACACAGACAAGGTCGCAACTCAGGACTCAAACCACAAAATGTAAATCACAACCATGAAAGAAGAATTGCAATCGTGACATTTATTCTAAAGGAAGCATTCCAACAGTAATATTTAAAGATATAATGAAGTCATGCCACCTGTCACTAACCATTGGACACAAAGAGAAATTGCAATAGCTAAATGGGAATAACGACCACGAAATGAAAATCATGACCGCTATAGTGGCTCTAACCGTGACTTCACTCTAACAGTGCAATTAATATAGATTCACTAGCTATTAAAGAAGGGACTTGGCCATACTATTCTGTAATGGCTCTTTAGTTTAAGTGTTAGCCATTAAAACACTTGTAATATTTGAGTGTTAACCATTGGAAAACTCTTAGGTAGGGTTTGAGTGTGAGCCCTTAAAAAAACACTTGGTTGGGTTTGAGAATTAGCCTTGGGAAAACTTTTGTAAGGTTTATTGTCAGCCTAAATACTAAGTTGGGCGTGAACTTGTTAAAACTCCAAGGATAGTGAAATGCCCAATAATGTGATTGGGGAGTGGATGAAGGATCGATTGGATCTGAACCACAATAAATTCTTGTGTCTATTCTTCTTTCCCTACCTCTTTGATTGAAATTTTAATTTCTCATAAATTTTTTACCTTTCCCTTAGCACTAATTCAACCCCCTTCTTGATGCACTCATTTGGCAATATAAATGAATATTTAATGAATCTGCTACACTTATATCGCCATAACCAGATAGCCCCTTGATTTTGTACTTAACCATAGAAAAATTTGTCATGAGGGCAATGCTTACTCAAGCAGATACTACTGGAATAGAATTCACTATTTATTACTTAAGCAAGAAGTTATTGTCATATAAGGAAAAATATAATGCAGTGGAAAGGGTTTGTTTAGCAGTTGTCTAAGCATCAAAAAAGCTAAGGACTACTTTCAGTCTTTCAAGGTGATAGTGGTGTCGAGGATGGATCTTATGAGATACTTATATATTATTCCCACCCTAATTGGAAAGTTATCACAATGGCTTATTCTATTGTCTAATTTGATATTGAATATATCACCAAGAAAATGATAAAGGGAAGGGTAGCAATGGATTTCTTAGTACAGAATCTAGTAAAAGATGATGAAGCATGGAATTTGGAATTTATAGATGAGCATATAACATTAATTGAGAAATAGACCTGGATCCTTTACTTTGATGGGCAACCAATAAATGTGGGGCTAGAGCCAAAGTAGTCCTGCAATCATATAAGGGAGAATAGATCTCTCTAACTAAAAAGATGGATTCTTTAGTCACTAATAGCATGGCAGAATATGAAGCCTACTTGTTTGGATTTGAGTCTTTAGCAGCATTGGGGACAAAAGAAATAAATGTAATAGGAGACTCCAAGCTAGTGATTGAACATACCAAATGATATCAGAAAGTGAGAGAAGAAAAGTTGATATCTTATATTGATTACTTGAGGTTGTCCTCCAACATTTCTTGAAAGTGAGCTTCCATTATTTGAGTTGATTAGAGAATAAACTAATGGATACTCTAACTGAGTTAGTGTCAACCTGGTAGTCTTCAGAAAGCTACCCAATTAAGCCATTCCTCATTATAAGGACTTGAACCACTTGTTATTTGGGTGACTAGATCTTCAAGTTGGTGCAAGATGGTTATCCATGGTATTATGATCTCTAAAAGTGCATCAAACATAAGGAGTATCCTATTGTGGCTACCAAATAAGATAGAGCTATTATCTAAAGATTAGCCCTAAAGTTTTTTATATTTAGGGGGCAATTATACAAAAGGATGCCTGATGGGATTCTCTTAAGATATGTGACAAAAGAGGAGGCTAAGACCATTATGGAGAAAATCCATGCCAAAGTCCGTGGTACATAAATGCATGGAGGATTCTAGCTTAAAAGATCTTCAGGCAAGGTTACTTTTAGATGACTATAGAAAAGGACTGTATTAAGAGGATGGCAAAGTGTTATGAATGTCAGATTCATGCTAATTTAAGTCATTTACTACCAATAGAATTGTAAAGCCTAACATCTCTGTGGCCATTTTTAGCTTAGGGATTAATATCATCAGAAAACTATCACCTCCTACCTCAAATGATCATAAGTTTATTGTGGTAGCAATAGATTACTTCTCCAAATGGGTAAAGATAGAGTCTTATAGAATAGTAACTGCCAAGAAAATAGCAATATTCATTCAGAAGAATCTTATTTGTAGATACAGCACTCTGTACCATATTATGTCAGATAATGGGTTTAGTTTCAAGGGAAATTTATGTCTCTATTACAGGAGAAAGGTATCAAGCACTATAAGTCATCACCCTATCATTCTCAAGCTAACGAGTAGTTGAAGCAATAAATAAGAATATTAAAACCATCTTGAGGAAGATGATCTAATCAACTAAGGCATGGGTAGATAAGTAACCATTCGCTCTTTAGGGTTATTAGACTATAGTATAGTCCAGAGTAATTCCCTATTCCTTAGATTATGAAATGGAAATAATGTTGCCAATCAAAGTCAAGGTACAATTATTGAGAGTCATCTTAGAATCTAAAATTCCTAAAACTTAGTGGATCAAGAAACATTATTTGGAATTGGCCTTGTTAGATGGAAGGAGAATGCACACTCTTTTTTAAGATCAATTGTACAAAAGGCGATTGGCTAGGCATTTTAATAAAAAGGTTTATCCTAATCCAATTAAAGAATGAGATCTTGTTTTTAAAAGTGCAAAGATTTCTCCTATGGATCCAAGATGAAAGTTCATATCTAATTGGGAAGGTCCTTATTTGGTTAAGAAGTTGTTCTCCAAAGGAGCTGGCATTCTATCTGATTTTGAAGGCAATGAATTCAGGAAGCCAATCAGAATTTCTATGCCTGAGTAGGGTAAAAGTGAGTAAGAGAGAAACTCTCACTAGAATAGAAAATTTCACTAGATTAAGAGGTAGTCTAAGCAAAAGTAAGAGACAAAAATAAAATAATAAAGAGAGTTTGAGCAGAAAATTCTCTTTGGACTACTTAAGCAAAAGGAGATATAGAAATTTAGTTGTAATTCAAAATCAAAAGGTGTTCTCTTATTAAATAAATGTAAACTTTGATGTTTTGATTGAATAAATTCCCATTTATGTCTCTATCTCTATTATTTGTCAACACCTAGAAAATATTGAAAATCAAGTAATGTAAAATCATAACTGAAATTAATGAAAATCATGTTTTGGCCTTTTCTAATAGCCATTGTCATCAGAATCTCTATCTCACTTTTCTATTTTCTTTAGGAAATGTTGTCTTATTAGAGTAGCACGTTAAATCATATCTTTCTCTTATTCATGAAGCATGACCCATCCTTTGTACTCTTTCCTTGTGGTGAGATCAATAATCAGATCTGCGTTCCACATAATGGTTCATCGATGCCACCTATGCTCAAATAGATCAACAAAAGGATATGTAAGTCTTCCTGGCTGGAAATCACTAAATTCTAGAATATGCTGTCAAAGTCTATGTTTGCACAGTCACTAAGATGTATAGAAAGTGGATTCGTGCAACCCATAAAGAGGAAAATTCTTGATGTAAGTATATAAGGTGACAAAATGGATTTTTCACCAAAAGCACTTCCATTTGATAGAACCATCTAAAGTAGTCCTAAAATATTCCTACCACTCATAAATAGTGTCATCTGAATGGGTTATAGCTTGGCTAGTATAATGCTTTGGCCCATATTTAGAGATCATATGGCGGAAGGTAGAGCCACCCTCCCCAGCTTCCTTAGCTATCAAATCTGCCTAGATAATATATTAGAAGAGCAATTTGTAAAGGAAAACTCAAAAAAGTGGGAAGGAGTAAAAAGGTTGACATACCTATAGTAACATAGGGCTCCCCTTTAAGTTCTAATGGATCGCTAGTCATCTAGCCTAATGATGGTTTCTCCAAGTATTAAGAAGACTTGAGTACTCCCCTCTTCCATTTGTGTAATAACTAATAGTAAGTGGTGATCCCTAGTATTAGAATGAAAGATGATTAGAAAATGGGCTAATAGGCATAAATAGAGGGTATTCTGCAATGATCAAGGTTTTAGGTTAAGCTGGGGCACAAGATCTATCAAGTTGTCAATCAGAAAAAAGCTGCCTATAATTGTTTAAAGGCAATCACTAGGTTGCATAATAAGAAAGTTAAAGGCCAAAACTGACGCTTTTAGTTTAGGTACTATAAGGATATTTGTAGCAGTAGGTGTTGTCCCTAAAATGGTGTTAAACTCCTCATAAAGGGGACAACAATAGGATAAAACTAATTTGAGAAGGTTGGGAAGAATAACAGCTTATATAAGTGTAATAATCCTCGTAGTTAGAAAGGAGCAAAGCTTACCCAATCTTGCAAAATTAATCTAGAAAAGATGCTGTCGATCTTTTGTCTATAAGTTAGTGCTATGATTTTAGGAGTTTTTGAAGTTTGAAATTACTAGGGATGTTTTAAAGCAAAGGTACATAGATTTTGTGGTGAAGGATAGCCTTTTATGGGTCAAAATCAGAGAAAATTGAGTTTGAAAAGTATAAGGAATCACAATAACCATAATAAAGGTGCATGCCCCATCATGCACTTATAGCTACAGGCGTGTGGCAAATGGTGCACATTTAGCTACATATGCACGCAACCCACGTGCACGTAGCCTGCAGCAGTTGGTGATTTTCAGCTTTTGGTGTTTTAGACCTTTAGTAAACATATGAACTTGTCCAAAGAATATGAAGAGGAAAGCATGTCTTAATTAAGAAATAAACATCCAAAAATGAGGATTACAAGTTAGAAGTTACAATATAAAACATGTTAGAATGACTAAGCAAAGTCTGAACCATCTACCTCATCTTGGTTTGTTGTCCTTTTCTCATCTAAGTCATCCTCAATTATCAGCTGCTATCTTTTCAACCTTGACCTGCTAGATCCTACTCTATGGATGTGCCTAATGTCTCCTTTCTCTCTCCCTCATCAAAGCCCAGATGTCTCAAATAGTGGTTTGCAAGGGCTTGCATGATAAGCATTTGCATACGTGAGCATGTAGTATTTGTTAGAATTACAAAGAAGAATATATAATCATCCAAGCATACTAGTTCCTGCCAAGTGCTATCCTAGCATTAGAACCTTACATAAATGAAAAGAATGCAAGTTGTTTGTGTTTTATGTTCGTACAGACTAACCAACTTTCTCCATCTTGCCAGAGTGAGAATTATGATATACAATACAGTTGATAGTAATTCTCTATCACAACCTTGGGTACCTACAACCTTGTAGTTATTTTGCAAATATTTAAGCTCACAAGTAGTAGCAAATCAGGCAAAAATAAAACCTCGATGCAATACCTAAGATTTTTCAAGCCTGGTCAATGGCAAAATCAGTCAAAAATTCCCCAATGCAGTCAAAAAATTCCCAATGGAGAAAATAAAAGAAATCTAAGAAATCAAG
The DNA here is from genome assembly GCA_947687605.1 of Reutealis trisperma. Lineage (NCBI taxonomy): Eukaryota > Viridiplantae > Streptophyta > Magnoliopsida > Malpighiales > Euphorbiaceae > Reutealis > Reutealis trisperma. Next base: position 132,008 of record CANTUT010000768.1, read on the forward strand.
TGCACTTGGAAGTGGCAAATCCTAAGGTAAGTCATTTTATTACTGGTTGTCTAACTAAATATAGCTTATTTATTTTGTAGTTATTTGAAGCCCACATAACAGTGGTGACTTGACTAAAGTTTTGAATATGAAGGAATTATATAGTTGAAGCCCATATAACAATGGTGTCTCAAATAAAGTTCAGAATCTAGAGGAATTATAAAGCTGGAGCCCATGATAGTGGCAACCCAATAGAAGTTTTGAATATGAAGGAATTACATATTTGAAGCCTACACAATAGTGGTGACATAAAAGGTTATTTGAAGGAAGTACAAACCCAAAGCTTCATAGAAAACCATAGAAAGTACAAACCTATAAACGTAGCAAACCATAAAAGAAGTCAACTAAAAAGTTATAAGTTATGTTCAGCTGCAATCAAGTAATATAGTATATGGTGTGTGCATTGGGAAGGAAATTTAAGCTGTGGTCTAACTTTACTTTGCCTTAATTTGTTTCACAACTGAAGCCAAAGTGGTGGCAAACCGTGAATGAATAATTTTTGTCCCTCAAACTTGCTGATGATGAATGGATTTGTTCTTTTGAAAGTGGTTGTTCATAAGCTCGATCTTTTAATTTTTGTCCTTTTTATAGAGTTTTTGATAGAAAATCCACCATAAGGAGGGAAATTCTTGTTTTCATTTTAATTGCTATTTTAGGAGGGTTAAAAGTTGTTTTTAGTCCCTGAGATAAAATTTCTCAACTTTGGACCCTTGGACGTCAATGGAAAAATTGGTCACATTGTGCACCTAACTACAGGATTATACCTTAAAATGTGCATGTAGCTTTCCAGCTACATACACGTGCTTATCCACACACCTGTAGCCTACTAAGTTCATCTATTTTGCCCCATGATCCATTTTTCTTTATCCCATTATGTTTTTCTTTGGCCTAAACCTCCCTCAAATTAATTTCTGATAAGGGGAGAGATCAAATCCCAAAAATTAAGGATTTAATTAAGGAATCAAACTAAAACTTAAGCCAAAAAATTCTTTTTTCAAAAGGAAACATTTTTAAGGCAAAGGACATAAAATGATCTTTTTTTTTTAACTCTAAAGGGGGGACTCTTCAACACCTAGAACCTCATAACACTCTTTTCAACCTCTCAAAAACTAGAATTATGCAAATAGAAAAATAAAAATTCCCAACAACATAAACTAATCAAAAACACTCAAAAACCAAAAAAGAGGCTTGTGAAATCAACCTTAAAAAGAATAAGAAATCAACCTTAAAAAAATAATGTATGCAAAGGATGTAAACCTGAGGGTTTAATCCTCCTAAAAGCCTCTAATTCCCATTAATCAAATCCTTCAATGGATTTGATTTATCAAGGGATTTGTTTGTAATAGAGGAATTTTTATTTTTGTTTTTAATCCTTTTATTATATTATTCATATTCATGCATTTAATCATTTGTTATTGTGTATATATACATATTGTTTGTTGTTTACATCTGATGTTTTGATTATTCTATTATGATTCAAATGAAAAGAAATCGATTAAAACAAGTTCTCTTGGGTTTCTTTTCTGATTTAATATTTCTTATTCATTTTTCATGTTCTTGTCATTTTGGCTAAATTCATGTTGCATTTAATAGGTAATATGTTTAATTTCACTGTTAGAAAGAAGGATTGATTGAAACAAGTTTCCAATCAATCCTCTTCTATTTCTCCTTCAATCTATTTGATTAATTTAGTTTATTTGCATATTTTATGTGTTATTGGTTAATGACATGATTTAGGTATTTCTTTCATTTTGGATGTATTATTTGGGTTGACTAGTATGTATGAATCACTTATGAGTTGTTGAAAAAGGGATACAATGGATTGAGATGAGTTTTCAATCATTCCCATCTAAATCAAATTAACTTTATGAGTATCTACATGTGTTCAGTAATTAAGTCCATATAATTGCATGTTCTTATTTGTTTAGGGTCTGTGATTTTAGGTATCTTGGTTAGTTTGGTATATGTTAGTCCTTTTCATGATCTTTTAATGTTTAACTTTTATATTAGTTAAAGCAAGTCAATTAAATTGTATTTTTACATGCGTATCTTGTTCATATCCATAATCACCTATTTTGATCCTAATATATTACTTGCATTTGTGTTATTTTATGTTTTCTTGCATATGAAAACCACTGTGGAAGTGCTTAAACAAAGGAAATAAAAAAAAAAAGCTAGAAATCGTTTGGAGAATCATAGATAGAACCTTATATTCGCTAGAATCAAGCTACAATGCTCACTTAGGCACACCCTCATCATTACAAGCACGTGCTTAAGTCTGCACCTATGGCTACATGCACAAGGTCATCCATGTGCACATAGCTTGGGTGTTACACATGCACAATCCTAACTGCCCAGAGACCTTTGGATATTTTGTCCATAAATTGAGTTGCAATTGTCAGAATGAGATGATTAAAGATGCATTGTAAAGCTAATGGATAGAGCTACTACTCTTATAAAGGCATCAAAACCTAGTTTGATCATCTTTAACCCAAATTTTAGTCAGTAAGTTACCTTAGTTTAATTAGATTATTACTCTTTTTCTTTTGTTATTAAAGGGTTGTAATCTTTAATCCTTCACCTTTTAAAGGAATTAACTCCCCTTAATCCGAATTTAATGCTTTAGACTTAGGTTTTGATAATCACTAATTAATTTGATAAATTTATTATATTATTTAAGCAAGAAATTAGAATTAAATTGTAACAATCACCATAACATGCATGTTATTTAGATTGCTAATTAAAATTCGATTTAATTAAAGACAAAGCATGTTTAAATTGATTGTTTAATTAAAAAGCATGTTTAGCCATTTAATTTATATTCAATTATTTGTTATTTGGTGCTTAAACCTTCAACCTAAATTAATTCATAACTTGATGGAAAGAAGGCATGTTTAGGTTAACCAATTAGGATAGTATGTTTGCATGATTAGAAACCATCTACATTAGGCTTTTGTATGATATTAAAGAACTTAGTTTAATTAAATGGCATGCTCATAATAAATTTAAGGCTCTATCTTCTGTGTTTAATTTAAGCAAGTTATATGTTAGGGTGAACTACTATAATGTGATAAACTATCATCGTAATAAAACGTCTAATAAAACCATGTTAAGCTTAGCATCATATTGACCAACAGTGGAAGCTAGCCTCACAGCTAGGCAGCCAGGGTGCCTAAAACCTTCTTAGATTCATACCTAACTTCCTTACCCAAAATCTTGTTATCTAAGTCATTAGGTAATAAGCTAAGAATCTAGTCACCCTTTACTTTGTGCTAGTTTTTTAACAAACTAGGTGGTGACTCCCTTTCTCTTATTCGGTTATGGCCCTTTGGCACTCCGCTAATGTTCTATTGGAAAGTAGTACAAGGTCCATCTACCTAGGGCTAGAAATCTTGTCGCAACATTTGTCCTCACCCTTGTTTTACTTACTATCTATTTCTACTACATTTTGGCAAAAACTACTTTTCAAGTTTCTAACTGACCTCTTTTTTTTTCACTTTTTATATTTACGATGCATACAAACTATCCAATTCTTGATGCATATATGCATGCCAATCTTTCTTTATTCTTGTAGCAATGCATAATGACTATAGATTTCACATTACATTGGTTTCATATGACAATTATAAACCATTTGTAGATTTATAAAGTGACATATGAAGTCACTAGTCTTATAATTCTCTTATCTTGATTTGAATTTCTTTATTTTGGAATCCACTTTTATAAGTTATAGATGTTTTCTTCAATCTGCAATAACAAATGAGGTTTGTCATTTACATTTGCTTGAATTACGTAGATAGATGACTAATCCACTCGTTTTGCTTGTACAAGTGCAACTGTATCTATTATAGCTATAGGTACTGTAAGCATTGAAAAAAAGGAAGCCTCCATATTATAGCTATACCAAAAGAGCTGCATATTAATGCTAAAGTTGGAAGGGAATATTAAATAAATATATATATTATATCGAGGTGATAGGCATTGTGTTGAGTAAATTGAAATGACCCCTCTTACAATTAAAAATTTTTGTGATCTTCTAAGTAGGTATGATCTTTTATAAACAACTACAATTATGTCCATCAGGGAGTAGTTGTTGATACTCTTAAAAAATTATATGGCACAATATTATATTTCATTTTATTGTTGAAGTATATTATAGGTTCATTGAAACTATTCATCATTATTTTAGAATTTTGTTAAGGCAATTCTAAATTTATACAAGCACTTTATTAAAGATCCAGCCAACTAAACTCTTGCAGAGATAATGAATAACCAAAGGTTTTACCCTTATTTTAAGGTATTATCTATGAATCCTCATTTTAGCACCTCCAAAATTAATTTTGAACTCTTCAGAACCAATCGAAGTATTCTTGGCACCATCTGACGCCTTTCGTATCGTGACTAGACCTTCTATACCAGATAGTATTTTTTTGAAACTAACCAGATCTTTTCTCAAATAGACTATTCAATTGTTCTAAAATTAATTTCGAGTCTATCGAATCTAACCGATGAATTTTCTAATCAATCTATTCGTCCGGTCCGATAAAACGGAATTTCGGTCCAGCAAAATAATTTTTCCATCTCGTCCACTAAAATCCAAGGTATTTTTTAACTCATATCCCAAACTAAAAATCATTTTAAACAATCTGTAAATCTCTCTACTTAACTGTAGAATGAATTATATGGGTTTTAATCCCCATTCAATAGGGTACGTACGCATGTTTAGAATTTAAATCCAAACTTCAAATCCAACATTTCAAATTAAATTTATTTTTCATCTTTCCAAATGTAAGCAATTACTTTCTAAATGATATTTGTGAGGGAATCTGTGGTTTTCCTAGAATCCCATAAGGGCTAGAGAAGACATCCCAATTTTTATCAATGTAATTGTCTTAACTGGAATTAAGGAGTGATTACGTAATTCCCCTAAATCCTTAAGGATCATAAGGAACACTCTCCTTAATTTTTGAATGTTCATTTCAATTGTTTCATCAACTCTCATACATTCATATTATGCTATGCATTTTATTTACAATTATCATCTTATAAATGTCATTTATGAAATTAATTTTTTAAGGTCAAATTAAATTTAAGAGCCAAATTTTAATTATTTAAAACTAAAAATCTAGACCCTGAACTCAATATGATTCGAGACTAGTGATTTTATTCTTAGGTAAATTAATTGAAAATTAATGAATTGGAATCAATTTGGATTTTTTCCTTAATATTTTTCCAACTAAATAAAATTAAGGTGGTGACTCCTAAAAATATTTCTAAAATCAACCAATCCAAACCTGAGGATTCCATCATGAGTCTAAATCTGAATGAGCATCCCAATTCCCTCTAGTACCGGTGCTCGAGCAAGGCCTCACACCTAGCAACTCAACTGGGGACTAGTTGCCCCCTTTTTTTTAAAAATAAAAAGGAAAATAAGAGGATTAATAATTGGTTAAGAAAAATTTTTCCAAAATAATCTCTATTTAGCTCATTAAGCATAATTTGACTTGCATGCATCACTTTGTATAATAAAGACTCCTTGCCTAGCCTTAACTTTAGGAAAACTTTTGGATGGTGAGTAGCAATGACTCGACAACTCTCTTTGAGTATGCTTAGAGATAGTGAAAACATTTTATCCCATGATGAATCCTCGATCATTTCGGTAGTGTAACGAGCAATCATTACCGTTAGACCCACACGAGGCTCCTTGCCTCACTTATGGTTAGATATATCAATGCCCTAGCATTTATCCTAAGTTCCATGTACCATAATAATGGAGACATTTATGCATATTTCCATGAAACCTTTTTAGCATGCATCATGACATTGCCAGGCGCACATAACATGAGAAACTCACAAGGTAAATCCACAAAACCCTAAACTAGTGGTCCATTACGCTAAAAATACCTCACTCACTCACCCTATCAACGTGTAAACCTAATGACCAATCATATGGAATGAATCCTTTTCCTGACACACCTTCCCTTTTTCTCTTCACAATTTTGTATTCTTACCCATTTTTCTATTTTTTGTTTTTAAGGTACCAATGGCCAATACTTCCGGCTCTTTTGACTAAGACATAATGAGCACATTTTTTGCTAACCTCCTCAAGAAACAAGAGGAGACTTTGCAAGCTACTCTTACCATCGCCCTTAAGACCTAAGCTGACATCTTTACCCATGCTCTCAATGCCTAGTTTGCCACTTTCACTAGTGCTCTCAATTCCTAACCAATGCCTCTATCACTCCTCCCTTTGCTTAGCTTGCTTCCACTCAAACCAGAACCAACCATACTCCAACTTTTACTCCCCCTATTACCAATCTCACCGATAAAGGAAAAGCTCCCCAAAACACCCACCTCTTCTCTTTTAGATGTGAATGCCACTGCTTCCACTCCCACTGCAAATCCTTTTTAAAGTGGAGATTTCTCTAGCTTTTTTGAAGCTAATAGATTAATGAAAATTTTAAAGCTGTAGAACAATCCATCAAAAATATCAAGAAGTATGAAGACATGATAAATGTTGATTCTCTTTCTCTTTTCCAGAACACCAGAGTTTCACCCAAATTCAAGATGCTTGTGATGGACAAATTTACTGGCACAACTTGCCCCAAGTCCCACCTCAAGATGTATATGGGTGTAATGAGATCTTTCGGCATGGATGATGAGCTCTTTGCTCAGTTATTCCAACAATCTTTGACTAGGACTGCCGTCATATGGCTTTTGGATCTCGACCAAAATCATAAAAAGACATAGGATGATATCTGCAATGCTTTTATCAAACAATACCATTACAACATAAAAGTAGATGTCACTCATCGAGATTTAGAGACCACTAAGCAAGGCCAAAGAGAGTCCTTCACTAAGTTCCTTATAAAGTGGAGCGAGAAAGTGGCCTAAATGATAAACCATCTATCCAAGGAAGAGCAAATCGACATTATCATGAAAAATCTCCTCCCATCTCCTCACCTAATACCAAATTCACTTGCAAACCGAATATCTCTTGGACTTTAAGTCTCTCATTGCTACAGCTTCTAAAATCAAGGATTCGATTCAGTCTAGTCAAATCAAAGATGAATCCTCGAGTTCAAGATACTGCAAGAACACTAATTCCACCTCCAATACCACTCACTCTACCTAAAAGGGAGGAGAAATTAATGTTGTCTCTTACCATCAACCCATGATATTGGAAAGAAGAAGTTTCTCAGAATTAGGAATGCCTTTGTGCACTGTTTATAAGAAGGCCCTCAAAGTGTATCTTATTAAACCCTTCAAGCTAAGAGCACCCCTTAATCCTTTGCCTAAGAACTATAATGCTAGTGAGCAATGTGATTTTCACCAAGGACCCAGGCATAAAACAAATGCTTGTAAAGCTCTAAGACATCAAATTTAGGACCTAATAAATAGTGGAGACATCATTGCTCTGAGAGCTAAACCCAACATCACCACAAATCCTTTGCCTAATCACCAAGCAAATGTCAATTTTATTTCTTCTAATGAATTGGGATTTAATCCTTTCTCTCTCACCTACCCCACATCAAGCTATTGTTGCGTACTTAATCTAAATGACTTTGTCACTAAAGTCGATGTAATCACCTAAAGTGGGAAAGTTCTCCAACCACCTCTATAACCCAAAGATTCAAGCCCACTAAGTCATACCATCCCTCCTCCTATTGAAAAATTAAAGCCCCATAATAAACCTAAGGAGGATCCTATCCTCAAGCAATTAAAGAAAACTAAGCGAACATATCAATATAGAGCCTCATCCAATCCTCTTACCCTCATCGCCAAGCTCTTTATAAGGCCTTGAACCAGTGTCAAGCTCTTATTGACATATCACCTGAGACCCTCATGGCATCTTTAACCAATACTGCCAAATCCATGACCATTTCTTTTGGTGATCATGACATCCCTTATGGAGAATGAAGTCAGAACCATGCTCTTTACATCATAGTGATGACCCAAGGCAAAACTGTGCCTATGATATTACTAGATAATGGGTCCGCTTTGAACATATATCCACTAAAAGTGGCCAGCCGCCTAAGATTGAAGGCTTCATATTTCATCCCATCAGACTAAGTGGTAAGAGCATATGACAACACTAAGAGGGAGGTCTTGGGAGCAGCAAATCTTGATGTCATAATTGGACCAGTGATAATGCCAATCCTATTTCAAGTAATCGATGTTCCGGCCTATTTTAGCCTCCTATTTGGTACACCACGAATACAACAAGTGAAAGCAGCTCCTTCCTCCTTTAACTAAAAGTTGAAATTTCCCCATGATACAAATATCGTAACTATTCAAGCTGATGTATTTGGGAAGAGTGACATTCTGAGTTATGTGCAAATTTTGGAAATCAAGCCCCAACCCTTTGCTATTCTTATGTCTGGCTTCTCATTTGATACTATCCAATTCATTCAAGGGGAAGGTAAAGAATTTGTTCCTTTCGACTTTAATCCATATATTAACATGGCAGTAGCTAACATAATGAAGAAAATGGATTATTTTCTAAGTTTGGGGATTGGAAGAAACTACCAAGAGATCGCCCAATTTCCTGAGTATCCCATTGCCACTCCTCCTTTTGGTCTTGGCTATATGCCTAAGCTTGAAGATATTGCAAAATTGGAGGAAAGGGCCAAACTAAGCGCCGAGGCTAAGAGGCAAGGTAAGACTCATGTTTGGCCTATGTGCCCTTACTTCAAAACTCTTAATGGATATTTTGTAAAAGAGGGAGAAGATTTCCCTTACCGTGACTTTCTTAAACCTTGGTTCTGTCCTATTTTTAAAAAGCTAATTCCTAGTTTTGAAATTTTCTTTGATATTAGGCTCAATCTAAAGGAGTGGGAGCCCATTTACCAATTAGAGGATAATCAGAAAACAAGCACAGAACTTTCTCTTTTTGAGACCATCCACATGATCACTAGCCATCAAGAACTTAATCCCACTAAGCACATTCAACCATCCCAAGCATCGCTAAATAACTAGTATTTTAAAAAGAGCACCAACCCTATTATGTCCTTATTTGAGTCCTTTGAGTCCGAGTCAAAGTTAGAGTCTCCTGAGTCTATTGAGTCCTTTCAGTCTTTCCTATTAGATTTTGTAACCCATCTTCTAGGATTCATAAGAATGTTGAGGTATATGTGGATGACATGTTTATAAAGTCTAAAACTCTTGAGGGCCATTTTGAAGCTCTGGATTGATTCTTTACTAGGCTCAAATAGTATAATCTCAAGTTGAAGCCCGCTAAGTGCCTTTTTGGTGCCTCTTCAAGTGTATTGTTGGGGTACCCGGTCAGCCAAAGGGGTATTGAAGTTGATCCAGCTAAGTCAAAAGCAATTATAGAAATGCCTTCCCTTAAGACTAAAAAGAATGTTAGAGGTTTCCTAGGTCGCTTATAGTATTTTAGCCGTTTCATTGCACAATTGGCAGATACTTATAGGCCGATTTTTGAGCTACTGAGGAAAGAAGCCTCTAAGCAGTGGAATGAAGAATGCCAAGAAGCCTTTAATAGAATTAAGCAATACCTCATTAACCCACCAATATTGTAACCCTAATGCCAAGTCAACTACTGTTGCTCTACTTATCAGTAACTTCAAAAGCTATAGGTGTAATGCTTGCCTAAATGCTCTAGACTCATACAAAGAGAATGTCATTTACTATTTAAGCAAATGTATGCTGGCTCATGAGCTTAGGTATAACTAGATTGAGCAATTATGCCTAGCCTTGGCTAGGTATGCCATAAGCTCCTATGCTCATATATAACTTATGTGCTAGCTGAGAGGATCCCCTTGAAATTCCTTATAGAGAGGCCAGTTCTTGATAGCAAAATGGCATGATGGATGGTAATTCTTGTAGCATTTGACCTAAAGTATATCCCAAGAAAAGTAGTTAAAGGAAGCATAATTACTGACCAACTCACTGCTGCCCCTATAGAAGGTGAAGTATTTAAGTCTAAATTCCCAAATGAGGACATTTTGATCATAGATCCTAAAGTATGGAAGTTATTCTTCGACGGTGCCTTTAATAGTCAAGGCTACGGAGCCCACATAGTTCTGGTCACCCCTGAAGGAGATCATCTACCCATGGCAATCAAGCTGACATTTGAAGTAACCAATAATGAAGCAAAATATGAGGCATGTATAATTGCTCTAGAGGTGGCCATTAACATGAGAATAGACTACTTGGAGGTCTACAGCGATTCTAAACTCATTGTTTCTCAAGCTCGCGTTAAGTAGAAAATTAGAGAAGAGCGGTTAGTTCCTTACCATCAACGCTTGAATGACTTAGCTAAGAATTTTCATATACTCTCTTTTCATTACTTGCCAAGAGTAAAAAATAAATTCTTCAATGCTCTAACCACCTTAGCCTCAATAACAGATATAAGTGTCAATGAAATTTATAAGCCTGTCATCATTAAAGTAAAGCGACAGCCTAGATATTACACTATGCTTATGAATCTTCAGCTAGCTAATGCTAAGCCTTAGTTTTGGGATATGCTTAATTACATCCACAATGGTAAGTATCCAAAAGAGGCCTCGAAAGCAAATCGGAGAACCCTAAGACAACTGTTTGCTGGTTTTATTCCCAATAGAGATGTGTTGTATAAGAGAGCCTAGGACAATATCCATCTGCAATGTGTGATTGAAGAAGAAGCCTAACAAATAATGGAGTAGGTCCATGGCAGAGAGGAAGGCCCACATATGAATGGTGTAACTTTGGCATGAAAGATAGCGAATATGGGCTACTTTTGGCTAACCATGAATAAAGATTGCACAAAGTATGTGAAAAAATATCATAAATGTCAAATTTTTGCCAAGCTCTAACATCGGCTCCCCGTTCCTTTAAATCCAAAAGCAACACCATGGCCTTTTGCTACCTAGGGCATAGATGTCATTGGAAGGATATCTCTGAAGTCCTCCAGTAGACATGAGTACATTCTGGTGGCCGTAGACTACTTTACAAAGTGGATTTAGGCAGCGCCATATCAGATCTTAAATGCAAAGAAGGTGGCATAATTCATCCAAATCAATATCCTTTATCAGTTTGGAACTCCCTTCGAGATAATCACAGATAATAGCTCCCACTTTCAAAAAGAGGTAGTTTGCCTACTTCAGACAAAAAAGATTCAGCATCATCGCTCCTCTCCTTATCGACCATAGACTAATGATGTAGTTAAAGCTGCCAATAAGACCATTAAGACTATTCTACAGAAAGTTATTGAGAAATATAGAGATTAGCATGAACGACTGTTTGCTGCTTTATGGGGATACATAACTACCATTTGTACTCCAACAGGGGCAACCTTATATGCTTTGGTCTATGGAATGGAGGTTGCCCTTCCCATCGAGACGCAAATTCAATCTACTAGGATAATAAGAGAAAGCTAGATGAGTGAGGTGGATTGATGAGAAGAGAATGGATGCCATGTACAAAATCCAGGGCTACCAACAGAGGCTAGCTAAACATTTTAATAAGAAGGTAAATGACAAGGGGTCTAGAGGAAGGGAATTTGATTCTGAAAGAGATTAGGGCCTTGATCTATGACCCAAAGGGAAAGTTCAAACCAAACATGACTAGACCATATGTGCTCAAGACAATTTTATCTGGCAAGGGAGCCATCCTCTCGAATGTGGATAGAAATGAGTTCTTTAATCCCTGTAATCTCTATTAGCTAAAAAGATATTTTATCTGAGGATGACATATGCATCCTTTCTGTATGTTTTTCTATTCAAAGTAATGTAATCAGAATTATGTGGACCTAATTTTCCCTAAAAATAATAAAAAAATGAATGATGATGATAACTGTAAAGGATACGTAAGCAGCCTAACTCGGGTGCGATCCAAAGTATAAAGCAAAAATATTTTGTTTGCATCACAATATCATCTTCTCTGTTCCTAATGCATCATTTAGTTCTTTTGTCTAAATAAAAAATAAAATAAAATAAAGAAAATAAAATGCTCGCTAAGTTGAAAACCTGAAAGGGTAGCTTAGGCAAAAATTAGAACAAAAGTAAAGGTATCTCATATAATGATTATCAAATTTTACAAGAGCATACAATCCATCATCACAAAAATGATAGCTTCTATATGTACCTATGGCTTATCCTGTGGTCATATCAGCTTACAGGAATGTAAAAAATAGAAACCTAAAGTCGCCAATATCCTAACAACCACCAAAAATAGGAAGACGATTATCTCTACCTAGTCAACCCTCTGCCTCCTCATCCTAGGATGAAAATCTCCCTTAAAATCACACCCTACCACAATCTCCTCAACTGTCATACCCATGATCCTAGTCTCTATATCCTCCTCCATAATGTCAGTAGTTGGAGCACCCATAGTACTAGAACTGCTCGTAGCGGTCACTCTAGTAAGCCTACTCCGAGTCCCAGTAACTCTAGAGCTGCTCCCCACAATCATGCCTAAAACTTTCCTCTAAGAATCAATATCTCCTAAACTACTTGCTATAGCCCTTCACTTTATCAAAGTCGCTATAGTTGGAGTTCCCCTCTATGTTCTAGCAATAGCAGTCCTCCTCTATGCACTCACTATTATAATCCTCCTCTGTGCAACCATAGTAGTGTCATACTGGTGTCTAACTGTAGTCATGTCCTCTGAGTCACCGACACTATAGTCTAGGTCACTACTATAGCCTGTAGTGCCTATCCTGTTGTAGCACTTATAGTCTCTCCTGCAGGTCGGGTCACCTCCTCTGTCCTGGCAACAGTCAAGTTACTAGTATCTCTAGCAACTACCTCCTCTGTCCCATCACCATCACCCTCTATCTCTCTAAGTAAAGCAACTCGATACTCTCTCTCGACTGGCCAAATAGTCTCAATCAACCAACTACAATACCTTTCAATAGTATCAAAGCCAACCTCTAGTCTCACTATGTGGAAACTCCTTATCCGCCCTCTTCTGATGGCTCTAGTAATAGGAACCATGATCTATGTAGACTCTAAGAAAAGTACAACGGGGGGCATATCTTAAGTCTGACCCATCTATCAAAAGACCCTTGTACCTGGTAAAATGATGTCTTTGCCAAACCCAATAGACCACCCGATATCTGTGGCTCATCGTCATAAAATATCTTATCTCATACCACTGGCAATGCTAGAGTATGTCCTTTAGGGCAACATCTAAGAGCCATTCAATCCACTCTTGAACTAATCCTATCCTCACTAGGATGGGCGACATCCAATACTGAATGGCTGTATACAGACTCCTAGTTGGAACAACAACAACCCTCAAGTGGTCCATCAACCATACCTACAAAATAAATCAGAAATAAAAATCAGACATCCACAAATACCCATCCTAGAAAGGGTAAGAACAGACAAATTTCTTTTTTCTCACCTAAAGGATTATAGGAGATATAGTCTATCTTTCCAAGCCCTGAATGAAATAGTCAAGACTCATCAATATCTCTACCAGCATCCCAATCACAGAGCGACTCTACTCTATCTATAGTACTAAGCCCACCATTCTGGCATCCCCTAACCGATGGACCTGAGAAACAGATATCCAGCCATCAAACAAAATCAAGGCTTGCATCCTGAGCCTCTGTCTCCCTGTATCACCTTGGTCACTAGAATCATGAAACTTCTTAATGATGGCAATTAGATTCACCTACCTCTTTACCACCATATGGCTAGTTGTGTCCTCCGACAAAGCTAAAAACTGCTAAAAGACTCTATAATGTCCAACTCTGAACTCTGACACTACTAGAGTTGTCTCTGGATCGCTGCCAAGTATAATGCAAAACTCCTCAAATATGGGGCACAGCTCAAAAAACTCAGGCCACCGGATCCCAAAATTAGAAACACACCCTCAAGAAGTCTCAATCCACCTAAACTCTTATTAAGGCCACCATAGCTACAATCCCATACCAACCCAAATTTATCTTATCTACTTTGTGGAGTTTTTTCATCTATAAGCACATATAGTGACTGAAATATGACTATATATGAAAAAGAATAAGGAACAGTGAAAAAACTAAGCAAAAGAAGAAAAAGTCGACAAACTAGTAGAGTTTTGGCTCTCAAATGAAAAAATGGATAAGTTTGCTTCAAAATTTCTGCCCTTATATAGGCCCCAAGGTGTCACATCAAGGTCAAAGTCAAAAAGCTACTCAGCCAATAGCTTTACATTCGAAGTTGGCGCCGCTGCAACCTTATTAAGGGGTAACCACCTACATAATAGGCGGCACCTCCCAGGTCTAAAGCAGTGCCACCAGTCATCTTAGTGGTGCAGCCTTATTCTGAAGCATTTTGTCATGCTTGATCCATCGTGGCTCAATTTTCAAATCCCTGCAAAGCAAAATTTGACCATTTTCTTCCCTCTTTGGAATAGAAAATTCAAAATAAAGTTTTTCAAAATATCTCATAACCAGAAACTATCAGGAACAACGAGAGAAATGGAGTCATACATTAGCAAAACCAAGTCTTAGGACATGCATCCACAACATACATTCACCATTGTCAGTTGTAAACATGCATTCATAAAATAAGTGAGAGATCTCGCCCGAGCACCAACCCTGTTTGCTAGAAGGAATCGGGATACTCATTCAAGTTTAAACTCACGATGGAACTCTCGGGTTCGGATTGGTTGATTTTTTAAAATGATTTTGGGAGTCGCCACCCTAATTTATTTTTAAATGGGAAAATTAAGAGAAAACCTGATTGACTCCAATTCATTAATTTTCAACTAATTACCCAAGGATAAAATCACTAGTCTCAAACCAGGTTGAGTTCAGGGACTAGATTTTTTGTTTTAAAAAATCTAAATTTGGCTCTTAAGTTTAATTTTAATTTAGAAAAATTGATTTCATAAATGACATTTATAATAAGATATTAAAGAAAATGCATGAATATGACATAACATGAATGCATGGTGTATGAGGGATCAGTAAACAATTAAAATAAATATTCACAAATTATATTAATTAAAAAGGGGAAAGGAGATTGATTGGGATTTGAATTTGAGATTTGGATTTAGATTCCAAACGTATCTACATACCCCATTGAATAGGGATTAAAACTCACGCAGTTTGTTCCACGATTAAGTGGATAGGTTTAGGGGTTGATCAGATTGATTTGATTTGGGTTTGAGAGGAAAAAACTGATACCTTTGATTTTGGAGGGTAGAGAGTTTTACCATATCGAAATTCTGTTTTATCGGGTCCGGATGATTAGATTGATTGGGAGATTAATTAATTAATTAAAATGATTAATTAACTAATTAATATGATGAAAATGATGGATGGATTAATTAATTAAAAAGATTAATTAATTAATTTGGATAAAAGATGGATTAAGAAAAATCATTAATTTGATTTTGAAAAAGTGATTAATTAATTAATTAAAAAGATTAATTAATTAATTAATTGAGTGATTAATTTTAATTTAAAAAAAAGAGTTTTAGTTAATTAAAAAGATTAATTAACTTAGTTATAGTGAGATAATTAGTTAATTAAAAAGATTAATTAATTAATTAGAGAATGGTTGGCGGGAGAATAAGAGTGGAATTAATAGATACTAATTCAAGAGGTGTGGAAAAATGGAGGAAATGAGGGGTATTTAAAGGAAAATAGGGGTGACAGTAACTTAAGAAGTGGAAAAGTGAAAAGACCAAAAGAATATGGCTAGAAAAATGCTGAAAAATCATATTGGGGACATTTTGAAAATTTTAGAGGGCAAAAAGGGGACATGCCACCAGAGAGGCCGATGGCGCCACCAAGCCTCCACAGCGACGCCACCTAGACACCACCAGCTGCTTTGGTGGCAGCTAATATGGCAAATTTTTTTTTTTTTTTTAGAGATTGGTTATGTTGGGATTAGAAAATTTGAATGTCTGATAACAATGTAATTGAAGGCTAAAAAAAAAAATTCTTTTGAGGGCTCTGCCAACTAAAATTATGTTTTTTGCTTAGGTCAAATTTTGATATTTTCAAATCAATTTTTGGGAGTTTCAAAATTCAGAAAATTCATCTATTAGCTTCAATAGACTTGAAATTAATTTTAGAATAATTAAACAGTCAGTTTGAGAAAAGATCCGGTCAATTTCAAAAAAATATTGTCTGATACAGAAGGTCCAATTAGAATAGAAAAAGTGTCAGTGTCTGAAAATTAAGTATTCTCATACTAATATGATTGAAAGTCTATTTTTTGCTCTGGGGGCAGCTCTTTGCCCACTAACTGGTTAGCGGGACTGCCGTACTGGCTCTGTGTAGTGCACTAATCTTAGCAGGTATCAAGCTGCAGTCGGATGATGATGTGTAAAATTAAGGGTTCACAATAAGCATACAGGATAAAAATAAGAGCATTAGAGGAGTCAAATCATGCATACACGGCATGTGTCAATCATAGGCATAACATGAAAGTACATACATCAAGTGCATAGTCATAAGTAAACACAGTACAATCATTCAAAAAGGAAAAGCAAAAGGAGGTCAACATGAGCCTCCATATCAATAGCCTGGTCACTATTGTCGGTCCCCTCTCCTCTGCCTCCAATGGCATATCCTCATCACCCTGCCCCCTGGACTCCGATATGTTGAGACAAGTAAGTAAGCTACCCATGGCCATCTCTATCCTCCTAGACATCCAATAAGTATTTTGAGCAAACTCCCAAGGGATCTACATAAAAAAAAAATGTTAGATATTTTGAATCTTTTTCAAAAGGCATAAATACAATAGAAATCCTACCCAGTGATCCTTTTCAAATGTAGGGTAATCAAAGGAATAAAGACATACATCAACACCAGTGGGAACATCTCGCATTCTAGGGTGAACAATATCGGGGACTGTCCACATCCTAGTAATACCATCTGATCTGTAATAGCTAATCTGATCAGAGATACGATACTCAGTATCCCAGCCCACCAAGCCTAAACTTTGGCCAGGGTCGGTAGCATGACTTACTCCTTGAGCATGGACCTAGGAAGTACTAGCACTAGGAGCTTTGGAAATAGCTAGGGTGATGCTCTCTCTCTAAATGGCGGGGGTAATAGAAGAGCACCCATGTGATGATATCTTACACATCATAAATTGCTAGCAGAAGTCTTCATAAGGAGAGTCGGGGAGTTGAAAGTAGTATGCCTCCCTGCCAATGAAAAGATCTGAAGTAACCTACATGTATAAACCAAATCTTATATCCACTGGCAGAGAGCTGGGCATGCACCACGATCCCAATTTTTGAAAGTTCATCCTCTCGCTTAGATAGTACAGGTAAAAGTAAAGAGACTGCAATAGCATTCATCTATAGGAAAGGCCCTCTATAAAATTCATAAAAAAAGTGAGCAACATACTCTCCCTAAAAGGCTTCGTGATCTACAATAAGCAATCAATAAGCATATAATAACAGAAGAATGAAAGACAAGAGGGATACTTGTTCATCAGTCAAATAGTCAAAAAAGGCTCTAAATGTCAAAACACTATGCAGATGAGAGGAATCTTGGTTTAATTCTGCCCATCTTTTCCCTATTAAGAAGTACTCATAGGCCCACATCTATAACACAAAGGCATTAAAAATAAAAAATAAATAAATAAATAAAAAGGAGGCCATGGCTATGACAAAAGATATAGCCTAATGAGCATGATACATACCTCCCAAATTAGTGTTGTCCCACGATGGACAGTCGCGCCTATAGGACAGATCTATCATATCACAGTACATGGCACTCAAGACTGGACCTCCCCAGTCGTATTCTGCGCACATATCAATCTAGGTTAAACTCTTTAGGATATTCAAATCCATCATATCCTTCATGTTATGGGTAAAAATGCAGCCCGTGATAACTAGAAGACAGAAGCACGTGGGAGTCTCATTTGGAATAAGATCTCTAGAATATAGCCCTTCTAACTTCTTATGGAGGAGTGTGCATTTGACGATGGTGCTCTCCATAGAAGGGGCAAAGCCAATTAATGCAGTGACCTCTTGTAATACCCAAGGTTTCCCTAACCTATTAGAGTTAGCAATTGAGGCACCATAATGTCCATATATTGTACTATTCAAAGCCTTCCTAGCACACCAAGAACCATAAGAATATCATAAGAGGTAAATTCTAAATAAATAATGTGACAATGAGTAAGGAATGTAATTGATTTTGATAAGCACTTTTATAATAAAATGGAAGTCAAATTGAGTTTAACTTAATGGGGCTATTTAATAATTCACTTAAAATATGAATCTAAAGTGCTAGTGAATAGGCATTGACATCTCCTAAGGCATTAGGGGATAATAATAGTAATATGAGAAGTTGAATTTAATCAAAGTTGTAATGGTACAATGAAAGTCAAACTTAGTTTGACCAAGTGAGTCTATATGACTTACATATATGAACAATGCTAATGAAAGGCTAGGAAATGTGTAATATAGAGTGAACAAGATTTATCTAGCAATCTCTAGTATGTGTTGTAATATTGGAAGGTAGAATTATATGTATTGAAAGTGAAAGAAATGAAATGAGAAATGTATTAAGTTATCGAGCTTGAAATGTGTATATATGGATTCATTAATGAGCTTTTGGACTCAAAAGCCCAAACCCATTAAATGGTTGGCCCATAAGGCCCAACGATTGATGAACATACACTTAACTAGAGTTAGAAATAGCTAACCAAGGTTAAATTTGATGTTGAAAAAGCTAGCCACCATTTTTTACTAAGTCAATTTCTTTTCCAACTTGAAATCCCCTTTCATCCACACCAAAGTTTACATTTATTTTTGCTACTTCCAAAACCATATGATGAACATCACAATTGTAGAGAAAATCCTAGCCATCCAAGTTAATCAAATCATAACCATCCATTAAGATTAAATCTTAGCCATTGGATCAAGCTTGATCAAATCTTCACTATCCAACCTATCATATATATATGTGTAAATTTTATGTTGTGAACATCATTTTTCCTATCTCTACACCAAAGTTCCATAATATCAAAGAAGCTCTCTCTCTCTACACCAATGGCAATACGAACCTTAGCAAACCAAAGCTAACCAAGGTGAGAAAATCTTATTCATCTTTTTTTTCCTATGTTCTAAGATTGATTTTAGAATTTTAGTTGCATGAAATCCTTCCTACACCATAAGGAAAAATTCGACCATAATAGTAAATGAACAAGAAAGTGTTTTAAATTCTAATTGGATGCATCTATTGTCATTTTAGATAAAGAAAAATGATATAGAGGTGTTAAAATGAATTTTAGAAACTTGATTCAAGACTTGAAAGTCTTAATAGCATGAATTTGGTCTAAAAAGAAACTTGATGTTCTAATGTTAGATATTGATAATTAAAGGATCACATAGGTTTTATATTATGTTAATTTGATGAATCTCTAATCAATTTGAAGATTGGATGAGGAATTGGTGGTTTTCCTCAAATTTTAGGGTTTATGGAAAAAAATTAGGGATTTTGAGAATTGAACTTGAATTCATGAGATTAAAGGGAAATTAAGTTTAAGAATGGTCTAACATAAATTGTGTAATGTTAATTTTGAAATCCAATGGATGGAAATGATTTTCCCCAAATTTAATAAACTAGGTTCATTTATGGAATTTGATGGTGGAAGTGGAATTAGTTCTCTTGAATATTCGGAATTGCTTAAATTGAATCAAATTGACTATTATGAAAGTTGAAATGGGAAATTAGAAGGAAAAGAATTATCTTTCTCTAAGTGAGCCATTAGAAAACAACTAAGGAAAAGTATTGGAATTAGTAACAAGTATATGTATAGTATGTCTTGACCTTAAAAGTAATAAGGAAGCACTGAAATGAATAAAATGAAAGTGTTAACAAGTTAAGCTAAATTTAAACTAATGGTATAACAAAGAAGTGATTAATGTGTAATTGAAATGCAATGTGTAGAATTTAAAGACAAGGACAAGGATAGTATCTAAAAGTGTAAGGAGTACCATTTGCATTAAAGTCAAACGTAAACAGGAGCAAAGGAGTCCAAGGTGAGTACTTAATAATATAATATGACTTGTGCAATTTGCTTTGTACCTTTGTTGTTCAAACCATAATCATTGAAATATTTCAATTCCATGATGAGCATAAATTGCCTATTGAACAATGAGCTAATTGATATGATACTGCTTGATGACATTTGACTATTGTGAAACTTTCGTATTGAACTCATAATGTGAATCATTGAATCCATTACTATAAACCTTTTAAGAACTTTGCTATTGATGCATAATGATAAGTAGAAATACCCTTCTAATGTGGGGAAATACATCAAACCATATGCACTTGGTATAAGCCTGCGGGTAGGCCAAGAGTACCCAACCTCTGTTAGGAGGAATGCCTAACCGTAAGACCTGATCAGTCTTGCGTAATGTGATATATGTAAGTGATCAAGGCTTAGGCTACCACTCCTGAATCTATATGTGTAGGAAGCATTCTACTTCCAAGAAAATATTATTTCTGCTAAAGATGTTGTTCCCATCTCAAATGAGAAACTGAATCATAATGGCAACATTGATTAAAAATTGTTCCATAGCCATAAAGAGCTCTTCTTGATAATGGCCTTTGTATTCACCATTTATATTGTATTATTATGTACTCACTAAGTTTTGTCTCACTCTTTACTTGTCTAAATTTTTTAGGCCAAGTCGATGAGTCAGCAAGGTAAATTCCAAGCCACATTCTTCCGCTTGGAAGTTGCTATACTAGTTTCAAGTGTTATGATTCTTGACTATGAAGACCATTATTTTAAAGCTCCATGGTAGTCGAAGGTTTAGTACTAAAATTGTTATAGGGTTTACATGTGTTGTAAATTATATTGTAATTACTATTACAGTAGTGTATGATGCTATAAACATTTGATTAATGATATGAAATACAACTTTGGGAAATTTATGAGTTGTGTCTATGAATGGCGTTATAAGTTAACAAGGAAATGACAACCAAGTAATGGGTAACAAGGAAAGATAATTAGATTACAATCTTGGAATAAGGTCCCACATGATAAATGGTAAAGGATTATAAGTTAAACGGGGTTTTACGGGGTTTAGGTGACTTTATGTCTCCCTATGCTCTAGGACCATCACGGCTTAATAAGTCGGTGTGACACCTCTCTTTCAGTATACTCATCTCTCCAATCATTGCACATATCAAGAGGCCGGGACCTGAATCGAATCCCCATCATCATATAAAGATCAAATGAGGTACAAGTCATCTCCCCGCAAAACAAGTGAAAAGTATTGGTGGTGTCCCACCACCTCTCAGCCAAAGCCTTTATAAGGTTCATATCAATATAATCAGGTGTCTTTAACTCCAAGAAGTCGATAAAGTCTATTGATTCCAAAGAATTCATGACAACAGCCCCTGTGGTGAAGTACTTGATAACTATATCTAAATTGCATGTCCACCTCGATTTCTAATAGTTTTTGCCTACAATGGACCAACAGACACAATACATGTATAATGCTATACTAAAAAGCAAAAAAGGGATTTAGAGGGTGCAAATGAAACACTGACCTTCATACTCTCATCATATGAAACATGATCTTGAGGGTCTTAGAGTAAAATTGAGGGATCAAAATTCTCCCTCGGTGCCTCATATAGTTGGCTCCAGAGTTTACCAACGGAGGGCATGGTAGTGCGCCTAGAAGAAGAAGTTATCGCTGAGAAGTGTTGAACCTGAAAAGCATAAGAAGACAAATGAAGAAAATAAAAAAGAGTTTTATTATTATTATTATAATCAACACCAAAAAAAAAAAAAGAAGGAAAAAAAGATTCTTATTATTATTGTCAAAAAAAAAAGAAAAAAATATATTTTTTTACTATTGTTATTATTATTATTATTATTATAGAAAAAAAGTTTTTTTTTTTACTATTGTTATTGTTAATGAAGAAAAAAAGAAAAAGAAGAAAAAAAAAGAAAAGAAAGAAGAAAAAATTGAAAAAAAGAGATTTTTATTATTATTATCAAAAAAAAGAAAAAGAAAAGAAAAATTTAAAAAAAAAAAAAGAGAGAGGAGGATGAGGCTCACGTTGGAGTAAGCAAAGTGAGAAAGAAATAGTGCTAGGTGCAGCACAATATGAGAAGATATAGGTATTTATAGATTTTAGGATGGAGAAAAGATAAAATAGCGCACAGTAAAATGTGCCATGTAATTATTCAATTGCATAAAAATATATTTTTAACCCAAATCAATTTAGATTTAAGTCTGAAAGTTTTTATGTATTCATGAGATTTTTATCTACCCACAGACAGCTCATTTGTTAATTTTCTAACCAGAATGTAGTTTTTACATTAGAAAAACCCGAAAAATCATGAACTTGAAAATTCATTAGTCTTCCAAAAATAGTCAAATCAAGTTCCAAAATTCACCAAAATTATCTCATTACAATCATAATTATTTTTTGAACTCAAATGTGCCAAAGTTTCGGATTCACTCTCATCAAAACTATTTAACTTATAGACAACTTTGATGAAGGCAACTGTGAACTCTTATTTCAATACCTCTAAAATTAATTTTGAACTCTTCATAGTCAACTAAAGTACTCTTGACACAATCTGACGCCTTTTCTATCATGACCAGACCTTTTGTACCAGATAATATTTTTCCAAAACTAATAGGATCTTTTCTTAGGCTGACTGTCAATTATTCTAAATTAATTTTGAGTATATCAAAGTTGACCGGTGAATTTTCTGAACTCTGAAACTCTCAAAAACTTATCCAAAACTCTCAAAATCTGACCTTAGCAAAAATCAAAAATTCAGCTGGCATGCTTACCCAGGTATGGAGTGGTGCCAGTGGTGCGGACCCCACTCCTCCACCTGCAATCCCTAAAATATCTCCAATATGATTTTTTAGTATTTTTCTAGCCTTGCTCCTCATTTTCATTTTCACTTTCTAAATTACCCTCATCCTTATTTTCCTATAAATATCTCCTTATTTTCACCATTTTTGCACACTCTAAAGTTGATATTGATTGCTATCTATCAACTTCTTCTTTTTGTTCCTCCATCCATTCTCTAATTAATTGATTAGTCATTTTAATTAATTAATTAATTTTTTCATCCAAACCAAGTTAATTAATTGAATTAACTATATTTTTTTTTAATCACTCAAAAGTTAATTAATTAATTAATCCTTTTAAGTAATTAATTACTTTCCTTTTTTAAGTTAAATCAAAAAATCTTTTTTTGTTTCACTCATCCACTATTTTAATTAATTAATTAATCATTTTAATTAATTAATTAATCATTTTAATTAATTCATTCATTCACCAATCACTTTTTTAAATCCTTAATCAATCCATTCGTCTAGTCCGATAAAACGAAATTTCGATTCTGTAAAAAACTTTTTCCATCTCGTCCTCCAAAATCCAAGGTATTTTTCAACTCATCCCCCAAACTAAAAATCATTTTAATCAATCCGTAAATCCCTCCACTTAACGGTTGAATGAACTACGTGAGTTTTAATCCCCATTTTATGGAATATGTAGGCACGTTTAGAATTTAAATCTAAACTTCAAATCTATTTTTTCAAATTAAATTCATTTTTTATCTTTCCAAATGTAATTAATTAATTTCTAAATAATATTTGTAAGAGAATATGTGGTTTTCCTAGAATCCCATAAGGGTTAGAAAAGACATCCCAATTTTTATCAATGTAATAGTCATAATTGGAATTAAGAAGTAATTATGTGGTTCCCCTAAATCTTTAGGGATTAGAAGGAATACTCTCCTTAATTTGTGAATGTTTATTTTAATTGTTTCATCAACCCCCATACATCCATGTTATGCCATGCATTTTATTTACAATTATCATCTTATAAATGTCATTCATAAAATTAAATTTTCAAGGTCAAATTAAACTTAAGAACTAAATTTTAATTATTTAAAATAAAAAACATAGTCCTCAAAATCAAGCTAATTCGAGGCTAGTGATTTTATCCTTGGGTAAATTAATTAAAAATTATGAATTAGAGTCAATTTGGATTTTTTTCTTAATATTTTCCCAACTAAATAAAATTATGGTGGTGACTCCTAAAAATATTTCCAAAATCAACCAATCCAAACCTGAGGGTTCCATTGTGAGTCTAAACCTGAATGAGTATCCCAATTTCTTCTAACTAATCGGGCCGATACTCGGACAAAGCCTCACATTATCTAGTTTTTTCCCTATTGCTTTTATGTCATTACATGAAGAAAAAAATTCATCCTATATGTTTACTATTAATTTAGGATCATGTCGAAGCAATAAATGGAATTCATGTGCTAACCAATGTTCCATTTGAAAATCAAGAAAAATTTTATGGTTGGAATGATGGAACAATGCAAAATGTTTTAGCTACTATTTACTTTTGATTTAAAATTTACTTAATGTCTTGGTTGGTTGGGAAAGAAATACACATGATTCTCATATTATAAGTGATGCACTATCAAGACCTATAGGATTTAAAATTCCTAAATGTATTACACATGAATTCTTAAAATTTAAAATATACACACACATATTTAATACTTGGTATACACACAATACTTATTGGACCTTATCATTTTAAACTTGCAAGGAAATATTATCACAGTGATGTTGGTTATGGTATTCAAGATGGAATAATATCTCCATATTATTGTGTTTGGTACCATTTAAAAGAACTTACAAATCATCCACCTGAAAATAAAAAAGAGTTGTTTAATCTATGATACTCTTCATTGTGAACTACTATTGAGAGGGGTTTTGGCATTTTAAAGAAATAATTTTTGCGCAATATATTTTCGACCAACTTGGTCTTTTGAAATTCAAGTGGACATGGTTCTAGCTAGTTGTATGCTTTATAACCATATAATGGGAGTTGATCCTGATAACTTTATCATAGTGGAATCAATTAACCTTACAACTCATTCAATGACACAGAGTGTCAACCTAAGTCAATGAAAAGAGAGAGAAGAAAATATAGAATGAACAATAAAAAGAAATTTAATAGCAATTGTTATATGGAATGACTATAGTAATCATAAAGATGTGTGATACATTATTTTGTATTCAAATTATTTTGTATTCAAATTTGATGTCATTTTAGTTTTACCTTTTATTTGTTAAGCTATGATTCAATCAATGACATTGCTATGTTTGAATTGTATTGATTTATAGTAGTTATGTTGTTGTATGACATTTCTCATGTTTGAAAAACAATGTTGTTTTAGTCATTTAAATAATTTTGTAATTTTTATATTATTTTCTTTGTGATTTTCTAATAATTGTACAGATGGTTGGAAACATCAAAGAGAAAAGATAAGACAAAACAATTTAGATGGTCCAAATCTATGTCTCACACAATACTTCAAATATTAGTTGAAGAGACTTTAAAACGAAATAAACCATCTTCAATATTCAAGCCAGAATCAATCACAAGAGTGGATATGGAAATAAAAAAAAAAATTAGAGTTGAGTGCCTTTATGAACATGTTGAAAAATCATCTCAAGACTATGAAAAAGGAATGGACAACTATTTCAACACTTCGAGGTAAAAGTAGATTTGGATGGGATAATAACTTGAAAATGATAATTGCTACAAAACTTGTTTATGATGAAGAAGTAATGGTAAGTATTTTTAATAATATTAAAAGCATCCAATCAATATTGATGATATTTTTCTGTGTTCATACTCAACTAATAAGTTCTTTTTCATGCATTTCATATTAAGTATGTTTTATGTGTTTTTGTTGAATAGGCACATCTCAAGCATGAAAAGTGTCTCAATAAGAAAATTGAGATCTATGGACAAATGAAAATTGATGTTGGGAAAGATAATGCTATTAGAAATTTTGCCAAATGCTTCATTGATATCACCGATGATACAAACACTTAGATATATTCAACTCCACTAGAAGATGTTATTAAATTTAAAGAAATCTAAAAGGGAAAAGAAACATCTTCAACTGTCATTCTTTCATCACAAAAAGATCTTATAAAAAAAGAAACAATTTTGAAAATGACTGTGTTGAGATTTTGACCGTGTAAGTGAAAAAAGTAACATTGGCTATAAAAAAATCTTAATAAAAATCACCTTTGTTATGATATATTATAGGATTTGATTGATGTCTTTCCATATATATGAATACTCTAGTTTGAATATTAGTATTAATTGTATTTTTCTTATTAAAAAAACTTTTTATTTCTTTATCTTCTGTAATCTATATAAAGGGTTTAATAATATTGAATGGAAGATCTATAAAAACTATTCTCTTCTCTATATTCTTTGTTCTTGTTATTCTCCATTATATTTATAACATGTTATCAGCATGAATTTATTCTACCATTTTTTTTAAAAAGGTTTTCCAAGGTATTTTTTTTCCTCATCTCGAATGATATATGAATCATATATATTCTCAAAAAGACATATGCCTATGGCTTAATACACATATATGTCCGAGATGTATTTATCTTATTGTGTCAATGAAATTATATATATATGTATATATATATATATATATATATATATATATATATATATATATATTATGCTTTTTGATGTGAGCATAAAAACTTTGCATATACATTTTTTTCCCAAACGATGAAATCTTTTTTTTTATTATTTGATATGATTTTTTTTATATTAGCAAGCAAAAAGTTTTTTTTTATTATTATTATGAATCAGTTTTTGTTTTGTTACTATATAAAACCAATGTTATTATATTATATTATTATGAAAATGTTTTTGTTTTGTTTTATATATATATTTTCATTTCTTGTTATATATTGTTATTATTTTAATAATAATTTGATCATCATTTTTATGAAAAAAAATTATTATTAGGTGATGTTATTTAATTTTCATAAAATAAATTATAGTTCTTGAAGAACTAGTATCATATAATAAATTCTAGTTCCTGAAGAAACTAGTATTATTTATAGTTCCTAAAGAACTAATAAAATAAATATCTATATTTCAAATTCTTGTTCTTGAAGAAAATAGTATTATTTATAGTTCCTAAATAACTAATTAAATAAACAACTAAGGTATAAATTCTTAAACAAAAATTATTAAATAAATAACTAATTATTTTATGTTCTTGAAGAACTAAATGCATTGTCTACAAGTCTTTAAAAGACTGATTTAATTATGATACGAATTGACATATTACTTATTTTTGTATAGACAATGTCGAATTTGACAAAACTCGAATTTGTGGCCCTCGATATCACGGGCAAGAATTATCTGTCATAGATACTAGATGTTGAAATACATCTATATGCTATGGGTCTTGGAGACACAATCAAAGATGAAAATCAAGAATCTCAACAAAATCGCACCAAGGCGATAATTTTTCTTCGTGATCATCTTCATGAAGGATTAAAACATAAATATTTGACAGTTAAAGATCCATTAGTCCTTTGGAATAATTTGAAAGAGAGATATGATCATCATAAATCAGTCATCATTCTAAATGCTCATTATGAATGGATGCATTTACAATTGCAAGATTTTAAAATTGTAAGTGAATATAATTTTGCAGTTTTCAAAATTAGATCTAAATTGAAATTATGTGGAGAAAATATTACTGACCATAATATGTTAGAGAAGACATTTACTACTTTTCATGCCTTGAATATGCTCCTGTAGAAGCAATATCGAGAAAAAGGTTTTAAGAAATATTCTGAATTAATTTCATGTCTTCTTGTTGCTGAGCAAAATAATGAGCTCTTGTTGAAAAATCATGAAACTTGTTCAACTGGTTCTACTCTATTCCTTGAAGTGAATGAGACAACATATAATAATATTGAACAAGGAAGAGGACAAAAACATAATCGCAGTCGAGGACGTAGTCGAGGTTATGGCCGAAATCATAATAATAGCAATCATGGTGATCATAGAAATAATACATCTTTCCACTAGAAGTGGAAGAATCATGAAGAGAAAGAGAATAATGGGTCAAAGAAAAATACATAAAATCAATGCTATCTATATGGCATGAAAGGACATTGGCCTCGTCACTAGCATACACCAAAGCATCTTGCTGATCTCTATCAAGAGTCCTTGAAAAAGAAAGACAAAAATTTAGAAGCAAATTTGGTAAAAAATGATGATGATTTTGGTGATGACTCTATTAATATTACACACTTAAATGTGTCAGATTTCTTTGAGAATCCTGAAGGAAAAATTGATCATTAGATTGGTGATGACAATGTAAATGCCTAAAATTATGTGTTTCTTTTAGTTACCTTAGTTTGATTTATGTTTTCAATTTAAATACTGTGAGGCTTCGCTCAAGTACCGGCCCAGTCCGCTAGAGAGAACCGGGATGCTCATTTGGGTTGAAACTCATTATAGAACCCTTGGGTTCGGATCAGTTGATTTTGAAAAATAATTTTTGGGAGTCGCCACCCTAATTTATTTTTAAATGAAAAAATTAAGGAAAAACTCGTTTGACTCTAATTCATTAATTTTTAATTAATTTGCCCATAGATAAAATCACTAGTCTCGAACCAGGTTGAGCTTGAGAATTAGGTTTTTGGTTTTAAATAATTAAAATTTAGCTCTTAAGTTTAATTTGACTTGAAAATTGGATTTTATAAATGACATTTATAAGATGATTTTAAAGAAAATGCATGAATATGGCAAAACATGAATGAATGGTGAAAATAAAATATTCACAAATTAATTAAAAAAAAAAAGGGAAAAGAGATTGATAGAGATTTGGATTTGAGGTTTGGATTTAGATTCCAAACGTGCCTACGTACCATATTGAATGGAGATCAAAACTCAAGTAGTTCATTCCACGATTAAGTGGAGGGGTTTAGGAGTTGATCAAATTGATTTTGGTTTGGGTGCTTTGAGAGTGAAGGAAAAAGGCTAATACCTTTGCTTTTGGTGGGCGGAGGATTTTACCGGACCGAAGTTCCGTTTTATCGAGACCGGGTGATTAGATAGATTGAAGGATTAATTAATTAATTAAAATGATTAATTAATTAATATGATGAAAATGATGGATGGATTAAAAAGATTAATTAATTAATTTGGATGAAAGCTGGATTGAGCAAAATGATTAATTTGATTTTGGAAAAAGAAATTATTTTTGAAAAAAAGAGTGATTAATTAATTAATTAAAAAAATTAATTAATTAATTAATTTAGTGATTAGTTAAAAAAGAGTTTTAGTTAATTAAAAAGATTAATTAACTTGGTTAGGATGAGGTAATTAATTAATTAAAAAGATTAATTAATTAATTAGAGAGTGATTAGAGGGAGAAGAAGAGAGGAATTTGAGGATAACAATCTACTCAAATTCAAGAGGTGTCTTGGAATGAAAGATAAAGGGGGGTATTTATAGAAAAAGTGAGTGAAGATAGTTTGAAAAGTGAAAAAGTGAAAAGACAAAAAGGGTAGGGCTAAAAATGGCTAAAAAATAGGCTAAAAGGGGTATTTTGGGAAATGCAAGCGTGGACTGTAGGGCCCACGCCGCCGGGAAGCTGGCGGCGCTGGCACCAATATGGGCGGTGCCATCAGCCGGTTGGGCAGCTCACTGCTTGCATGGTCAACAGTGTCACCTAGGCTGGAGCCAGCATCGCCAGCTCCTTGATAAGCGCACCGATTGAGATTCTGCTTCTTTTATTCGGCCAAATTTTCGAACTTCTAGATCAGTTTTTGAGAGTTCTAGAGCTTCAAAAATTAATCGATCAGTGTCAATAGGTCTAGAATTAATTTAAGAATATTTAGACAGTCAATTAGGGAGAAAATCCTATCAGTTTTGGAAAAATACTGTATGATATAAAAGGTCCGGTCAAGGTAGAAAAGTACTAGTATTTGAAAAATTAAGTATTCTCATAATAAAGTGACTGCAAGTCTATTTTTAGCTTTGGAGGCACTGCCCCCAGCACCCCCGTAAGGGGCACTGCCCCCTTGACCCTTACCCGCTAACCAGCTAGTGAGACCGCCGTGCTGGCTCTGCGTAGCGCACTAAACTTAGCAGGTGTCAAACTGCGGCTGAATGATGAGGTGTAAAATTAAGGGTTCACAGTTGCCCCCTCATCAGAATTGGCTTTGGACAAAAGGTAATTCTAATGATAGTGAATATTGGGAAGAGGTGCCATGTCAAATTCCAGGCTTGTGTGTTCTTGTCAGGTCCTTTGGGAGGAGACCCTCTAAGATAAATGAGATTTTATCAATGGCTATCTATTTGGCATTGACGTTGGATGTGAGAATGCTCTTGGTGAATTTCAATTAAGGCTATCTGTTCGGCCCTAATGTTAGAGGATAAAGAAAGTTTGGTAAATTTTAATCAAGGCTATCTGTCTAGCCTTAATGTTGGGGATAAAGACGGTTTGATGAATTCAATCAAGGCTATCTGTTCGGCGTTAATGTCAGAGATAAAGAAGGCTTGGTGAATTTCAATCAAGGCTATCTGTCCGGCCTTAATGTTGCAGAGAAAGATGATCTAGGGTAAATCTCAATCAAGGTTATCTGTCTGGCCTTAATGTTTGAGGCAAAGAAGATTTGTATAAATCTCAATCAAGGCTATCTGTCCGGCCTTAATGTTGGAGGTAAAGAAGATTTGGGTAAAAAAGGTGAAAAGTGGAACCATATAAATGTCTAGGTAATCATTTTTAGACATTTATGGGTAGAGTTGATAGTTTAGTGAAAGGAGAGCCTTGACTTATGGCGAGTCGGCTCACGAGATTCTGAGGAAGAGTCTCAGCCTATGGTGAGCCGGCTCAAGATTTTGGTTGTGCCAAAGAAACTAAAGCTTCTGAATGTAAGGGGTTGGGCCTTTCAGAAGGCTCAAATAAACTTTTTCGAAAGTAAAGAGACTCTGGAAGTCATGCTTCATTGATTAGATCTAAAAAAGGTATCATTTAGCCTCAAAGAGATACTAGTCAATTTTAGGAGGTGTCGGTCAACTTGGAGGAAGTATTGGTCAGCTTTAGGAGATGTTGGTGAGGCTATTGGCTCAACTTATGCATGATGATGTATGATTACAGATAATTGTATAGGTGCTGGCACACAAATGATGCATGTATATTTCAGAATTCATAGACCTTTTACCTGACTTCTATGCAATGCATGATTTGTGGTGAT
This sequence comes from Reutealis trisperma, assembly GCA_947687605.1. NCBI lineage: Eukaryota > Viridiplantae > Streptophyta > Magnoliopsida > Malpighiales > Euphorbiaceae > Reutealis > Reutealis trisperma. The sequence continues at coordinate 163,076 of CANTUT010000768.1, forward strand.
GTCTTTAATGAATGGATGCATGAGGGTGGATTCGCGCAGTTACTTTGTGAGTACAATGCATTTATGGATTGAGAAACTCGACAAGATTGAGGAACTCAACTTAGGTTGGTATGAGATGGTTGCCAGGGTAGTATTGCGAGGAGTTCGAAGGGTTGCTTTAGATTTTGAAATCTGGTGGTCCATAGTTTCTGTTTTGGTGCTGCTAAGAAGGAGCTGTGCCTATTCCAAGGAGACAAGGAATATGGCTTGGCTACGACTCAAGGCAACTTTGGTAGTGCCAGAGTTTAAAGTTTGGCATTTTTTGAATTTTTCAGGATTTTTGACTTGCCTTAGGATGTTGCAAGCCAGATGATGGTTGGTGATGATTAAGTGAATTTGACCACTGTAATTAAGAAGTTCCATAATTTCGGTGACCAGAGGGACATGAGGGGTGCAGAGGCTCAACATGAGGCCTTGATTTTCTGTCTGAGTGTTAGTTACGGGTTTGTTAGGCCATGCTAGCAAAGACACTGATGATAAACAAACTTTCTTGCCAATTATTCACTAAGTAAGAAAATTTATCTATTCTTACCTTTTCTATTAGGGGTGCTTCGTGGGTGTCTGTTTCAGGTTTTGGGTTATCTCGAAAGTGTGGCTAATAGATCATTTTCAGGTGGTGGCTCTTGTTTTTAGTCAACACATGCCTTACTGAGACTTAGTTAGAGGTCGGATAAGATGGTTGCTTGCAGTTTGCCCCCGAAGGACATATTTAACACTGTCAATAGTAAAGGATTTGATCTTTCATGACCGGGGGCCATCGATGTCGAGTGGTTTGCTTATTGGGCTTAGTTTGAATGACTTTCCACTAGGGGATAAGGATCTTGAGGTAGATGGGGCAAACTCAGGATGTGCCCCTAGCTTTTCTTTCTTGGAGTCTATATAGATAATAGCTTCCATCGCTAAAGCTATCAAGTGGTGGCTGGTTGAGGAGTTATCATGCTGTTTATTTTGGAATCTCACTTAGGACCATTAAGAGGTATGACAGGTGGTTAATAAAGATGGTTTGGCCAATTGAAAAAGAATACTAGGCTGTCCTACTGAGAAGAATAAAGGATGAAGTAGTTGAGGAAGGAGAGGCTATATAAGGAGCCATTGGTAGCAAGAGGACTGTAGCATAGACAGAGGGGTGACTCAATCTTTGAAGGAGACTCAGGGATCTACTAGAAGTGTGACACCACAGGTTACAGTAATGACTCAAAAAAGGAGATTGTGATAGACTTTGACTCTGACGAGGACACAAAAGATTTGCATCTCAAGAGGTAAAGGAAGACTAGCTAGACTATGACTTTAGACATGACCTTTTTTTCCTTTTTTTTAAAGTAATTACAAGTTGACAGGACTACATGAAACAGGATAAGCTATAGACGACAATGAAAGGATTATCCTTTATGATGGGTTTGTATTTTGCAAGATTTGATCATCAATAAATGAGACATCTTTTATTTTTGCTCTAATTTCTGCCTAAGCCGCCTTTTCAAGTTTTCAACTTAGTGAGCATTCTTTTTTTTTTTTTTTTTTTGTCTAGGCAAAAGAATCAAGTGAATGATGTACTAAACACAAAGAAAATGTGAATGCGATGCAAACAAAATATTTTGTATTATGATTTAGATCGCACCCGAATTGGGCTGCCTACGTATCCCTTACATCACTTTTTTGTTATTAATTTTTCTCATTTTTTAGAGAGAATCAGGTCCATATAATTCTGATTACATATGCATGAAAAGTAGAAATGAAATAAAGATGTCATCTTCGGATGATGTATTGTTTCAACAAATTCGAATTGCTATGATGGGTGAATTCATTTTCGTCCACGTTCATGAAGATGGAGCCTCTGTCGGATAGGATCTTCTTATACTATCTTCATTTTTCGTAGCTTCTCCTCGATAGGCTTCTTGTAGATCAAGATCTTATAAATTGTGATGCTTGAATCATGTTTTCATCTTGTACAAAACAACTCATGAGCTTTTTCACTACCGCCATGCAAATGCTATGTATGGTATTTTTTTATTCTTTTCCTTTGTGCCATAATTAATTAATCCTTTTGCCTTTTCCTTTTTTCCATAATTAATTAATCCTTTTGCCTTTTCCTTTTTTTTTGGTTTTTTTTTATTTTTCATTTTTTTTATTATTTTTTTTAATATGTCCCATTTAAAGATGAATCCAAAAAAAATTAAAGCAAATCAAAAATTTTAAACTTTTATTACTAAAAAAAGGTTCCATCATGAGTGCATTAAAAGATAAGCTAAAAAGACAAAATACATACTTAAAAGGAGAAGAGTTAACAGACTCAAATAAAGAAATACTTAACAGAAATAGACTCAAAAGACTCTGACGCAAACTGTGACTCAGGTGATATAGACATGGACTCAAATGACTTAGACATTGACTCGGAGGACTTGGATAGGGGCATAGTAGCGCTGGTACTCTTCTCAAAATACTGGTTATTGGATGAAGCTTGAGATGGTCAGGTGAGCTTTGCGGTTCAAAAAAGGATTGGTGGTGGTGCTAGACTTTGGGTTTGGGAGCAATGATGTCTCAACTGTCAATGAGGTCTTGGATTTTATACTTCAGAATCTGGCATGCATCAGTTTTGTGCCCTAGCCTTGATGAAAGTTGCAGTGCTCATTAGTATTATAACCCTTGGGCAAGGGGTTTAGAGGAGTTCGTGGCTCTAAGGGCTTAATTAGATTAGCCTCTAAGGCTTTCTTGTAAACGACACTAAGGGGCATGCCCGGCTCAGAGAAAGTTCTCCTTGTTCCTAACTTCATCGGCTTGTGATAGGACACAACATTTACCTCTCTCTCTCTCTTTGGGTAGTGTTAGTGGTGTTCTTGTGATACCTAGAGGATTCATCCTTGATTCGTCCTAATTGAATCAAATCCTCGATCTTGGTGGCAGTGGCAATGAGATCTTTGAAGCTAGAGAGATACTATGTTTGCAAATGAGCCTGATATTGGGGGAGGAGGTTCTTGATGATGATGTCAATTTACTTTACTTCATATGGACAATTCACCATTTGAGCCGCTTTTGTCCTCCACCTTGTAAGGAACGCAGTGAAGGATTCTCTTGGCCCTTGTTTGGTGCTTTCCAAATCTCGACAGGTGACATCCACCTTGATATTATAGTGGTATTGCTTAACAAATGCATTACATAAGTCATCCCAAGTCTTCTTGTGATTTTTATCGAGATCTAGTAACCACTTAATAGCAACCCCGGTCAAGGTTTGTTCGAATAACTGTGCAAGGAGTTTGTCATCCACACCGAAAGGTCTCATGGCACCCACATACATCTTGAGATAAGTTTTGGAACATGTGGTGCCATTAAACTTGTCCATAACCAGCATTTTAAATTTTGGTGGAACTCGTGCATTTGGGAAGAGAGCGAAAGAGTCGACATATATCATGTCCTCGTGCTTTTTTACGTTCTTGAGCATTTTTTCCATGACCTTAACTTTCTCTATCAATTTCTTAGCTTCGGGAAAGTTACAGAAATCTCCACTTTTAAAATGATTCGTAGTGGGAGAGGGAGCCATTGTGTTTAAGTCCACGATAAGAGAGGTTGGAGTCTCAGGTGCTTTCCCTTTATTGGTGAGATCGATAATGAGAGGAGTAAAAGTAGGGGCATGGCTAGTCCCGGCTTGGGTAGATGTAGGCTCAACACGAGTAAGAGGGAGAGTGACAATGGCATTGGTCATTTCCTTGACCTCATTGATGATGGACTGACGTTGGGAGTTGAGGGCATCAGTAAAGATGGCAGACTGGGCATTGAGAGCATTGGTGAAAGTTTCAGCTTGGGTCTGAAGAGCGGTGGTGAGTATATCTTATAAAGTTTCCTCTTATTTCTTGAGGAGGCTGGCGAAGAAAACGCTCATGGCGTCTTGATCGAAGGTGAAGTTATTGGCCATTGGTATCTTGAAATAGGAAACAAACATAAAAAATGGGTAAGAAAACAGAATTGTGAAGGAAAGATAGCATGACTGTGAAGGTGTGTCGGGAAAAAGATTTCTTCCACATGGTTGGTCACCGGGTTTACATGTTAACAAGGTGAGTGTGTGAGGTGTTTTGGGGTAACGGACCACTGGTTTGGGTCTTTGAGGTGTTTGACCTTGTTGAGCTTCTCATGTTGTATATGCATGATCATGGGGTGATGCATGCTAAAAAAGGTTTCATGAACATGCAAAAGTATCGATTATTATAGTACATGGAACCTAAGGTCAAAAGCTATGGCAACTATATGTACAAGGGTGAAGGGTGGTTTGATTTAAAGGTCCTCTTCCCACTAGAGCATTGATATACCTAACCACATGTGAGGCAAGGAGACTCGTATGGGTCCAATAGTATTGATTACTTGTTACACCACCGAAATGATTAGGGATTCATCACAGGGTGGAATGCTTTTGCTATCTCCCAACATACTCAAAGAGAGTTGTCAAGCCAATGTTACTCGCCATCCAAAAGTTTTCCTAAAGCTAAGGTTTAGGCAAGGAGCCTTTACTATGCAAAGTGATGAATGAAAGTCAAATTATACTTAATGAGCCAAAAGGAGTTTATTTTGGAAAAATTTCCTTTAACCAAATAGTAATCCTCTTATTTTCCTTTTTATTTAAAAAAAGGTGGCAACCAGTCTGCGGTGGAATCGTCAGCTATGAGGCCGAGCACTGACCCGGTTTGTTAGAGGGAACCAGAATGCTCATTCGGGTTTAGACTCATGATGTAACTCTCGGGTTTGGATCGATTGATTTTGAAAAATAATTTTTGGAAGTCGCCACCCTAATTTATTTTTAAATGAAAAATTAAGGAAAAACCCGTTTGACTCCAATTCATTAATTTTTAATTAATTTACCCATGAATAAAATCACTAGCCTCGAACCAAATTGAGCTCGGGGACTAGATTTTTAGTTTTAAATAATCAAAATTTGGCTCTTAAATTTAATTTGACTTGACAATTGAATTTCATGAGTGACATTTATTAGATGATTTTAAAGAAAATGCATGAATATGGCAAAACATGAATGAATGGTGAAAATAAAACATTCACAAATTAATTAAAAAAAAAGGAGAAAAAAGATTGATGAAGATTTGGATTTGAAGTTTGGATTTAAATTCCAAACGTGCCTACGTACTCCATTGAAAGGGGATCAAAACCCACGAAATTGGTTCCACAATTAAGTGGAGAGATTCAGGAGTTGATCAAATTGATTTTGGTTTGGGTGCTTTGAGAGTGAAGGAAAAAGGCTGATACTTTTGCTTTTGGTGGGCGGAGAATTTTACCAGACCGAAATTCCGTTTTATCGAGACTGGGTGATTGGATGGATTAGAAGATTAATTAATTAATTAATTAAAATGATTAATTAATTAAAATGATGAAAAGGATGGATGGATTAAAAAGATTAATTAATTAATTTGGATGAAAGGTGGATTGAGAAAAATGATTAATTTGATTTTGAAAAAAGGAATTATTTTTGAAAAAAAAAGAGTGATTAATTAATTAATTAAAAAGATTAATTAATTAATTAATTTAGTGATTAATTAAAAAAGAATTTTAGTTAATTAAAAAGATTAATTAACTTGTTTAGAGTGAGTTAATTAATTAATTAAAAAGATTAATTAATTAATTAGAGAGTGATTGGAGGGAGAATAAGAGAGAAATTTGAGGATAACAATCTACTCAAATTCAAGAGGTGTCTTGTAATGAAGGATGAAGGGGGGTATTTATAGAAAAAGTGAGTGAGGGTAGTTTGAGAAGTGAAAAAGTGAAAAGGCAAAAACGGTAGGGCTAAAAAGGGCTAAAAAATAAATTGGAGGGGTATTTTGGGAAATGTAGGTGTGGATTGTGGGGCCCATACCGCCGCAGAGCTGGCAGCGTCGGCATCGATATAGGTGGCGCCATCGATCAGTTGGGCGGAGCACCGCTTGCATGGTCGATGGCGTCGCCCAGGCAGGAGCCCGCACCGCCGGTGCCTTAATAGGCCTTCCTGCTAAAATTTTGCTTCTTTTATTTGGCCAGATTTTTGGATTTTTAGATCAATTTTTAGGAGTTCTAGAGTCTAAAAAATTAATCAGTCAGTGTCGATAAGTTCAAAATTAATTTTAGAATATTTAGGTAGTCAGTTAGGGAGAAAATCCGATCAGTTTTGGAAAAATACTGTCTGATATAAAAGGTCTGATCAAGGCAGAAAAAGTACTAGTATTTGAAAAATTAAGTATTCTCATACTAAAGTGACTGCAAGTCCATTTTTAGCTGCGGGGGCGCTGCTCCCTTGACCCCTACTCGCTAACTGGCTAGCAGGACCGCTGTGCTGACTCTGCGCAGCGCACTAAACTTAGCAGGTGTTAAGCTGTGGTCGAATGATAAGGTGTAAAATTAAGGGTTCACAAACACTAGTTTAAAGTGTTGGTGAATTATTTATTAAGTATTTTTGTATTGATTTTAAATCAATGATTTATATTAAGTTGTTTCTTCCAAATATGTTTTTATCTTTGTGAAAGATATTATGATACACTGCATGCTCCTATAGTAGCAGTATAAAAAGTGAAAATTTACAAATATTATTTGTCTTCTAGTGGTTGTAAAGAATAATTGCTAATGAGAAATCATCAAACAATGCCCACTAGTAAAATTGCATTCCATGATGTGAATGTTCTAAATTATTTAGTAGATCATAAAAATTCTTAAAGAGTAACAACTCATATAAAGGACACAACTCAATATTGGTGATTTTATGTAAACTCCCTAAAAGAGTAATTTGTAAGGATTTTACAAGTTGTGCATTATAATGATTTATTTCATTATTGTCTTATCCCTAGTATACATGCACAACATATTGCATTGAACATGTAGTTCAAACATTAAACTTATAGTTCAATAATCAAACTTTAAAGGTTTGGCATGAATGCCATTATGTATATGATACATACTCTCTTTTGAAACTTGTACAAGGACATGAGCTATAAATTTTTAGTTGTGCCATAAATATATTAATATCACTATCTCAATATGCAACAATAGGTCCACAAAAGAGACTAAGAATTTATTTTGATGAGGTATATTTCTCGACATTAGGAGGAGAAAAGTATTTGTAATGCTAAAAAATATAGAGAAATTTATTGGAAGGAAAACTCTTTAAATAATTTTGATCCATGTACAAGTTAGAATGAACTAGAAGTTCACAAAATAACATAGTTGTAACAATTGCAACTTAACTGTCAAATGCATTTATAGATGCTAAAAGAGTGACAAAATCTCATATTATAGCTGCTAATACCCCGGTTGTGGTTCCAATTGCAAATAGAAAATCAATCAATCTCACTACACGCCAGAAGCATAGATAATAAATTAGAACTAAAGACAAAAATCCGCAAAAAAAAAAAGTAGCGTCACTCATAAAATCTCCTGAAAAGAAAGATCTCAGTCAAAGAGCTATAGCCAATTATGAGACATAGACTGAGGCAACGGAACAATTGGATCCTCCAAATATGGCTTTTAGAGTTCATGATCATATAAATGAAAACTGTGAGATCTCAATTATTTTTGTGATATAAGAGAAAGAGTTGATAGAAATTCAATAATGAATTTGCCTCAACAGTAACTCTTGCTGTTTCAAGAGAAAATCTGGATTCAGAATTTATAAGTATAACTGAATATTAGCATAAATATAATCGATCATCATAGAATGAGGCAATTAAAGTATACTAGACTCGTTCTATCATTAATTATGAGAAAAATAATTCTCTTATTATGGAAATGATCATATTCTGATACTTAATTAGTATGACAGTTAAAGAAAGGCTTGATATATGCCTTATGAAAATGATATTTATATGAGAGTCCTAGAAGGACTAGAGATATCAGAAATGAATATACATTAAACAAGTGATATGTATTTCATCAAATTGCAAAAGTCCTTGTATGTATTAAAGTAATATGGACATGTGGTGTAACTGTTTGAGTAAATTCTTATTGAAAGAAAGATATCTAGATAATATATTTTGTCTATTTGTATTCATAAAAGACTATAGAATAGTAGATGTTATTGTTGTAGTACATGTTGATGATTTAAATATCAGTGTGACTCCTAAAGAACTTAAAGAAGTGTGTATCTATTTGAAAAGCGAGTTTGAAATGAAAAAATTCAATGAAATTTTGTATCGGCTTGCAGACCAATTATTAAGGAGTCATAATACACCAGTCTACTTATGTGGAAAAGGTATTTAAGCAACTTTATATGGATAAATCTTTTTCCTTAAACATACTAGTAGTGGTCCTCTCACATGAAGTGAAGAGATACCCTTTTGGATCTAAATAAGATAACAAAAAGCTATTTGATCTTGAAGTACCATATATAAGTGTTATAGGGGCATTCATGCATATTGCAAATTGTATCAGGCTTGAAATTGCATTTGTGAGCAAAATTCCTAATTAGGTATAGCTCTACACCTACTAAGAGATATTAGAGTGGTATAAAAAGTTATTTTCAATATACTATTAATATTATAATTCATATTTGAAATTGGTCTATATGTGAATATTGGTTATTTGCTTAGTCTCCATGATGGCCGATCTTAGACTGGCTATGTTGTGAGATCCCACATCGGTTGGAGAGGAGAACGAAGCACGCCTTATAAGGGTGTGGATACCTCTCCCTAGTGACGCGTTTTAAAACCTTGAGGGGTGGTAGCATGGGAGCTCCCCCAAAGAGGACAATATCGCTAGCGAGTGGTCCGGGACGTTACAATGGTATCAGAGCGGTTCTCGGATCGGTGTGCCAGCGGGGACGCTGGGCCCTAAGGGGGGTGGATTGTGAGATCCCACATCGGTTGGAGAGGAGAACGAAGCACGCCTTATAAGGGTGTGGATACCTCTCCCTAGTGACGCGTTTTAAAACCTTGAGGGGTGGTAGCATGGGAGCTCCCCCAAAGAGGACAATATCGCTAGCAAGTGGTCCGGGACGTTACATATGTATTTACTTATGGTGGTACTATAATCTTATAAAAATTTTTATGATCCTAAAATACCTTACTAAAAGATAATTCCCATTGTTATTTAAGAATAATATAATTTACATTACACAAATTAAAGGTGATTATATCAAGAGTAACGAAGTAGATATAAACTTCACTCAAATTCTTATATATATATAAGCTCCAGAAGAAATATCCACTAAATTTGCTTGAGTGATAACCTAACAGACTTATGTACTAAGTCTTTACCTAATGTGGTATTTAAATGGCATTATTTCATCAATTAGTATATGGCATGTTAAAATCTATCCTCATTGGAGGGTAGCGAGTTAATATATGATTGTACTCTTTTTCCTTAGTCAAGTTTTTATCCCATAAGATTTTCTTAAACAAAGGTTTTAATGAGGTAATTTGTGCAATAATAAAATAGCTCACGGAATGTACTATTTTTCTTAGTTATGTTTTTTTCACTGGATTTTCTAGTAAGATTTTTAACGAGACATTCATGACGTAAATAATATCCTTAAGAAGTATTATAAATAAATTATTATATGTGAATATTACTTAAATGTATTTAGATATAACTACATTTGAAAAGCTAACTAATATAATTGGCATATGCTGACGAAGAGATATTTAATAAAAATCATATTTTTACGAGGGAGAGATTTAATAAAAAGTATTGCAAACTGAAGGGTTGGATGACGTTACATTTACCATTGCATTTGATTATTTGGTTCAACATAAAACGCTTGCAAAAGCATTTATGGCAAAGAAAATGCCAACCTTACGAAGATATGGATCCATAATTTTATTAAGAAACATGAAGGCTAAGGCACAAAACTTAAAGTATTTATATGGAGATTATATTAAATTATATTATATAATAACTTTTGGACTTGTTATTGCTGTTTTATAGCTAGTATATGTAGTATTTATGAATATGGATAATTAGATAGTTAGGCTAAACTTTTGGTTATATAATAAAAGTTGGTTTTACATCATGCTTGCTATAGCATGATAGTATTACTTAAAAAAAATTATTTTCCTATAAGATTGGAAAATATTTTCCAACTGATTTTTAGTGTTACAGATAAACATTAAAAAATATTTTTCAAAAATCATTTGTTTTTTATAAAATAAACGGAGTATTAGTTTCAGGTTTATTTATTGTATGTTTGATTTGATTTTTAGAAATTAGCAATCAATAATTCAACATTCAATAATTAATACCAAGTATTTGATAAAAAATAAAAATTAAAAGTGGCGCCGCTAGCTTTTGAACTTTATGATTAAAATCTAACATTATGATTAAAAATTAAAATTTGTAACTTTAAAATAAAAAACTAGCTTTTGTAAGAAAAATTAAAATTTAAAATAGTTACAAAAATACTTATTACTATATATAAATCTGTAAGAATTTTAATATATATATATATATATATATATATATATATATATATATATATATAGTTATATAGTTATATAGTTATATAGTTCTGATAATTAAATATAAATTAAATTAAAATATATATTTATTTTAATTAATATATTTTATTTGTCATATTAAAATTATTAATTTGCACATAAATAAAATTTATCACAATTTATAACATTATTCACTTATTATTATTTTACAATTTAAATCAAATTTTAACCGCTAAATTACTAAATACATTTTGGTCATTTGTAATTACATATTATGAATCGCTGGTTGTGGATTTCTAGTTGTTACTACGAAACTAAACATGTCTTTGACATATAGATTTCAAGTGAGGTAAAAATGTTGAAAAATAACTCTCGTTTTTGCTCTGTTTTGCCATATTATGACTCATTACTCATATTACTATGCAAATATAAATAATTAAATACATAAATTATCTTCTGAAATATAAATTGCATCAATTATTTCTTTTTAAATGTAAAAAAAAAAAAAAAAAGGGAAATACCAATTCAATTGATGCAAAGACCCCCTCGGCAGCATACAATTTTACTGCCAAAAATGGGAACATGCTTTCTCCTTCTCTGCCATGCTCATTTTTAGGGCCTGCCAATTTGTGACCCCTCTTCTGCTTTTGTCCCTACACGTGTACCTTGCTTAAAAGGTGTTAAAATCCTTCCCATTATTAATTTAAAAAATTAAAAAAATAAAATTAAAAAAAGATGGAAAGGATATTTTAGTCAATTCAGTTATTTGCCCTCGAGTAACAGAGCCACCCCTCAAATATTTCAACCCCTGAGCCGCGTGCAACTCTCCAAAAACTCGCCCTTTCTTCACCGTCCGATTAATCGCCAAAAACCCACAACGGCATCGCCACGTGTGAATATTCAATTGGTTAACCTCCTGGAAAATAAATTTATATAGAAAAAAATTTAATTTTTATTTTTGTATTTTATTTTCCAGAGATAAATAAAAGAAAATTTAACTATAAACACGTTTCTCCAAAGGAAATAAAACCCCGCATCAACCTTAATTTTTTTTTTGTTTGACAAACATCTCTCTAGAAAACAAATAACTCTTCTTTTTCTTTCTTTCTCTCTCTAGAAAACAACTTTGTGTCTCTCTCTCTCCTCTCACGGAAACCAATCGACGATTAATACAAAATCGCCTCGTCGTCTTCCTCTCAAATCGGAACGGTGATAACTACCTCACCGTCGGCACATCTTATCCATCGCTGCCCCGCGGACACTCAAACCCCAAGCCCAAACCCGAATCCTTCGAAAACCAAAACCAGAACACGAAAATAACTAAGTTTTTTTTTTTTTTTAATTTTTAGTTGCCGGCGATAGACTTACCGGCGATTCGAAAGGTGTGCACGATTATTAACCTGCGCACTTTATCTCTGCTTTTGATAAACTTTGACCTAAATTAACCAAACTTGAATCACTCTCTTTTCTCTCTGTTTCTTTTGTCACATACAAAGGTTAGCTCTCTATTTAAATCATCAGCTTCCATTTTTCAATCGATTTTCTTATTTGATCGTGAATTTTTGCAAATTTAGGGTCTGCGATTTCAAATATGAGGTGCTTTTTGTGCTTTAGGGTTTCTAAATTGGAGTTTTTGGAGTAGCAAGTGAGTATCTCATTGGATTTTGCCTACTAGCTCATGGATCTGTTGTTTGCTTTGTTTGATTTGTTGTTGTCGTCTAGTTTGTTTATTGAAGAGATTTTCGATTAATAGGATCGGATTTGCTCCATTTTCTTGTGTGAATTCAGTAGACTCTGTGTGAATTGAAGTATGATATTGTGCTTATTTCATTTCTGCTTCATTTGAACTCTTTTTTCTACTAGTTTTCGTTTTGATTTAGTATTTCATTATTGGTTTTAAACACTAGCTTGACATCAAGTGGAGTTTACTTTGTGCATCAATTTGAAGTTTGATTTGGGTATTCCTTACTTTGTTCAAGTTTTGATAAAGTCTCCTTTAACCTTAATTTCTTTCGTAATGTATGTTATCTAGTTTGGATTGTATGTATCTTGTTCGTCAACGTGTCACAGAATGAATGAAGTTTTGATGATAAATGCTTCAATGTTTATTAACTGGCATCTGAAGATTATTGCCTTTACTCAATGAATGCATTTTATATTCTTCCCCTCGTATATTCTGAAAATTGTCTGCCTACCTGAGGTCTTTGTAGAGTGTCAATTAAAGACTAACTGCTTGTATTTTTGTTACCTTTCTGTCTTTCTTATTACAGAAGAAGCTACCTGCTGCATTGTGTCGACAGCAGTGATATCTAATAGTAAGAGGTGGGAAGTTATTTTTGCAGAAATTCCATGTGAGAGGATGGCTTTTTTTAGGAACTATTCCAACCAAACAGTTTCACAGTGTGTATTAGAAGAAAAAGGCCAGGGAGGGAGAATTGGTAGAATGGTGGGGAATGAGGATGTAGATGTGACTTCGAGTGAAAGAGAATTTGACATGAACATGGATGCGCAATATGAGAGCGAAGGGGAAGATACTGGTAGGATGCAAGGTGATGCAGCTGCTGACAATGTAGTTGGTGTGAGTAATTCACATTTGCAGCCTTCTGGAAGGAGGAATACGACTGGGAAATGGGGTTCAACTTTTTGGAAGGACTGCCAACCTATGGGTGCTCAAGTGGCATCTGATTCTGGGCATGATTCAAAATCAGAATATAAAAATGCAGAAGGGTCAGAAGATATTTCGGATGGAAGGGATGACAGATTAGAATCAGAAGATGAAGAGGGACAAAAAGAAGTTAGTAAGGGGCAGAAGGGCCACTCAGATGTCCCTGCAGATGAAATGTTGTCTGATGAATACTATGAGCAGGATGGGGAAGATCAAAGTGATTCAGTGCATTACAGAGGATTTAGCAATTCTGCTGTGTTGAATTCTAGGGCTCACTCGAAACCTGCACCTGTTAATAACAATTTCTCTAGGAGTTCACGCTCCTTACGCAAACATGAAAATGATGATGATGACAATGGTGATGATGATGCTGATTATGAAGAAGAGGATGAGGAAGATGGTAACTTATTTGCTATTGCTGTATTTTCTGAGGTCATCGATATCCTCTTTAAAACAAGATGTGATAGCTGCACAAATTAAACAGTTGCTAATTACTCTTAACTCTTCGAGGATGGGACTGAATTCTTCATCTTATTGCTTGCAGAAGATGATCCTGACGACGCAGACTTTGAACCTGATTATGGTGTTGCGAGCGGCCATGGAGGGAACAAGGTTAATATCATTGAATTGTTTCACAGCATGCTGTCCTTTTATTTCATTTTTATTGCTGTTCTTTATGAGCAAGCAACTAATTGACCTGCAATGACCATTTTTTGTTGCTATTTCTTCTGCTTATTTCCAGTTTAAGGCTTTGTTACTCGAGTATCATGCGCTTTTGTTGGTTTGATGCCATTTTTAGCTGCATGTTGCATGATTTGTGGTATTCCCATGACTTTTGGAAGCTAATTTTACAGAAAGAAAATGCTAAGTTAGGTTCTTCTACCATTTTGTATGATTAATGCTTGGAGAGGGCAATCTTGCGGACTTGCCGAGAGTTAGAAAGGGATTAGCAGCTTACTTCTTGTAGTCATGATAACATACAAATACATGATAAAATCTTCCGAAATTTTTATAGCTCATTATTTGTTTCTATGCACATCAAGATGATTTCAAGAAAACGTGGATAGGTTGGTTTGTTATGATTGCAATATTTACTAGAATTGCAAATCATTGAGGTCCATTAAGAATGATTTAGTTTACTTATCATGATAATATGGTCAAAGTTCCTGGAGGTCTTGAAAATATTTGATGTGATACTCAAGAAAGTTCTTGGACTTAGGTTTTAGAACGGCAGTAGAGATATGTCTTATGATTAGGTGGTGAGTTTTGACTGTTGATGGTGGCTTGAAATGGTGCTCGAAACTGTGATATGAGCCTTATTTTTGGTTCACATGACTAGTTTTTATGAGGGTTTGAGAACAATTTTTGTTCACATAGTTTTTGGTTTGAGAACAACTTTTAGGCTTCAAAGGAAAAAAAAAAAAAATTTTTTTTGAATAAGTAAAGGTTCAGAAGGTCTAAAGCAGTGTTGGTAGGGCTGAGCACGGTTCGGTCCAATCTGGGGATTTGAAAATATTCGGAATTTGATTGAATTTCGGGGATTTTAATTTCTAAGGATCCAGAACCAGAATTGAAATAAAAAATCTTCGTATTGTATTGTTTCGAAAATTTCGGGATAATACAATTTGGGGATCGGATATTTTTGGTTTTAGTCCAATCCAATTCAATCCAAAACAGATATTCGGAGAAAATGCATTTAATAATTAATTTCTTATAACTAACCGTACTGTTTTAAGTTTTATTTTTTATGAAATTTTGGTTTAATAAATTAATATATTATATTAATAATTATAATATATTATTTAATGATTATATTAATAAATTAATATATTATGTTAACATATATAATTATATATCAAAACTATATATTAATAGTTTTTGCGATATAATTGTATATACTACTTAAAGTTAACACATAATTTCTTATAATTAATTTCTAACTTTTTATACAAACTATTAATTATCTATTACAAGTAATTTCTTATTGATAACCTATCATACAAATGTTAATTAATAAAAAAATATTTTTCAATACCAATAAAAGTTAATTAATCAAAAACTTTATTAGTATCACATAAACTTTATTAGTATATCATACTTTCTTATTATCACATATTGATTAGTCATAACATATATTAAAAGTTTTTATTCTAAAACATATAAGTAGTGAATTTAAAAATTTTAATTGTAATATGTGGTTATATCTTAGTATTATTAAAACTTAATCCACATTATATTACTAATTTTTCATTGATATAATTTTAATGAATCTAATATTTAAGTAAATTATATAAATATTAATAGTTATATTTCATTGAGTTAATGTATATATATTTTTAATTATAGATTTATAATTCATTTAAATTTTATTTTCATATAATCTTAATATAATTTGATAACTGCTATAATGACATATATAATTTTATAATTTTTGTGTTATCTATATATTATTGAATTAACATTATTTATATATTATAAATAAAAAACTAAAAAATTTTGGTTATTTCGGTCCAATCCAATTCAGTACAATTCGGTTCAATTCGGTCTAATTCTTGGTCCGGTTATAGGTTAATCTCCATAACCATACCAAAATATCTTACTCGGTCCAATGTGGTTCGGGGAACGTCAAAAAGTGAACGGTTCGGTCTAGTTCTGGATATTTTCGGTCCGGTTATTCAGTTCAGTTCGGAATTTTTAATCTCCGTGTTCAACCCTAGGTTTTAGGATATGGTTGTGGAGCAGCTGGATAATAAGTTATTGTCGAGAACTGGGAGCAAGCTACGGTCTCACTGTCTTCACGTTTGGCCTCTAAAACAGAGTGTGCTGAGAGGTGGGGCCTAGTTTAGAGAATTTGAAAATAATACGAAGAAAATGGATAGTTAGAGAATTTGAAATGATGTTACAAAGAAAATTAAGAAAGGAGGGAAGACAGGAAGTGGTGCCTGGGGATTCATCTTCAACAAATTAAACATTAGGATTCTTCTTAACTCATTCTAATAACTTGCAGGGAGCATGCCACATTTTGCATGTTTTGACTCACAAATATGAGATTATACTCCCAATTTATGATTCTGTAATATTGCTTTTTCCGTCAGAGGTTCTACAAGGTTCAGGTTATTAAAGCTGTATTAGGCCAATAGAATAAATCCAAAAAACTCTAATTAAAGCTGTGTTGATATTTTTAAATATGATTGGGTTCTATGAAGTTCTTATTTTATTCTCACCTCTGTTTTGATTTTCTAATATTTATAGGAGTTCTGTTAACAGAAAAGTATAGTTCTTTTTAACCTATTTTGAATAAATGGGTGATATGTATTCTTTGTCAAAGACATGCTTTAAGTTATTTTCGACCAAAACATTGACTGAATTAGTATTCTGCCTTGCCAATACTTTTGGCACCCTGATTGAATTTTTTTTTTTTTTTTTTTTTCCATATACCAGGATAAAGACTGGGATGGTGAAGATTCAGATGAAGAAGAAGATAGTGATGATGAAATAGATGTCTCAGATGAAGATGATTCTTACTACATGAAGAAGCCCAAGGGTAGGCAAAGCAGTAAAGGTGGACGTAATTCAAAATCTGCTAGAGAACGCAAATCATTACATTCTTCAAATAGACAAAAGAGAGGAAAAACATCATTTGAAGAAGATGAGTATTCAGCGGAGGACTCTGATAGTGACAGTGATGAAGATTTTAAGAGCATGACAAGACGAGGATCACATATCCGAAAATCAAGTGCTCATTCCACAATGTCAACAGGCAAAAGTGGAAGAAACAATGAGGTTCGCACATCTACTAGGTCGGTTCGAAAGGTATCATATGTTGAAAGTGATGAAAGTGAAGAAGTTGATGAAGGGAAAAAGAAAAAGTCCCAGAAGGTGCAGTTTCTGTGCTATAGTTTTTCTAATTATGGTATTAAATTTCATTAAAGTTTCTCTTTTATTTTTTTTTTTGGTAGATAAAATTATTAAAAAAGAGAGCCATGTGATTTACAAATCACGAGGGAACCATTTTTCTTTTTTTTTTTTTTTTTCCCTTCCTTTCTTATGGCTTCTTGGTTCTTATGCCAAGTTTCTTAAAAAGATGGACAAATTACATGGGGATTGTCAATAATTGGTAGAAGATGAAACTAGTTGTTTTCTATCCAAAACAACCAGGACATTATTTTTGATGCAGTTTATTGTGTCTAGACTATATCAGTTATAGACACTGAAAGGAGAAGAGCAAGGACTTTTCATAGGGAATAAAAGAAGCATATGCCCAAATTATTCTTAGGGATAAGTCAGGTGGTTTGGGGTATGGTTGAATGTTTGTTTCTGTTATGGCTGGATATTTGCATGTTCCGTTATATGCCAAATTATTTTTGGGGATAAGTCAGGTTATCTGGGTTATGTTTGTTTCTGTTCTGGTTGGATGTGTGCATATGTTCTGTCAAAATGGAAATTTTAAGAAATGGTGAATGGAAATGATTTGAAGTAGAAACTCCTGGCATGCTGATTCTTGTTTTAGATGAACAAGGTTGGGCTTTTGAGCTTTTCCTGTTCCTGGTTTTCAAGTGTGCTCTAGTCTTGGATTTCAGTGTTGGTGCTTGCATTTGGGGCTTACACTGGAATTAAACCATTATGTTATGAGGATCTGATTGTACTTCTTGTGCTTGTGGTTTTCTTTAGGAAGAAATTGATGAGGAAGATGGTGATTCCATTGAAAGAGTGCTGTGGCATCAGCCAAAAGGCATGGCAGAAGATGCTTTAAGGAACAATCAATCAACTGAGCCTGCTCTGTTGAGCCACTTGTTTGATTCTGAACCAGATTGGAATGAAATGGAGTTCTTAATCAAATGGAAGGGCCAATCACATTTACATTGCCAGTGGAAATCTTTTGCTGAACTACAAAATGTATGATTGACGTTCTTTATGTTGCTTATTGTTCATGAATATATTTTAAGGTGTAGTCAGTTGCATGCACCTCTGTATGTTTGGTTTTGCTCAGAAATTTTGAGCAACCACATTTCTTCTATCTGCTGTTTGAAAGCCTTGGTTGTGTACTTACAGCTGAGCGGGTTTAAGAAGGTATTGAACTACACAAAAAAAGTGAATGAAGATGTGAAGTATCGACAAAACGTTACACGAGAGGAGGTAATGCGTCATGCTCTATAAGTTAACAGCTTGTCTTTTCTTAATTATAAGATAAGGCGGTTATGTGTTGTGATGTGATTCATGGGAACGGATATGCAACAAAAGCAGTTAATAAAATTTTACAATAGGAAGAAAATGAGTGGACATCTTTTTACAAGGAATTGAAATGGAATACATCTTTGTGTCTCATGAATTATAACTCTGTGTGTGTGTGTGCGTGCGCGCGCTTGTCCCATCTCTCATCTAGAAACCATTTAGCTTTCTGGTTCTTGCGTTCTTGAAATATTTTTAGTTTCTGTTGATAGTGCTAAGGCATGTTCAAAATAGTGGATGCATTGAGTTTCCAAAGTTGACAACAGATGTGGCTATGTTGTGGCAAAAGAAATAATACTCTTGTAATGTTTGTTCCAAATGCCACCACTGTTACCTGATTGCTGTTATTTTGATGCTGTATGGATTTTATAGCTGAGCTGGCTGTTATAGGTTTATGTAGATAAGTATGTCTGGCACTGCTGCTAATTTAGGAAACTGCTTTTTTATATTTGAATATAGTTCCATGTGTGCATGGACACATGTACAAGGTCTTTCTAACATTCAATTACGTGATCTAACATATTTATCCTGGTTACTTTTTTAGATTGAAGTCAATGATGTGAGTAAAGAAATGGATTTGGATCTAATCAAGCAAAATAGTCAGGTTTGTGTTTGCAGTTTGATTTTGTTCAAGTCTTCTGCCATACTCTGTTACCTCTTGGATCTTATTTATAATTATATTTATTATTTTCATCCCTCTGTAATTGCTTAACAATTTATTATAGGTGGAGAGAATTATTTCTGATCGAATTAGTAAAGATTGCTCTGGTAACGTTGTGCCAGAGTACTTGGTCAAGTGGCAAGGACTATCTTATGCTGAAGCAACCTGGTATTCTTTAACTATACTAGATCTACTGCAATTTCATACTGGTACTAATGAAAATATTTTGTATCTTTTTCCCACTTAAATCAATTCCATTTACTTTTATTTTCTTGGGATATTAGATTCACTATCATTTGTGCTAAGTACCTCCCTACTTGTGTACATGTGTTTCAATAATTTCAAGAAATGCTCATGGCTTTAGTTAATGTTTTGTGGTATAGGGAGAAGGATATAGATATAGAATCTGCACAAGATGCAATTGATGAATACAAGGTATGGCATCATTCAACTTATGTTTTCGTTCTGACTTGTGATGTTTAGCTTGGAAAATTTTAATTGACATGAAAAAATCGTGCTTTATGTATACATTTTTGTCATTATGTGGCAGGCACGAGAAGCTGCAATGGCTGTACAAGGGAAAATGGTAGATATGCAGCGTAAGAAAGGCAAAGGTCTGTATTACTTGCATCTGTTATAGTTTCATTTCCAAATCTTTGAAGTCATGAATCATAAGATAATCATGAACCATAGGATATGCATTATGAGATGTGGAGTGGATAATGAATTTATTTCAATGTTGAGAACCAAAGATGTGTTGTGTTTGCTGCTTGGCTTGAGTTCAGCTATTATTTGATTGTAATATTATTTTATAGGTGCCTAATGCTTACATGTGTGTTATTGATGTTGTATTGTCCAGTTTCTCTGTATTAGTGAGATTATGTGGATATATCCTCACTAATGAGTCCATTACCTATTGTTATAATTGTAATCTGTTGGGTAATTTTTTTTTCCCCATCCAATTCAGCCTCTCTTCCCAAATACTGGATTGGCTTGCCTTGATCTTCAAATTTTTCTTCTTATTTTTTTTCTTCCTGTAGAAATATTTGATCTTTGCCTCATAAATTTAGTGGTTGTATCTTTTGCTACCTATTAAATCAAGTGCATAGGATTTTCTTTCGTGAATTATATAATTATTGTGTGAGCATTTCATGTGTCTAGTAAGTTTAAGGAAGCTCGATGAACAGCCTGAATGGTTGAGAGGTGGAAAGCTTCGTGATTATCAGCTAGAGGGTTTGAATTTTCTTGTTAATAGGTATGATTTTTTTGTTATTTATGGATAAGAGATACTTCAAATATGCTTGCTCTGTTACATTTTGTTAGTGGTTTCTGTTGTACTTAACAGTTGGAGGAATGATACAAATGTCATTTTAGCTGATGAGATGGGTCTTGGCAAAACTGTTCAGTCAGTTTCTATGCTTGGTTTTTTACAGGTAAGGTTTTTTCTATTCCATTATTTTAACAGCCTTCTAACTTCCATTTATTGAATGTATTACATGTAATTGTATATTATTCCTTCTGCAGAACACACAGCAAATCCCTGGGCCATTTCTTGTTGTTGTACCGTTATCCACTTTGTCTAACTGGGCTAAAGAATTTAGAAAGTGGCTTCCTGATATGAATATTATTGTGTATGTTGGTACCCGTGCTAGCCGAGAGGTGAGTCACATTTTTGGCGCTTGTTTAAGTATACATGATTCGTTTGGCCATCTGTCCTATTATACAGAGGGTGTACACTTGAACAAGTGTCATATTTTTGACACTTGTTTAAGTATACATGATTCATTTGGCCATCTGTCCTATTATACAAAGGGTGTATATATTGAAATTCTACTTTTCATTGTTGATTGGTCTTCAAAATAATCTGTTAGAATTGGAGATAGCGTGATGATAAAGTTACAGATAGTGCTATAGATGTAAGTTAGACCATTTTGATATTTCTACAATTGAGCTCTAACTGTGGTATCATGATCAACTGTGGTTACTGAAAACCTCTCCCTTCATAATGAACTGTGGTGTATTGGGAATAGTGATTTCTTTTTCTTCTCTCTCTCTCTCTCATACACACACACATACACACACACATGCGCGCGCGCGCACACTCACTCACTAGGGATGAAGAGGTCAGCTTTGCTTGTGAGGTCAACTTGGGTAATCTGGCGCAGGGGCCTCATTTAGTCAGTTAATAGGCCATAGTCTTTATGTAATATGTGAAGCCTGACAGGAAGAATGGTTCGGGGTGAAAAGGAGACTTTCAGGTATGAAGGGACATTTGATTTTAAGTCTCATTTTCACGTCTTACAATCTGAATCTCGATTTTAACAGCTATGAATGAGATGCACTATATTTCTCTCTTTGTCTCAACAAATGCATGGACTCATGGAGCAATAACCTTTACAAACATCTTTCTGTTTTTGCAATTTATTTCCACCTTGTGGAGGTGGTTTTATGCTTTGCTAAAATGTGTGATGCTGGCGTGTTATTTAATCCTATTTGTGTGGATGTCATTTCTAATTATTTATGTGATTTGTTCTCTTGCAGGTTTGTCAGCAATATGAATTCTATAATGATAAGAAAGTTGGGCGGCCTATAAAATTTAATGCCCTATTGACTACATATGAAGTTGTTCTGAAGGATAAGGCAGTCCTCTCCAAAATCAAGTGGAATTATCTAATGGTTGATGAAGCTCATAGGTTAAAAAATAGCGAGGCACAGTTGTACACGACTCTTTCGGTAATGCTAAGTCCCTAAGTAATTGAAGTATTCTTCTTGGATATTTCTTGTGGTCAGCTAATATGGTTATTGTTGGATGTTGGATTTCTTTCTCTTACAGGAATTTAGCACCAAAAACAAGTTGTTAATTACCGGAACTCCCTTACAGAACAGTGTGGACGAGCTGTGGTATTAATTTCTTTTCTATCGTACTTGATTGATGCTGGTCTTGCAATTTTTTTTTTTCCCTCAAATTTGCACCTTGACTAACTGGATCCCATAAAATTTAGGTAACTGTTTTCTTCCAGTGGCTCCTCTTAGTGACTCATATAAACATGTTTATCATGTTAATCTTGTTTTGCTCCCCTCTGCATCGTGAAAGACAATACTGTTGCTCTTTGGAGGTTACACTAGATTTTTTGGTCTTATGCTAAAAGTGAACACCTACTTGATTTTGTGATTTTGTGTGCGACATTGAAGAATACTGATAATAAAATCACACCTGTTTTGTGCTTGAAGTGATAATAGTAGTTTTGACTGCACTGGTCACTGTAACAATCGCTTATTGTTGACAAACACAAGTGCAAAACAGGCACCAATATAATGCTGATTTTTCTTGAGCTTTTTTCTTTTTGATTATCTGTTTCACCTCCATTGCTGCAAGGCCAGGCTTTTTCCCTCTGTTTATTTGATCCTCCCATTTTCCTGAATTTGGCAGGGCTCTGCTTCACTTCCTTGATCCTGATAAATTCAGGAGCAAGGATGATTTTGTTCAAAATTACAAGAACCTTAGCTCGTTTAATGAAATGGAGGTATGATACAGGTGCTTTTGTTGCATCATATTTTCCAAGCTTTGTGGTTCCCCCAAATCTTCATTATCTCCATTGTGAACTTTATGAGCGATATTTATTGTCTTATAGCTTGCCAATCTGCATATGGAATTGAGGCCTCACATTCTCAGAAGAGTCATCAAGGATGTAGAGAAATCCTTGCCTCCAAAGATTGAGCGCATTCTGAGGGTTGAGATGTCCCCACTCCAGAAACAGTGTGTACTATTTCAAGTTGTGATGAGCCTATGCTTCTTGATTCTATATGTTGATTGACTTTTGACCCAACCTGCTGCTGCTTGCATTTGTATAGGTACTATAAATGGATTTTGGAACGCAACTTCCATGACCTGAACAAAGGAGTTCGTGGGAATCAGGCTAGTCTTTGCTTTGAATATTATTTGGATGAATTTAGCCTTGCAAAATTATGTTAGAGCTCACTCTTGACTTGTTTTTCTTTTTTGATCTTTATTTTAAGGAATTTCACTGGCGACAATAATGATGTCCAAAAACCTAAAGTTTGCTTTTTTACAATTTTCCCAATTCTGAGTTCTATTAATTAGGGACATGAACTTGTTCTTTATGTTAAAATTCTGGCTATTGTTAGCTGTCCATCCAAATAAATGCTAAATGGTTGGCATATAAAATCAAACCAGAATAATATGACCCACGATGCTCCTGGTGAGTGCTCAAATTTAAGCCGTGTGCACTTTAAACATAATTTTTTTTTATCAAATCCTTGTTAAATTAGAGTTATTCTTATTTTATTTTTGTTTTTCTTTGTCTCCTCCATTGGTTTTATTTTTCTTTTTCTCATCATTAACCTACCAGCACTTTGGATGACCATTAAAAATATACAACTATAATTGCACTGCTAATTTGGATGGAGAGATAATGTTGGCTAAAATTGATTAT
Organism: Reutealis trisperma; assembly: GCA_947687605.1. Lineage (NCBI taxonomy): Eukaryota > Viridiplantae > Streptophyta > Magnoliopsida > Malpighiales > Euphorbiaceae > Reutealis > Reutealis trisperma. The sequence continues at coordinate 186,512 of CANTUT010000768.1, forward strand.
TTAAAGTAGAAAAAGCCCATGTGCCTAATTGATAAAATTGCAAGAATTGGACAAAATCATAAAAATTCAGAGGTTCAAAGATTTTTTTTGGTTTACGGACCTTGGAAAAATAATGCTTGTAATCGTACTTTTGGCTAATCATGCTTGTAATAATACTTACCTACTTCTTTGTGCTTTATGGTACCTTTTGGCTGTGATAAAATTATGAATGGTTCTGTGAAGCTGTTAGATCTCCTATTCAATTACAGTCCCTGAAAGTGTGGGGTGTCCAATTAGGACTCTCTCTACTCTTGGATCAGGCAGCAAAATTCTGTATTTCCCAGAATTTGTGGTCAGCAAAATGTGCCTGAACTGCCTGCAATTTGAATAAGCCCTCGATCTTTTGAAACTGCAGCATTTTTGTGATGATGCTTTTATTACTTGTTTTCCGTTAATGCTTAAAATCTGATGCATTTATGTGCTTTTATGTTTGCAGGTTTCACTTTTAAATATTGTAGTAGAGCTGAAGAAATGCTGCAATCATCCCTTTCTATTTGAAAGTGCAGACCATGGTTATGGTGGGGATTCTAGTATTAATGATAGCAGCAAGTTGGAGAGGATTATCTTGAGCAGTGGAAAGCTGGTCATACTTGACAAGTTACTAGTTAGGTTGCATGAGACAAAACATCGTGTTCTGATTTTTTCCCAGGTTTGTCTTAGAAGCATTCTAGCAGTTTTGGGTATAATGTCCCCTGAGCATTTATGTCCCCTGAGCTATAAATGATATATTACTTCCCTTTCCTGGGTCAGCTTATTTTTTGTGGTGAAGGAGAATGTTATGGTTCCAAGTTTGGATCTTGTCATGGGTCCATTTGATTTAAAAAAATAGAATTAGGGCTCATTAGAGAGAACCCTACGATCACTTAGAGCTTGTTTGAGGGAACCCTATGATCTGTGAGTTTTATGAACTCAAACCTTGTTGAAAATTCTGCTTTAATTAATTCATTAACACACAGCCTTCTAAACAATTGAATACAATAATTACGCACTATAATAACTCCTAACTGAGCACAACTCAACTTAGCCTTAGTTGTAAATTAATTGAGATGGGCTATATGGATTCTTTGTTTCCACATTAAACAATTTTGAGCTACATCTTCTGGTAGTTATAATGCTTCTAGATCATATTGTACACCTCTCTTTCAAGTTAGTTTAAGCCTATCCTTTCCTTTCTTTCTAACTGAGGCATCCCTAGGTCTCTACCTTACATGTGCAAACCATCTTAATCTTCCTTCTCTCAATATGTCCTCAATCAATACTAGTCCCACCTTTTCTCTAATGCTTTCATTACATAATCTATCCTTTCTAGTATATCCAAACATCCATCTTATCATTCTTATCTCGGCAACACACATCTTTGAGATATTTTGCCCCTTCATTGTCTGACACTCACTAGCATATAACAGAGCCTGTCATATTACCGTATGGTAGGATTTTCCTTTCGATTTATTTGGAATCTTACAGTAGCACAAGCTAGCTTTTATCCTGTTGCTAACATCCTTCTCACAGCCTCCATTTCCTTGGGAGTATTGAACTTAGATATTTAAAATGAGTGCTTTGTGTAATGCCGCTCCATCCAATCTAGCTGCCTTCTTATCACTACTATAGCCCTCATTAAACTTGTAATGTATGTATTCTGTTTTGGTTCACTTGATCTGAAACCATTGGACTCCAAATTACTCCTCCAGCGTCTCATCTACCAACACTATATTGTCTGCAAACATCATGTACCAAGGGATTTCCTGTTATGTATGCTTTGCTAATTCATCCATAACTAAAGCAAAGAGGCAAGGGCTCACTGTGGACCCTTGATGGCTGGTGCAACCCAATTGAGATAGAAACTATAATCAGTGTTTTAAAAACCGGACCGGTGATTTAGGTCAGGTCACCGGTTCGCAGTTCAACCGGTTCGATTGGTTAAATGAAATCCCTTCATTTCACCTTTTTTTTTTTTTTTTTTTTTTTTTTTTTTTTTTTTTAAATTTTTTGATTGATTTCCATTGATGGGGGTTCAACTGGTTAAAAACCAGTCAAAGAATAGTTAAAGCGGAAAATCTGGTTTTTTAATTGAACCGAAGTGGACTGGCAGGTGGTTCCCGGTTCAACCAGTCAAGCCGGCCAGTCCAGTCCGGTTTTTAAAACACTGACTATAATAACTCCCCATTTAAAAAAGAAAAAATTACTTTGTAAGTACCCACTAATAAGAAACTGGTTTCCATATTTGTATCTGCACATGTAGAAAAAACACTTAAATACTTTAGAAAATCAACAGTTACTGTACTCATCTCCTTAACAGAGAACAATTGTTAGAACTGTGTATTTCTATGTTGTGTCAATGATTTATTCCTAATTTAGTCAAATTTCTCCTGAGTTGTTATGGAAGGGAATATAAAGCCTGGCTAGTCTCTCTTAGGTAGCCTTCCAGATTTCCTCACTGTAACTGAAGTTCCCAAGTGACCTACATTCTTAACAGGATCTCCCATGTTAAAGTTTTCTCTTGCGTCTTCAGTTTCTATTACTCCTGTATATTTATATGTCAAAGTTTCGCCTAACTGCTAAAAGATACCCTCAGTCCACAACTTGGTAGAGCCTTATTGAATGAGCTATGAAAGAGACTTTTATATGAACTTTTTTGAATCTCTACCATGTTGCATCTAGTGTAGTAGCTGATTGATCTGAACTATATTTGTGGGTCAATCTTGTTTCAAATTATAGATACAGGCATATTGAGTGATTAATGAAACAACATTGGTAAATTGTTGCAGATGGTTAGAATGTTGGATATACTGGCAGAGTATATGTCATTTAGAGGTTTCCAATTTCAAAGGCTTGATGGTAGTACTAAGGCCGAGTTGCGGCAGCAAGCTATGGATCATTTCAATGCACCTGGCAGTGATGATTTCTGCTTCCTTCTTTCAACTCGGGCTGGTGGCTTAGGCATCAATCTTGCTACAGCTGACACAGTTATAATATTTGATTCAGATTGGAATCCCCAAAATGACTTACAGGTTGTTAACTGAAAAATGCAGATTCCTTTCATTTCATAACTGGTCTTCATGTTTTCTGATTGAATTATTAAACAAAATATCTGTACTTGTTCTGATTGTGTAATCATTTATCAGGCAATGAGTAGAGCTCACAGGATTGGGCAACAAGAAGTTGTTAACATATATAGATTTGTCACTAGCAAGAGTGTTGAGGAAGATATCCTGGAGCGAGCTAAGAAAAAGATGGTAGTTTGCTTCAATATATCATTAGCTTCAATTTGATGTTTTGTTCTTTCATCATATGATGCTATGGCTATTTGCATACTTACGTACCCATAAATTTTGTATGGATGAATATTCTTTTACTTCCATACAATTATTTTAACCAATTATTTTACTAATCTTACTGTTTTGCATGTGTTCTTGATAGGTACTTGACCATTTGGTGATCCAAAAATTAAATGCAGAGGGTAGATTGGAAAAGAAAGAAACGAAGAAAGGGAGTTATTTTGACAAGGTAAGAATGTTTGCAGAACATTATGCTAATTTAACTTTTTATTTTAGGTTCTATAAATAATCTTTTAAGCTGTTTATTTCACTCATAAATTATTTAAGTGCTTTCTTATCTTATTTTGGCTTGGTATTCTAACATCGTTCCACTTTCTTTATGTTTCGGTATTATAGTATTTTAGCATCAGCGCTCATACTTCTTCTTTATTCTATAATTGCAGAATGAGCTGTCTGCAATTTTAAGGTTTGGTGCAGAGGAACTTTTTAAAGAGGACAGAAATGAAGAAGAAAGCAAGAAGAGACTATTAAGTATGGATATTGATGAAATTCTTGAAAGAGCAGAGAAGGTTGAAGAGAAGGAGGCTGGAGGAGAGGAAGGAAATGAATTATTGAGTGCATTTAAGGTAAGCCAAAAAATTTATGTATCCTTGAAGGTTTAATCATGCTGCATCATTTCTTTATTTGACTATATCCAAAGTTGCTTTGCAGCATGTACCATTAGGCATAAAAGGATTCTGCATTTGCAATTTATAGTAAAGATTAACTTGCTTCTCTGAAAATATTTGTAGGTTGCCAATTTCTGTAGCGCTGAAGATGATGGGAGTTTCTGGAGTCGTTGGATAAAACCTGAAGCAGTAGCCCAAGCTGAAGTATGAACTTGTAATGTTGAATTTTTATAACATATTATTATTTTTGGGAATATGTCTCTAATACATTTATGTATCCCTGTTAGGAAGCATTGGCTCCTCGTGCTGCAAGAAACAACAAGAGCTATGCTGAGGCTAACCAATATGAGAGAGGTAATAAAAGGAAAAAGAAAAGTTCTGAGGCTTTGGAAACACAAGAGCGAGTGCAGAAACGTCGCAAAGCAGATTACTCTGTTCCTTCTGTTCCAATGATTGATGGTGCATCTGCCCAAGTTAGAGAATGGTCTCAAGGGAATTTGTCCAAGAGAGATGCTTTACGTTTTTCTCGTGCGGTATTGTTCCAACTAATCTTTTGAAGTTTTAGATGGGAAAAAGATGAATAAACCCAAAAAATAAAAAATAAAATGGGTGAGATATTTACACAACTAGAATTTCTAATGCCACAACCTCATAAATTTCACCAGTGTGTTGATTGCTTTCTCAACTACATCCATTGAAAAGAAAGAAAAGAAAACAATGGCAAAATACAAGAGAGACCCAAAGACTGAGTAATTAGAGAAAGAAACCCATCTTATGATCATCTTTCCTTATCTTTGCTGACTTGTGGTCATTACTTTGATGATGTCACTGGAAAACTAGACAACATCAAATAGCAAATTGAGGATCCCAAATTCTGAATGACAAAACCATTTTTCCTTTAAATATAGTCTCTCTTTTAGATCCACCATTTTCAGATTGATTATACAGGATAGTTTTTTTTTTTTTTTTTGTTTAACAATCAACAGGTGAAGATTTGTTATATGCAATATGCAAGTTCAAAACAATACAACTAAGGGTAAAGAAAGAGACTGAGAGATCTGATGGGGCGAGCTATTCAAATGAATGCGAAACAAACAAATCTTAGATGAGGGCAATTTTGTCTATTCAGTACAGTAACATTTGTGAGGTTGTGGCATTAGATAATTGGGTTTGGATATAGCCCCATCCTAAAAAATTTTATGTTTTTATACAACTTGAAAATATTTGATGTTGCCACTTATTTTAATATTTTAATATGTTAAATGGATTTTTAGGTTTTTAGATTTTATAAGCGCTTATGTTTAATATGTTAAATGGATTTTTAGGTTTTTAGATTTTATAAGCGCTTATGCATTTCCCAGCTGAATTGAAATAAGAATAAATAATAATTGCTTTCTTCATTTTTGTGAAATTTCACCTATTATTTTGTATGGCATGTTGAGTATTATGTTTGGGTTTGTAATCCTCTCTCTGTGAAAAATCTTGGGGATAATCAGTCATCTTCTTTTGGCTTGCAGTTTAGTCTTAGCTTGTCTTAGTTTACTTCTGATTTGAAGTTTATTTATAGGCTGATATGTGATGAAGATTGAAAGTCAGTTTTCCATGGTTTTCCTCTATTTTCCTTGCCATATTTTCAAGCCAAAATCAATTTTCTTCTGGTGTTCATGTTATCATAAGTGCTATGGCTCAGATCCGACAATTTAGCAATGATTATGTTCTGTACTCGCATTTATTATTATCAAGCCTTTCTGTTTGAGATTAGGCTTAGTTGAGTTGAATGGTATTTTCTGTCATACTCTTATAGCATCATAAAAGTAAGGTCACAGGCTTATGGTCTGTCCTAGGAATCGCGGATAGGCCCTACCTGATCTTGTTAAGCTCCAGGAGGCTACAAACAGCAGATGTAATCGGTGTAATTAATCTGGAAAGAGTAAATTCTCTAAGTGGAAATTATTGAACCAGAGATTTTAAACCATGTCTATTTGAACGTGAGAAAAAAAGTTCTCCTAGTACCAATGAACTTTGAATCCATCTCCAGCGATTTAAAGATGGCAATGATGGTATTATTGTTTCTCACAAGACTTTTGGCTGCATTGATTTAATTACATGTACACCTTTTTTTTTTTTTCTTGGTTGAAGGAAATGCAATTAAAGTCATTCCGATTGTTGAATAAATTTTATTATTGCAAGTGCCCTATCTTTCTTCTGCTTCATTGGAGCCCCTGCATCACTTAGCCATTGATTCTGAGGCAGTGCCATTTTGATAAATCTTTGGGTAGATATCTATGATTTGAGTCGAACTTGGATTTTTTTTTATTTTTTCCCTCTCTGGTGAAAGTTCAGGATGCTATTTTGAGTTTAGCTGATCTTGCAGTATTATATCTTGAATTTCCTTGTCTTTTTTGCTTCTTGAATAGGTAATGAAATTTGGGAATGCAAGCCAAATAGACTTAATAGTTGCAGAGGTTGGTGGATCAGTGGCAGCATCTCCACTTGATGCACAAATTGAGCTTTTTGATGCTCTGATAGATGGTTGCAAAGAAGCAGTTGATGTAGGAAATTTGGACCCTAAGGTATCATGCCTATGCATTATTTCTTCTGCTACATTTGCCAATTTACTTAATAACTTCGTAGCGTTTCAAGCCTTTCATAATTTAAAAGGGTGTTCCAACTGTTTCTTAATTATTTCTAATGGTGGTTACCTATAGGGTCCTCTGTTGGACTTTTTTGGTGTCCCTGTGAAGGCTAATGATACACTGAACCGTGTTCAAGAACTTCAGCTGCTAGCAAAACGAATTAATCGTTATGAAAACCCAATTGCACAATTTCGAGTTTTGATGTACCTCAAACCTTCAAATTGGTCTAAGGGTTGTGGCTGGAATCAGAGTATGTGTTTCCCTTCTTTGTACTATCTTTTTCCCTCAGTTTTGGTATCAAAATTTCGATTTTTTCTTTTTTGGTTGGCTGAATTGTTATGGTTTAATTAGTTGATGATGCACGATTGCTTTTGGGAATACATTATCATGGATTTGGCAATTGGGAAAAGATAAGGTTAGATGAAAGGCTTGGCCTTTCGAAGAAGATTGCTCCAGCGGAACTACAACACCATGAGACCTTCCTGCCTCGTGCTCCAAATTTGAGGGACCGTGCTAATGCACTCCTGGAAATGGTAAGCAATTACTTGCATTTGGGAAACATTAGATGCAATGTAAATTGATCCAGCCAACCAACCCACCAAGTATAGGAATTGTTTTCACTATCTTTTTTTAAGTCAGATCAACACTAATTTTATTTTTCTTTTATGCTTCTTGGCTATGTATATTCACTCTTTCAAAACATTCTTCTGTCTTTTGTACCTTAGCATTTGAACAGTTTCTGTTAAGAAAAAGAAAAAACAACTTTTGAATCCATCATCAAAGCTATGCTAAATCATTAGTTCACTTCCTATTTTTGTTGGTGGATTTTGTGGGGTTTAAGATTGGTATTTTTTGGTTGGTTTTTACATACTTGTATCTGAGGGCAGTAGTATCATTTGGTGCATTTTTTTTTATGTTGGTATTGCCACATACTTCTGCGACTTGTTTGATTCCTATTGTGTCAAGTTTTATGTTCAGGAACTTGCTGCTGTTGGTGGAAAGAATCCAAATACGAAAGGGGGTCGTAAGGCCTCCAAGAAGCAGAAGGAAAATGTTCTCAACATTCCAGTATCTCGCAGCAGGGTCAAGAAAGGAAAACCTGGTTCTGCAGTCGTTGGTGCCCAAACCAGCAAGAATCGACCTCAGAAACCTCAGAAAGCTGAACCGTTGGCAAAAGAGGAGGGTGAAATGTCAGACAATGAGGAATTATGTGAACAGTTCAAAGAAGTGAAATGGATGGAATGGTGTGAAGAAGTCATGGTCGACCAAATTAAAACCCTTAGACGTCTTGAAAGGTTGCAGTCTACCAGTGCCGACCTTCCAAAGGAAAAGGTATAAGATAATTCTAATTCCATATTGTCTAGTTTATTTTAATTGTACACTAGAATTGTAAGTTAAACCTTTCTTTCAGGTGCTTTCAAAAATTCGGAATTACTTGCAGCTTCTTGGGCGGAAGATTGACCAAATTGTCTTGGAATATGAGGAAGAGCTTTATAGACAAGATAGTATGTGTTATTTCCATCTAAAAAATCCTTTGATTGTTTGTTCCAATTGGCTGGTTATTCAGTTCATTCTTGATCTTCTGTCCCATAGTTATCTTCTATTTAATGATGCTTTTTCAGGAATGACTATGCGATTGTGGAACTATGTGTCTACTTTTTCAAATTTATCTGGGGGGAGACTTCGTCAAATATATTCCAAACTTAAGCAGGAGCAGGAAGATGAGGCAGGGGTTGGACCCTCCCACATCAATGGCTCTGCATATGGTCCAATTGATAGAGATAGTGATTCCAATTATTTTCCTAGTTCACGCCATGTTGAGAGGCAAAGAGGTTATAAAAGTGTGAATGCCTATCAAATGACAGAATCAATTCAAAAAGGTCATGATAATGGGAAATTTGAAGCATGGAAACGACGGAGAAGAGCTGAAGCTGAACCTCATTCCCTCCTTCAACCCCCCTTGCAAAGACCAATGATTAATGGTGCTCGTGTAACTGATCCTAATTCATTGGGCATTCTTGGGGCTGCACCATCTGACAATAGGCGTTTCGGTAACGAGAGACCTGTTCGGATGCGCCAAACTGGTTTTCCTCAAAGACAAAACTTCTCATCAGGTATAAAGTAGTCTTAGTGTTTTGTGGAAGGAGAGCAGCTGATTGAAAAGTGACTGCTGTGGCTTTCCTCTGGTCAAATCACTGCACAAGCCAATCCCATGGAATTCTTTTTCAACATCAAAATAAGAACTTTCGGATTCCTATTTGTTTCTATGTGGTTGATCGCAAGTTTTTAATCAGATGGGGAATTTGCATCTCTGTGATGAGGCGGCTGAGGAGAATGCCAAACTCAATTAACATGAGCAAGACGAATGTATCTTGCGAACAATTTTTTTGTCCATTAGGAAAGGAGATGAGTAATTGGTTTACGTACATAGTGAAGAATTAGGGGGGAAAAGAAATATGAGCATCTAATTCAATTTGAAAAGTACATATATGAGCGGGATAATTTACATGTATTGATGTGAAAAGTGTACATTATCAGTTTTGCATAGTTTTGAACAATTTGTTTTTCCTTTTCTATCAATTCTAAAAAGGTATTTAATAATTTCATTCTCTTGTTTTAGGCTTATTCCTTGGTCTCGAATGAAATATGTATATTCATCTTCAGATTATCAGAACTATTCAATTATGTTTCATCATCTGTAAACCCAAGGGTTAACGTCGAGTTTATTGTTGAATAGAAATTTTTATATCTGCTTTCATACTAGTACATCAGAGTTGTAGAGGTGCTTGTTTTTGGCAGGTGGTCTTGTGGGTGTTGATTATGTTATGCTTCATCCGAGCATATGCGTCCTCTTTAGGTCGCTACGATGGTGATCGACCATAATGCTTAGCCGGGATTCCCCTATTTTAATGACTAAAATTTTCTTTTCTGATGTTCATCACCCGTTGATTGTTTTTTGTGTCGTACGTCTCTATTTGTTTATTCTCTTGCCCTTTTTAAAATGTTTCATCTTCTCTGCTAATTTGATTTATGCCTTTGTTTGCACTAAAAATTTATTGTTCATAGTTTAAACAAAATCTAGTTTGTGCTTCAATAGAAACTTTTATTACGAATTCACATCTCTTGATCTTAATTTTTCACTGCTGTACTCGTTTTGCCATTAGCTGATAGTCGAGTACTTGCTTCCTCAAGATGGAGGTCAGGGATCGAACCTGGAATCTCAAGAGATCAGGGATCGAACCTTGAGAGTTAACAAATATAAAAAAAAGTTTTACTTTTCTGATATTTTACATGTATTATTTATTTTCCTAAATTTTTCATATAGTTTGGTTGATGAATTGGAAATGAAATGTGATATATCAATTTTTTGCTTCAATTCATAAATATTTTATATATATTTTAATTCTTTTATATTTAATTAACTTCAATTTCTATTAATATGGTATATATTTTAAAATATAATAATTAATTTAATTAATAAATTTAATCATTTAAAAAATAATTTTGCATAAAGAAATTAAAATTTTAGATACCCATTTTCATTTGAACTAAACAAGTTTTAAAAGAATTTTCCTAAACAAGGTTAGTGTTAGCAGGCATATTTGGGATTTTATTTTATTATTTTTTTGTGGTTAATGAAATTTATAGAAGATGAGTAGAATAACAGTATCTCTCATTGAGAGATAGCAAACAGTCTCAAGGGATAAAAACAAAAAATTAGAAACAGAAACTTTATATATAAATAAAAAAAAAAGGAACAAGATGTAAGTGCTGTGTGGTCTTAATTCCCAGAACAGAGGGTGTGGTTGAAAGCCCTTTATCACGTTATCTTTCACATTGCTTTCTCAACCTCATACTACCCACTTCCAAAAACCCATCTACTCCTAATGACAAATTTTGGTTTATTATTATTATTATTATTAGTATTATTATTATTATAGAAAAAGATATTTTTGTTTCTTTCTTAACTTCATGCACAATGTTTTGCTTTATTTCCATTTTTCCTTTTTTTTTTTTCTATATATATATATATTTTTTTGCCTATCAATTGGAAAAATTCAATTCATTTATGCCTTTCTCATATATATGTATATGAGTACTTATAAGCTGCTGAATTAGTTTTTTCGCAATTAAACTGGTAGTATGATATTTGGGTACCTGCTTCATAATGTAGAAAATTAGATTTAAATTCCTTTTAAATATTAACAATGTGCCACAAAAAAATTGATTTTGTAATGTGTTGTCTTTTGAGATGATTCTCTTATTCTCTTATATTGTTTTGTTCTAACCTTTATGATATTTGAATTCAAACAGACATTTTCAATCTTATTATTTGTGAAATATGTAATTAGACCAAAATCTTATCGGTATAAATGAATTTTACAAAGTTTAATACAATTCATTGAATTTTTGTGTTTTCATGTTCAATTTGAAATCAAAATTTTTATTTTACTTCTACAAACCAGATTTCATGAAATTCAATAATATAAATATTGGAAACTTAATGAGTTCTATACTTTAAATTCATTTACCAAATAATGGATAATAGAAAATTTCATCAGAATAGGAGGAAGAAGGAAAAAAGAGAAAAAAAAAAAACAAAATTAAAATAATTGAAGTGGAAATGTGATGTGATCAAGAAAAATGTTTCCAAGTGAGTCATTCTTAGCCGCAAGATTCCGATTGGTTAACTCTTATCTGCAACGTGTGTTGACAGTAAGGCCAAACATAGGATATTGGTTGGCTCTTCCGCGCTCTTATAAAAAAACGAATTCCTTCTTTGGCTTGTAATATACAAAACCAACTCTCTCTCTCTCTCTTTCTTCTCCCACACTATACCAAAGGAAAAGAGGCAGAGACCTTACCTTCGCAAAATCCATCAACAATCGAAGGTATTTTATTATTATTTATTGTTATTATTATTGGTACAAGGAAAAATTTTTATTCAAAAGGGAATTGCTTAGAATTTGAATACATGACATTCCAAAAAATTATTAGACAAGCACTTGATCAATGACTCAGTATATCCACAGTTGATGTTTACTACTACTATTAATATTATTTATACAAAGACTTATTGTAAACTGTGTGTACCACTGGATTAGTAGCGTAAGCCAATAGTTGATGCTTATTATTGTATTATTATAAAATCATTTGATCAGAGAAATATGTTTCTTTTGGGTTGTTTGACTTTCACTGAATTTAGATACGTTGTAATTTCTGTTTCTCTGGGATTTTGCTTGCTTTTAATTAAGTCTTGCAAATGACATGATTTTTCTATTTACCTTGAAATCAATTTTTTTTTTTAATCCTAAAAGAATTGAATTTTTACACAATCTGAATTTTTAAATAGGAGGATGTCACCAATATCCACCTCTTCTTGCTTTCTTTTTTTCTTTTAAAAAGAAAAGGGAAATTCTGTTAAAGCTATGAGAGGTTCTTGATTTTCAAATGGTAATGAACTGTTTTCATTTTTTTTTTTTTGGGTTTCCCAAGGTATCCCAGGCTTAACCCATGACTAATCCTCTAAGGTACTGTCAGGTGCAGAGCAGGGACCTTTTCCAAGCCAGTTTTTAACATTAAGCTGTAGAAGTAATAATTTTTCACTGTTCTTCATTCATAAAGTTTTAGAAGTAATAATTTTTTCTTAGTATGATATGAAAGGTGCTATGTGCTCCTAATTTGGAGAAATTGAACTTGATTTCCTAAGCAGTTATGCAAATGGGATTTTTCTAATGTTTTAATGTATATGAACAAAATTTAGAGGATTAAAGACTGATTTTTGCTTCATATAACATTTTCTAGTGAAGGTGTTTTGACGCTGCTAAGCGTCAGGAGTTCATTTTGAAACAGTTTGTTGGTCAAAACTTTTTTGAAGGAAAGATGGACTATGTCTATGGACCAGGAAGAAACCATCTGTTTGTTCCAGGGCCAGTTAATATTCCAGAACCTGTCATCCGGGCAATGAATAGGAACAATGAGGATTATCGTTCTCCAGCTGTTCCTGCTTTGACCAAAACTCTTCTTGAGGATGTCAAAAAGATTTTCAAGACTACTTCAGGAACTCCATTTCTTATCCCAACCACAGGTATCGTCTACAATGAACTTTTGAATATTTGGGAATCTTAGTTTGTGTTGGTTGATATTGCTGTTTTAGTTCAGGTACTGGTGCATGGGAGAGTGCACTTACCAACACATTGTCTCCTGGTGATCGGACAATATCTTTCTTGATTGGACAATTCAGTTTGCTGTGGATTGATCAGCAGCAGCGTCTTGGCTTCAATGTCGATGTTGTTGAGAGTGAGTGGGGTCAAGGTGCTAACCTTGACATTCTGGCAGCAAAACTTGCAGCAGATACTGCACACACTATCAAGGCTGTTTGCATTGTTCACAATGAGACAGCAACTGGAGTTACTAACAATTTGGCTACTGTGAGAAGGATTCTTGGTAAGCATAAATTTTTGTTAGGCTAGATTTAGCATATATCCTTTTTAATTTCTAACTAGGTAAAATATGCAATTACAGACATCAGCTTATGATTCTGTTAATAATGCCAAGATCATAAATTGAGATTTTACAGATTTTAATTGAGTGAAGCTTATTATGGTTGTAATTTTAGAATCATTTGGATTCATAGTTTCTCAATAGTCATTTTTGGGTTATTTTGCACAAGATGATAAAGCACATAAACTTACCTAAACCTTCTGATTTTGTTCTGTTTATTTTTAATTTCTTAGTCAGAACTATATCAGTATCACTTCCTATGCCTTATTTGATATGGGTTTGTGTATACAAATATTATGCAGCTGATCTCATGTTTCTTTCAATGATTTTCAGATGACTACAGGCATCCAGCTCTCTTTCTTGTCGATGGAGTGTCCTCCATATGTGCTCTTGATTTTCGTATGGATGAATGGGGCATCGATGTGGCTTTAACTGGTTCTCAGAAGGCTCTTTCTCTTCCTACTGGTATGGGAATTGTGTGTGCAAGCCCCAAAGCTCTTGAAGCATCAAAAACTGCAAGATCAGTTAGGGTGTTTTTCGACTGGAATGACTACATCAAGTTCTACAAACTCGGAACATTTTGGCCTTACACCCCTTCCATTCAATTGCTTTATGGACTTAGAGCAGCCCTGGATCTCATTTTTGAGGAAGGACTTGAAAATGTGATTGCAAGGCACACTCGTCTAGGCAAAGCAACAAGGTGAATAATTTTTATTTCATTGGCGTTGATAAGTTCATCGAAGTAATAAAATAGTCTAATGCACACATAATCTATTTCAACATTTCTCGAGTAATTGGCTGATGAAAAGATGCAAATGATGTGTGTCTGAAATGCAGGCTTGCTGTGGAGGCATGGGGATTGAAGAACTGTACCCAAAAGGAGGAATGGTTCAGTGACACAGTGACAGCTGTTGTCGTTCCTTCATACATCGACAGTTCAGAAATTGTTAGGAGAGGATGGAAAAGATACAATTTGAGCTTAGGTTTGGGTCTTAACAAAGTAGCTGGGAAGGTTTTCAGAATAGGGCATCTTGGCAACCTCAATGAGGTAATTATAATCTTCCTTTCTTTCACATATCCAGCCTTTAGGAAATGCTTAAAAATACATGGTCGGAGTTGGAGAATAGGAGCATTTTAATAGGTTCACATGTTAAAAAAAATGTAATTCTGAACATCCCATTGATGGTAGGTAATATAGAGAAAACAATAATAAAATTAAAAGGTTGCAATACTCTCCTTATTATTGTATTACAGAACCATGAATATGCAGTAAAGAGTCCTTAAAGATTCAAAACTTTGTTGGAGTCATAAGGCATTTGAATGGTTCAATGGTTGACAGAGCTGTAATTTCGAATGAATTTGTTCAATTGCTGCAACTTTCAGTTTTTATAGTAATGGTATAATTCTTGAAAATTTGATAATTTACATTGAACTAGTATTTGGTAGTCAAGTGTCTGTTTTATATTGTTGAGATCACTAATACAATCGCTGAATCATTTACAGTAACTCATCGACAATTAGCATGAGGTAGTATTCAGTTGTGTCCCTCGCTATAAGATCCTGAATCATATAGAATTCAGTGGTGTTTCTTTTAGTAAATATATACTTATAGTTGGCTTGTATTTTCAGCTGCAACTATTGGGTTGTCTTGCTGGAGTGGAAATGATACTCAAAGATGTTGGTTACCCAGTTAAGCTGGGAAGTGGGGTAGCAGCAGCCTGTGCTTACCTTCAGAACAACACTCCTCTAATCCCTTCCAGGGTTTAATTCATGTACCATCCATCAATATAGTTATTCTTTTTTTTGTTTTTTCGCTATTTGCTTCAGAGCTTTGTAAAAAAAATATGCATAATTTCCTTCTTGTGCTGCTCATACTCTTTCAGTGATCAAATGATGATGTCCTATGTAAATCTTTGCTTCTTTTCTTATTTGTTATCTTGTACCTCAAACACCTTTAAACACAATCTAATTTCTGCTTAGTGCCTTCCTTTTCACTCAAGTTGTCAGTACTATTTCTGATATATATGTATATTTCACTTCAAAGGTATTATGTTAAGTGCAATTATATTATTTTGGTCTGTTTTGTATAAGAGAAATACAGTTATATATATGCATCAACCTAGCTAAATTAGGAAAGAGAATCAATGGATAATAAATCCAAATTCACAAACCAAGGCACAATGTATGGCTAATTATATGTATACATTAGTGATACAACTCTCCACCACCAGATCAACTTGTATTTGCCAGGTAAAAGATTCAATCATCCAAAAATATGAGTTTTAGTGAAAATATCAGCAGTTTGATCCACAGAAGAAACAACAAGAAGTTATAAAGTGCCATGTTGAAGATATTGTATAAAATGACAATCATTCTTAATGTGTTTGGTTCGTTCATGAAAAATGTTATTATGAGCAATCTGAATGGCACTCTGATTGAAATAGTACAAAATAGTAGCAAAGGATGGTATAACACCCATATCCTCAAGTAACTAAAGTAGTTGAGCAACTCAAAAAATAGCATCAGCAAGTACTCAGTATTCAAATTTTGTGCTAGATTGAGATGTGATTGTTTGCTTCTTATCTGCCATGAAATGAGCGAGTCACCCAAGAAGAAGTAGTAATCAGTTGTGGAATGGCAATAAGTAGATTCATTAGCCCAATCAGCATCAGAGTATCTAGACAAGATTAATGAGGAATGAGTAGAGAAATGAAGTTGATGAAGAAGAGTGCCTTTGACATATCAAAGGATGCAAAGAACAACGGTAAAGTGAGTAGTTCGGGGAGTAGCCATAAACTGGCTAATGGTGTGCAGAACATAGGCAATATCAAAATGAGTCACTATAAGATAAACAAAGCTACCAATAAGTTGTTGATAGTAAGTGGGATTAGGAAGGGGTGTACCATCAAACAGAGTTAACTTAATATTGGTATCCAATGGTGTAGATGCAATATTTGAATCAGTGATACCATGTCTTGAAAGCAAATCAGAAGCATATTTAGCTTGAGACAAATAGTAACCATCAGAACCAGAAGAAACTTCAAGACCAAGAAAGTAACTGAGTGACCCCAAATCTTTCATCTCAAAATGTTGATTGAGATAGTCTTGCAAGTCAAAAATAGTCACAGAACCATCACCTGTAATGATCATATCATCCACATATAGTAACAAAAGAATAATACACTTGTCAGTACGACAAATAAATAAAGTAGAACCATGAGAGTTGGAGTCAAAACCAAATCGTGCAACAATGGAGCTGAATTTTGCAAACCATGCATGACGAACTTGCTTAAGACCATATAAAGCATGGAGAAGAAGACAAACTTTCTATGGAGGATGAGAATACTTAGGAGGAGGATGCATATAGACTTCTTCATCCAAATCTCCATTGAGAAAAGCATTTTTAACATCCATCTAGAAAAGAGGCCAATGTTTAATTGCAACAATAGCTAACAGACTCTGGACAAAGGTTAAACGAGCAACAGGAGCAAATATTTCTTCATAATCAATGTCATATTCTTGTGTGTAGCCTTTAGCAACCCAACGAGCTTTATAATGCTGAACAGAACCATCAGAGCGAGTTTTGATCTTGTAGAGCCATTTACACTCGATAGGAGTTTTACCTAAAAGAAGGTCTGCTAAGTCCTACATACGAGTTTGCTTTAAGGCTTGAAGTTCTTTAGACATTGCTTGCTGCTAGAGAAGGTCAGTACTATATTATGATAAGAATGAGGTTCTTGTAAAGAGACTATAGTAGAAAAACAATGATAATCTCTAAGGTGATGAGAAGTTTCTCTTATTTGACTGGAGCGATGAAGAGGAGGAACAGGATCATTAGAGGAAGTAGATTTTGTAGATGCAGGTGCAGATGTAAGATCAGAAAGAGTGAGCCCAGTAGAAGAATCTATATCAGAGGAAAGAAATAACTCTATTGAAGGGTTAGTAAAGAAAGGTTGAGAAGCAGAGAGCAAACTGTGAAATTTGGATAAAGTAGAGAACATTGTGTGTTCCCAGAAATTGACATGTCAAGAAATACATAACTGACTAGAAAGAGGATCCCAATAGCGATAACCTTTGTATTCTATCCCATACCTAATAAAACAACAAAGACGAGCACAAGGTTCAAGTTTAGTATATTCATAAGGATTAAGAAGAACACAATAAGCATAGCCAAAAACTTTGAGATTTGAGTAATCAGGTCCCTTACCATGTAATTGTTCAAAAGGAGATAGACTCTGAAGGACTAGAGTAGGAAGATGATTAATGGTATAAATAGAAGTAAGAGCAGCCTCGCCTTAAAATTTTTCAAGACAAGATGCAAAAAGAAGAACAAAGTCTAAAGTATGATGGTATTTGCTTTTCGTTCGACCATTTTATTGGTAGGTGTGAGGATAGGATCTCTAGATAGTGGTTCCCTATTGTTTGAGAAATTGAAGAAGAACAAATCTTGATACTTCATTGTCTTGTTAGTACGAACAATTTTGAAAGTACAATAAAATTGGGTCATAATCATGGTAGAAAAATCAACATAAATTTGAGACAATTCAGATCTACGCTTGAGAAAATATATCTAAGTGAACCTAGAATAAACATCAATAGATAAAACAAAATATCAATAGCCATTCATAGTGGGACTAGAAGCAAGACCCTAAATATCATAATGAATTAAACCAAAATGAGTATCATGTATAGAGTTATTAGTATCAAAAGATAAAGCTGGTTTTTTTTCGCCAATTAACAATGTAAACAATGAAAACACTGAAATTTAGAAAGCCCTAATGATCCACTAGATAATATAAGAGTTTATTAGTAGATGCATGACCAAAATGGAGGTGCCACTAATAGATCGAAAGAATGGTGGTGGAAGTAGAAATTTGCTTGGGAATAGAATTATGAAGAGATATGACCTCAAATAATCTTCCTATCTTATGTCTCGTCCTAAGAATCTGACCCTTCTCAAGGTCTTAAACTTGACAACCATAAGGAGAAAAAAGAACAGTAGGGCAAAGATCACACAATGGACCAACAGAGACTAAGTTTAAGGCTAAACTAGGAACAAAATGAGTATCAAGAAAACTAAAGTTAGAGCTAGTAACTATTCCAATATAGGAAATAAACATACAACTACCATCAATAGTTTGAATGGAGGGAAGAAAATGAGGAGTTGTATTAGATAAGAGAGAAAGTTAATAAGTCATATGATTATAACAAGCAGAGTAAATAAGCCAAGAATCACCTGGAGTGCTAAATAAGGTAGTGGAGGGTGAAGAACTAGAGGATATCACCTGTTTGAAAAGAGCTTCTATATCACTGACAATAAGCATGAAAGAAGAAGACCATTAGAGGCAGCAATACTAGTAGCAATGGAGGAACAAATGGGCTTAGAGGAAGACTTGGACTTTATTAAAGCTCCTTTAGGACTAGGTGGGTGAGTTGGACAATTTTCTAAGATATAGCCATGCATATGATAGTATCTACACTCAATAGTAGAACAATTAGTAGACATATGGCACATGTTATAAGAATTCTTATAGAAGGATGAGCTAGATGTGGAGTGTGGCTAAGTGATAACAAAAGCAATTTCTGATGGAGGAAACTTGATTAAACCAAGATGAGTTTCCTCAAATAGAATTTCTTTAATAGCGGCATCCAAAGTGGGCAATGGATCATGATGTAATAGAGTGACACATACTAATTCATATTCAGGACGAAGAGCCATAGGAACTTTGATATGAACATTGTTGATTAGCTTAAGCCGACTAATTCCATATAGGTTGAATGATGGCAAGAAAGTCATTAACAGATTGCCCTAGTGAACAGTAGATAATAATGTGCAAGATCAGTAGTTTTGTAGTGATTTGACAAGAAATGCCAAATTTCCTTCGCAGTATCAAATTCAACAAACTGAATATGAATGGATGAAATAGAGGTGTTACAAAACTAGGTAATTATCTGGTAATTTTTGCTATTCGAATCCTCAAGACATTCAACATACCTAGTATCGTTTTCATCAGTATCCTAGACTAATTTGACAATATCACCAATAATAATGTGCCAAAGCTTGCACCTAATTAAAAAAATTTTCATACGTTAGGACCATAAAGTATAATTAGAACCATCAAAACAATACAAATAGGATGGGAAATTTCAGTTTTTCCATATCAAGCAACACAAAGCAAGAACCACACATAGACAACCCAAATAAAAATGAATAAGAATCTTCTAAAATAAGTAGGAATAAACTGGCTAACCAAGGCCACAAATCAAGTCGATGAGAACTTGAATTGGACGCAAAGCAGAGACTAGATATTAAAGGGACCGGAACAAACCAACACATGAACGTACCAAACTTACTGGACAATTGAGTTGATCGGTGTAGGCTTTAAGAGTCACTAATCAATTGTGATAAGTGAGAGAAAAAACAGTAACATACATAGTTTTAAAAAATGGTTATATATGCATAGTTTTAAAAAATGGTTATGTAATGAAAATTTGCCTTTTATTACCATTACAACCATGAAAGAACAAACAAAAAAATGCAACTGCAATTGTCATAATGACAATTACATTAATTTTGGCATATTTTCTGCAATGATTGAAGAGATATGAAGTGTTCACATATTTTGTGTAGCAGAACATTACTTATAATATTAAATTACTATTTTTGGTTTAAAATTATAATTGTTGAGTCTTTATTTATAGATTATTATGCTTATTAATTTATTACAACTCTTAGATTTAGTAACTTATATCGATATTTCTCATTTTGCAATTTTTTGTGAAAAATTGCATCATGGTTGGCCATTACCGTTAACGACCCCGATACTGTTAACACACGATCGCGATTTAAATCTATGATAAGATGTGTAAGAAGGACCAAATCGTGAATTATAAACTAAAAGGTTGTCCAATAAAGAAGCAACTTATGAAAGAATAGCATCAAAACCAAAAATTATTTTATTCTAAGAGCAAAGCTCTAATACCATAGTATGTGAAGTGTAATTATATTATTTTGACGTGTTTTGTATAAGAGAATATACATCTATATATACATCAACCTAGCTAATATAGGAAAGAGAATCAATATGTGATAAGGCTAAACACACAATCTATGACTAATTATATGTATACATTAATGATACACTAACAAATGGTTATCAGTATCATATTAATTTGGAACAGGATGGGTGGAGAGAGAGTAGAAAGATATATCTGAAAATTTGGAATAGAAAAGATAATAAAAAATACTCTTTTTTTTTTTTCAAGTTTTACTAATATCAATTCTTTCCATGCTTATTAAAAAAAAAAAAAAAAAAACTTCATAACCATCAGAGCAAAAAGGTTTTCCCATTGGTGTTATTAGAATTGAATCCAACATTGTGAAAATAAGAAATTAAGATTACCATTGAATTTATAATGATATAAAACTATTTTGACATGTATATATATTTATAATTTAAAAAAAAAACCTCAAAATCAAATGAAGCTAAAAAATATTCAGATTTATTTATAGAAAAATAAATAAATTCATAATCAAATTGTTTAAATATCAGATTCAATTAAAAATTACCCGGTTTAGCTACAATTCATAATGTTTCTAGTGTTTTTTTAATCATTCAATTTTTTAATTGGATCAACCTATTTTTTCTTATATTTATGGGAAATTTAATTTCTAATCTCAAATAAAGGGATTTTCATTATTTAAAGGTAATAGAACTGGTAAACAAATTTGCTATTACAGATTTAGATTATTCTACAAATGCTGTTTTTCCAATTAGCAGCCTTTTTTCTTTGATAGCAATTGATTTCTACCTACTATAAATACAAGCAATACAATATAATATTCTTTCTGAATGAGACGTTATAGAGTTAAAGATGTTATAGTTTCTGAATGAGAAAGAAAGCTCAACAAAATGGTTAATATTTTCATTCTTTTATCACCGTTCCCTTGTTTCTTTTCTTGTTCCTCTGCATTAAATCAATATACAAATGTGAACACATCTAGTTCCTTACAATAACACTAAGACATTAAACTCATACATTCTACCTAAATAAACCCCTTAACCCAGTAGGATTTCACTGCTATAACTTGAGTTTTACTATTCCAATTGCTACAATTCCTTTTGAAGTGTAAATTAGACACATCTAATTCTAACATATTCAAAATTCATCTCATTATGAGCTTTATATGATTTTAAGTGAAATTTCAAACTCTGCTCTATTCTAGGATAGTGGCAGACTAACCTTACTCCACTAACTTAGGTTTAACATAAAACGTACATCTCAAATGAAAATTTTCTTTTAAAGACACAAAATATAAATATAAAATATAATTTCATATTATTTAAGATCTACTTGGTTCTACCCCTAATGTCCTCAAACTTAAGTGCCTCATATTCTTTAAGATCTACGGGTGCAGATTTAGTTTTGATTTAGGTTCCATATCTCCTAATCCATCTCAAATTTGACAAAATCCTTTCATAGGCATTTATTTGAACCCATTATCTATGACTTTCATGTTTTAACTTAGTTCCAGCTCGGACTCTATGGCCCTCAAACAAGAGGCTCATATTCCAACATATTTCATCCCAGCTTATATCTTACTTTCCCTAAATTTATTTTTCAGTAATTTCAAGTTAATCAAGGTTTTGGAATCACTTTCTATTAGATATTCACCTAATCATACATGTCTACCATAATCAAGTTTAAAATAAAACATTTCTTTTTTCACTTCATGTTGGATGAACCATATGAGAAAGAAGGAAAAAGAAATCTTTCGTAGATTTACATATACAAGCACTTAGCCATAAAAAACAAGCTTAGTTATGAGTTTTACTTTGAAATTAAACCTCTTCCTCTAATCTCCTCTCTCTAACTTATTTCTTTCTTTAATTAATGAAGTGAATGAGGAACATAAGTATAAGAATTTTTTTTTTACTGGGAAGCTTTCTTCCTCTTTCCTAACTCAATTTTTCTTTTGTATATATATATATATACACACAAATACACATACACATACACATACATATACATATACATATACATATACGCATATACATACACGTACATATACATATACGTATACACATACATATACACATACACATACACATACATATACATATACACATACATATACATATACACATACATATACATATACATATACATATGTAGATACACACACACACACACACATATATATATATAAAATTTTCTTTAGTCCTTATCCCTCTATATGGCTAGCCAGTTCCCCAGCTCTTTGCTCCTTTTTATTTCTTATTTTTTTTTTGTACTTAAATTGCTAACTAAACAACTAGAACTTAATTTGATCTTATTTATAGAATTGCCACTTTGTCTCTTTCCTATTTCTTTCTTATTTTCTTTTAGTATTTCCTATTTATCAGATATCTCTAAACATTGCAAACAAATTTTAGAATCCAATTCATAGGTCGAAAATCCATTAACCAAGCATTTTGGGGTTCTATTCCTAAACCGGCATCATATCAAGGTTTTGGTTTTGTTTTTCCTATTCTCATTCTTTTACTTATCAATCCAATTGCATATACTCTAAACTTATATTCCTTATTGACATTCTTGAGTCCTCTACTTAATTTTATACAATTATGGGCTAGGTTCTCGAACTGATATTTGACTAGTGCTCTGTTTTTCCTGACCTCCATCTATACTCTTTTGTTCATGGTTTGAACTCTTACACTAATTCTATATCTGATATGTTACACTAATTCTATACTTCCTTAAATCCCTTTAGATATGCTTTATGAATGGTCAAATCCATCAATTCCTTAAATATAGTATCGGATATTGAAAATATACCAAACATATACCTAACATATACCCTTATTAGGTTTTTAGATTCTAAACATGTACCTTGTATAATTTTAATCACCTAAGCTTGGCATGTTTAGCTGATGTTGGGTTAGGGTGTTACACATGAATATTGAGAAATGTAAATAATTTAAGTACATTAACATTTATATAATCCTTGAGATTTTTATGCTCAACAAATTACATTATAGGAACAGGCTTCGTTAGTGGATCTATAATTAATTCTCACACAGAAATGTACTTCACATTTACTTCCTTGTGTGCAACCATGTATGTGCTTGTTTTTACAATGGAACTTAGGGTCTTTAGTATATGCAACAACCATTTGACTATCGCTGTTGATTAAACTAAATTAGTGTAACTAATGCTGACCCTTAGATGATCTAAGAACCTTTTAAGCCACACAACTTCTTGTATTTCCAAAGAGAATGCTATGAATTCAACTTCCATCATAGCTAAAGCTATACATGACTATTTCTCACTACTCCAAGATATGGTGCCATTGCTGAATAAGAAAACAAATCTATAAGCAGACTTTCTCTCATTTAAGACTCCTCCCCAGTCAGCATTAGTATAACCTCTTAAATGCATATCACAACCTTAATGGCACAATGAGTAATAAACAATTCCCTTTAGATACATTAGAATCCTTTTAACAACTTTCCAATGTGCTAGGCCTGGGTTGGATTGATATCTACTTACCATGACAATTGCAAAATAGATGTTTGGTCATACACATAGCCTAGTGTACATAAGATTACTAACTATACTAGCATAAGGAATTTTTCTTATTTGTTCCTTTTCCTCTTAAGTCTTAGGACACAACCTTCAGCTTAAGCCATCACCTTTAGCAATCGGAGTATTTATAGGTTTATAGTATTGCATCCTAAATTACACAAATACATTTTTGATAAATGTCTCTTGTGAAAGATATAATATTTTGGATGATCTCTTGAAATCTTAACTCTTAGAGTATATGTGTAACACCCTACTTAAAGATATCAATTTTAAGATCTAATGTGCATTAAGTATAGTATAATGTGACTTATTTTATGTTCAAAATATGTTTAGGATGTTTAATAATGTAAGGAATAAGTTAGGATAGTAATAGGGGATATTTCGACTATAGGGGTATTTTGGTCATTTTCACCCTAAGATAGTGGACCAGGGGTATTTGAGTTAAAAATCAAGAAAATACTAAAAATAAATTCCAAATATTACATAAAATGCAATGCTTTTCGTTTGAACGAAAAAGAATAAGAAATGGAAAAGTTATCACGAAAATACCGAAAATAACCCTGGCAGCTGCCACTGATCGGGGTATTTTGGTCATTTGACCAAAGTTGTAAATAAATATACCAAATGAAAGTTAAGAATATTTGGAACCAAAGTCCAGTTGAGCATTTTTTCAAATTCTCAACAGAAGCATAAGAAAATTGAACCGAAACCTAAAAATTGGTATTTTATTTTTTTAAAAATTAATAAATAAAAAAAAAAAAAAAAAGAAAACCCTAGAATTTAAAGTGACCAGCAGCCGCCTCCCCTCTTCAATTGCTGTACATGCCACTTTCATTCTCCAAAAGAAAAAAAAACAAAACAAAACAAAACTTCTTCTTCTTCCTTTTTCTCTCAAACAATTCAAGAATCAACAACAAATAAGCAAGATTTTTACAAGGTAAAATTCCTCTACATTAAATCTTGTTAATTCTTATAGGCTGATTATTTTTGTATCTGTTGTAAAAAAAAATTAAATTAAAATTTTTGTTGTTCAATCTTGGAAGGGTTGGCTAAGGCTAGTAGAAGGGGAGTGAAATTATTCTTGTGAATTAAAGTGAGAAGAATTATTTTCTCAATTTAATTTTTTATTTAATTTTATTTAATTTATTTTTTTTACAGCAATTAAGAATGTTTATAAATCATGGCAATGTGTGTTGGATTGAATTAATTGGTAGAATAGGATAGGTATTTGTTGAATTAAGAAAAGAATTGTGCCTAGGAATGAAAAAGGGAATTGATTGCAAACAAAAGTATGGTTGATGGTGAAGAACATGATTAATTGAAAAAAAAAAAAACTTATGCAAGAACCATTCAGCCTAGAAGGGGAAATTAATTCTCAAATTCTGTAATTTTTTTTTTAGGTAGATTTTGGTTGAGTTTAGAACCAATTGAACATAGAAATTATTGGAAGTAAAATCCAAGTTCGAATTATTGAGAAATCCAAAATGGAAAAAATATTCTTAAACATCTATGAACAATTTAAATTTGGGGACTTTCCAATTTAAGTTAATTAAGCCTAGTTTTAATTAAAATTATGTAATTAAATAAATTAATTAAATAATTAAGCAATAAAATTTGAAATTGATAACAAGAACACAAGCAATCAAAGGATGGGCGAGTTGAAATCTTTTAAGGGGTGAACTCTAGACCTAAGAATTGAGTTTCTAAATAAATTAAATATAAACATTGAATCAAGGATATAATTATATAATTAAATAAATAAATTAAAAATTTATGAAGTCAATTAGTATGAACAAGTCAAATATTAAGACTTCCATTAGGATGTACCTTTAGTATAGGGTTGACCTTAAGAAGTCAAAGTCAAAAGTTTGACCATGACCTAAGATGAATTAAAACATATTATTAAACATATTCAAATAATATTAAGACATTAAATCATCAAGATTAAAAGACAAAATAAGGAAAAATATTAAAGGTTGACTTTGTTTGATCAAAGATTCATAGTGGGACTAGGAGTCATAGTTCAAGTCAACCACTTAAGTTAAGTAAGAATATGCATAAATATGATAAGTTATTGACTATATGAATTAAATAAGAATTATTTGACTTATGCTGTAGAGGTTAAAGAGGTTTAAGCCCTGTGGTCCACTTAGCTCGGTTAACTATAGGAGCACAGGAGTTTAAGGTGAGTTGTAATGCACACTCTTATTTCTTTGTAAATATGAAATGGTTTCTTTGAGATTGAATGATTTCCTTCATGATTCCACATCCATTTATTGACTATGATTTCATAAGCTATGTTTGCTTAAGAGTCCCACCTTAAGTAGGACTCTTTCTTAAGTTGATTGTTTGAACCCAAAACTCACATTAAGCTATATTATGACATGTAATGACGTTGTGAACCTTAAACCAAGTCTTTCAAGCTAAGTAGGACTCTTTCATAAGAGTCCTAATATAAGTTAAACTTTTGCTATGTATATGTTATTGTTTACTTTTCCAAGCCTGCAGAAACACCCTTTCTCAATGTGGGGTGAACATTGGACTTGTGCACAAGGTATGCCCATGGATAGGGTAAAGTATCCAGACCTCGGCTAGTAGGGGTCCAATATTGCTAGCCATAGGACCTGATCAGTCTTATGCTATAAGTTGAGTAGAGAAGGTAATAGCCCCTACTCCTAAGTTAATATAAGTTATAAGTTGTTTATGCTACCCTATTGTTTATTCCTCATTTTTACAACCAAGCTATGTTATTGAGCCCATGTTTATTTTCTTACATACCCTATGTGTGCATCTACTCTCACTGAGTCTTCTACTCACCCTTTTCTATGTTTATATATTTCAGGATGGCAAGATTGATCAAGGTAACTAACTCAAGCCTGTTCCTCCACTTGAGTGGTTGCTTTGCCTAGAAGATAATAGAGTTCTCTTTATTCATTTGTATTTGTGAACTTCAGTTTAGTGCTCCGGGGGTAATAAGCGAAGTACTTGAGAATCGATCGAAAATCGATGTTTTGTGGTTTTAAGTTTGGGATTATTTGGACTTTTATTTTGTTGAATTATCTTCAAATGTTTTCCTTTTACTTTGGTTTATAAGAACTGTTTTTAAGATGTAAGAAGTTTATAGGCCTATTCTACAAATTTTATAAGTTATTATTTAATTGAATAAGATATGGGTATTTGATAAGTAATTTTACATAAGCTAAGGATTCTACGAGTGTGGGTGACCTTATGTCTTCCCGTGTCCTAGGATCGTCATAGCTCCCTAAGTCGGGCTGTGACAATATGCAAGTTCACCCATATCCTTCATTTTGAAGTTTGATGACAACTATGCTTTAATGTCATAAACAGACTCCTTGTCATTTCCAACTATTAATTTTTCATCAACATACAATGATAAAATCATAAATTTATCCTTAAACCTCTTGGTATTCATTCAATGATCGTCATCAATCATAATAAAATTGTATAAAAGGATCATATTATGAAAGTGAATATACCATTACATAGAAGACTACTTGAGGCCATAGATAGACTTCAAAAGTCTACAAACTTCGTGTTAGTAGCCTTCTTTAATGAAACCTACTGGCTCTTTCATATAAATCTCTTCATCTAATTCTCCATTGACAAAAGCAGTCTTTACATCCATTTGATGTAATTCAAGGTCTAGGCTAGCAATTATAACAATAATTAAATGAACTATGGTAAACCACACAATAAGTGAAAAAGTTTCCTCATAATCAATTTCTTCTTGTTATCTATACCCATTTGCAACTAGGCAAGCATTGTACCTTTCAATGGTACTATTAACCTTTCATTTTATTTTGAGAACCCATTTGTTCTTAATGGCCTTTCTTCCATTCAAGAAATTAACCAGTTTTTAAACTTAGCGATCTCATAAACTCCATTTCCTTTTCTATTACTTTAATCCATTTATCCTTAGCAGGGTAAGAGAGAGCCTCATTGATGTTCTTTGGCTTATCCTCTTCTTTTGGAAGAATTATAAATGCTTCACTACCTTTAATCTCAAATCGACAATAAGGAATGCTTATATGATTGCTTCGATATGATTGACATTCATTAATTCTCAAATTCCACTCAGATCAGGATTATTACTCCCACTTGGACAAGGATCACATTCATTCGCATGAGATGATAAAATCAAAGTAGTTATTGAAATTGATTCATCAATAATCAAAATCCTCTCATTTGAATGAGGTGATGCTAACAAATTTTGATCCATAGTTTCAAACTTTGAGAAGTCTTGATCTATCTTACCCTATTTAGGAAATTCATCCTCTAACAATGTGACGTCACATGATTCAAACTCAGATTCCCACTATTTTGCTCACCTATGAATATACTTTTCTTTCCTGTCAGATCTAATTTTTCATATTTATGAGAGGAATCATGTACATAAGCAGCACATCCCCAAGGTTATAAA
This sequence comes from Reutealis trisperma, assembly GCA_947687605.1. NCBI lineage: Eukaryota > Viridiplantae > Streptophyta > Magnoliopsida > Malpighiales > Euphorbiaceae > Reutealis > Reutealis trisperma. The sequence continues at coordinate 214,662 of CANTUT010000768.1, forward strand.
ACATTTAGGTTGGGTTATCTACTAAGCCATAACTTATATGGAGTGGTGGCAATTGATTTTGTGGGCACACAGTTAAGTATAAATATCGCAGTCAACAGTGCATCATCCTAAAAGGAGATAGGCTAATGAGCTTGTGCGATCATTAACCTAACCATTTCAAGAAGCGCTCTATTTCTGCAACACCATTTTGTTAGGAAGTTCTTGGAATACTCAACTGATGTTGTATTCCTTCTTCACCACATAACTGTCTAAACTAATCATATAGATATTCTCAGCCTCAATTGATTCTAATTGCTTTTATTTTATTATTTAATTGATTTTTAACCAAATTCATATAATTCTTAAACAATTTAACACTTCAAGCTTGTGGGATATCAAATAGACATAACCAAAACAAGTGAAATCATCAATAAATGTGATGAAATAAAATGCTGGGATCACACACCTCAGAATGAACTAATTGCAATGGAAACTCAGCTCTAGTTCCTGTTCCAAATGATTTTCTTATAGTCTTTCTAGCTAGATAATGTTTACAAGTTAAAAATTCTACTTTGTCAATCTTAACCAATAATCCTTCTTTGGCTAACATATTCATTCTTTATTGATTGATATGGCTAGGCTTAGCATGCTAGACATTCACATTATTCTCATAGTCATGCGAAGTTCTAAACATAGAAAAACTGATATTACAACTACTAAAGTCATAATCCAAATCCATAATAATAAAACCATCTAGAATATAATCACAACCATAAAAATTGTTCCTAAAGATAAATTAACACACATGTCATGAAAGTTCCAAGTAAAACCTATTTAAGCAACACCAGTACTAAAATTAAATTCTGGCAAATATGAGGAGCAAATATTACATCATGTAGGAGCAGGATTTGACCACCATACATGACTAACTTGTATATGTTAATCTCTATGACTTTAAATTTTGCATTGTTCCCTACAAATATCCATTTACTCCATATAGGACTCATTAAAGTCCATGAAGGCTTCTCGATACTTCGCTATGTGCTTTGTGGTTCATGAATCTACAATCCATAAAGGATGTGATTTAGTTAGCAAAAATAGAGCTACAAATATAAAGTTCACTAATATATATATAACGAGGTACCTTTTAGGCTTAACATAATCTTGAGCAAAATGACCACATTTGTTACTGTTATAACATCTCAGTTTGGCTATATTTCTTTTCTTGTTACACTTTTTCTTGCCATATTGGTTTTGCTTGGGCTTCTTACTTAGGTGAGCCTCTCCTTTCCCTTTATCTAACTGGGACCCACCTTAATGCTTGTGTAGACTAGGACCCACCTTAATGCTTATACTTACGTCTTGAACCTTCTTGTGAGCTAGATCCAGCCATGTACACATCAATACTTGGCTTAGCAATTTCGAGACTATCCTCTTCTAGCTCAAGGTGGCATATAGCATCTTCTAAGGTTTTAATATTTTGATGGTAGGTCATATGATCTAATGACAGCTTGGACTTATTGCTCACTTGTCAAATTATGGCCAACATCTTTCAGCTTCAATATCATGTTTGACATATGCCTTAGATATATTTCATTGAATGCTCAAGATGTTTCTTATAAGTGTCAAACTTAAGAGTCAGCAATCTGAGTTTGGTAACAAGTGTATCCAAATTTCACCTTTAATGCATACCACACATCCTTAGCATTATCATACTTTTGGAACTTGTGCTTGACATCATTATCCATTTTGCTTAACAATGTAGTGCAAGCAAAAGAGCTCTTCTTCTATTAAGATTCATAGGCTTTATGATCCCTTCTATGCTGCATAGTGTTGCCTTGTCCAATCTTCTCTAGAATAGTGTTTACAACCTCAAGAGCCTCTTAGTCTTTCAGAACATATTGTATCTTCATGCTCCAAATCTTGTAATTGTTGCCATTTAGTTTCTTACCTTATTGAGTTCAGCAACAATATTCTTGGAAGTGGAAGCCATCTATACAACACAAAGTTTTACATAAGACATACAGACAATTATTAGTGTCTAGTATTACATACATATACCTTGTCATGAATTAAGTATGCCAATAATTACTTGTAATAGGTCTAGAGTCAAAAGGTCACTATGTTTCCAATCATCATCTAAGGTCTTCATGAAATATAATTATTAACCTAATTAATTGATGCAAGATTTAATTCTTAAAGTTACTAAAACTTCTAGAATTTTCATATATTTTATGAATATTATATGTATTTATTTATATTTAATTGCACAAATAAATAAATAAATATACCAATTAATTAAAAAAATAATTAATTGAACGAAAATAAATCCATTGAACAAAATAATCACAAATATATATATAATTTCAAACCTAATTAACAAACTACACAAAGTTTGAAAGAATTCCTAAAACAATATTAAAATTAGAAAAAAAATTCTAATCTACTAATAGGAATTTAAAAAGAATAGAATCAATGAGTCTCCCATAAAGCTTATAATGAAGGCCTAGAGAAAATGATGACAACTCGAGTGGAGTAAAACTTGACTCCATTAGTACAATTGTCCTTGCAAAATTCTTCATACAAATTTTATGAGTTTTCTATAAGACTCACGAATCAAGGCATCTAACTACAGGAGGTTCAATAATATTGAGGTAAAACAAACTTCAAAATCTTATACCTCTCAAACTTAATGAGTAAACCACATTCCCAAATAATCTCATGGTTCTGATTATTGATAATAATAATCTAGGTGATCATATGTGTCACTCACTCATTTGAAGGTTTAGTCATTGAATCCTTCAAATTTTTAATCATCTTTGTCACCTTTTTTCTTTGATTTGCAGTCTTAATAACTTTAGGTGTCCTTATGATGATTGCCATAATTTTCTACAATAAATATAGAAAATTAATAATACCATTAATATGCAAGCAGAACACACAAACTACTGTGATTAAAAATAAACTTTAATTAAATTATGTGTTAAACAGACTTATTGGACCACAATAATTTTAGAAAAATTTTCAAATTTTTCTAAGGTCCAAAATAAATTTTCTATATTTTTAATATATTATTTTTCATAAGTGAAATTTATTTTTTTGACCTTAGACAAAAATAGGATAAATAAAATTAGGAATTTAGAAATTTTTGGAAAAAAAAAAAAAGCCTTAGGTAGCGCTCCTTGAATGGCTATAATTTTTTTTTATTATTTTTTTAAAAAAGGTTCAAAACAATATGTCATTCATTGAAAACAACATACCACATGAGCTAAATGATGTATCGTTTAGCCAGCAGCAAGTGTAGCTGTCTGCAACACACTTCACACATCATATATGGTGCATATGGCCCACACAGGGTGTTTTTTAGATCCCAAAATTTTTTGCTGGTGGGATTTTTGTTTCCCTGTGTTCATTGGTCCAAATATTTTCACCGAAAATGACATTTGTCCTGTAGTTTGACATAACTTGCAAAATCATTGAGAATGGGATAGGTAATAATATTGTTCATTGTCTTCCTTATGTAGCAAAAAATTATAGAATTCCAAAAATGATTTTCGGTTTCAATAAATAACAAACTACATAAAGTTTGAAAGAATTCCTAAAACAATATTGAAATTAGAAAAAAATTCTAATCTAATAATAGGAATTTAATAGGAATAGAATCAATGAGTCTCCCATAAAGCTTATAATGAAGGCCTAGAAAAAATGATGACAACTCAAGTGGAGTAGAACTTGACTCCATTAGTACAATTGTCCTTGCAAAATTCTTCATACAAATTTTATGAGTTTTCTATAAGACTCACAAATCAAGGCATCTAACTGCAGGAGGTTCAATAACATTGAGGTAAAACAAACTTCAAAATCTCATACCTCTCAAACTTAATGAGTAAACCACATTCCCAAATAATCTCATGGTTCTTATTATTGATAATAATAATCTAGGTGATCATATGTGTCACTCACTCATTTGAAGGTTTAGTCACTGAATCCTTCAAATTTTTAATTATCTTTGTCACCTTTTTTCTTTGATTTGCAGTCCTAATAACTTTAGGTGTCCTTATGATGATTGCCATAATTTTCTACAATAAATAAAGAAAATTAATAATACCATTAATATGCAAGCAGAACACACAAACTACTATGATTAAAAATAGACTTTAATTAAATTATGTGTTAAACAGACTTATTGGACCACAATAATTTTAGAAAAATTTTCAAATTTTTCTAAGGTCCAAAATAAATTTTTTATATTTTTAATATATTATTTTTCACAAGTGAAATTTGTTTTTTAACCATAAATAAAATTAGGAATTTAGAAATTTTTGGAAAAAACAAAAGCCTCAGATAGCGCTCCTTGAATGGCTATAATTTTTTTTATTATTTTTTTAAAAAAGGTTCAAAACAATATGTCATTCATTGAAAACAACATACCACATGAGCTAAATGACGTATCGTTTAGCCAGCAACAAGTGTAGCTGTATGCAACATACGTCACACATCATATATGGTGCATATGGCCCACACAGGGTGTTTTTTAGATCCCAAAATTTTTTGCCAGTGGGATTTTTGTGTCCCTGTGTTCATTGGTCCAAATATTTTCACCAAAAATGACATTTGTCCTGTAGTTTGACATAACTTGCAAAATCATTGAGAATGGGATAGGTAATAATATTGTTCATTGTCTTCCTCATGCAGCAAAAAATTATAGGATTCCAAAAATGATTTCCATTTTCAATAGGCTCACTTGGAAAAACTATATCTCAATATCTACAGAGCCAAACTATACATATATATTGATTTAAAGCTTCCAATGTCTACTTTACAATGATACTAATATTGTTTAATAATTCCACTTACATAAAGAGATGTAAGTGTTGTAAATATGCCGAATAATCATGAATTTAAGACAAAATAAATGTCCAAAATAAGCATTCAGTCAATAATACATTTAGTTATTTAGTTTAGGTAGATTATTAAAGGCTACATTTTGTTCACAATTATAGTATAAAAGCTCTAATACCAATGAAGGAATAAACAAATCAATAACAAAATTCACTTGTTGAAGCACGAAAACTAAAACAATCATACTAGAATTATTGGTCTTCAAATCAATCACAAAAAAATGGAAAACTCCTTTTCTAATCGTAGCCTAAATCCATTCAATTTGCATAGTGTTTGTTGTTTGGTATATCTCTTTTTTCAATTTTTTTTGTTTACTCTAATTTCTATTATTGTGCAACAACTTCTCTTTCAGAAGTTGTTTTACTTGTATGAAATAAAGACTATTGCTAAAGGTAGTTATCCACAAAACTAGGTCGGGCTCCTTCCATTGTGGATGGGCCTGACCTAAGTGATTTTGGGTGACATCTTTTGATTTCTGATACACCAATAAAAAAAAAAAAAAAAAAAAGGAACTCAAACTTAGACTATTGTAATATCCTGGACTTCGGTGAATATTGAAGATTATTAGAGTTAAGATATGAGAGTATTATAGTAAGAGAAAAGGATTTTTTAGTACAGTTAAAAAGGATGATGATAGGGAAGATTAAAGATGAGGTTATTGTAAAGGATAAGTCCTAGGATAATGAAATTCTATTTAAAGTCCTGATTTGTTGTAACAACTAAGTATATTATTTTATCTAAAATTGTTGTAGTTATCAACTTCTCACTCTTGCATTTACATATAATATGTATAGATAATAAAATAGATACAGAAGCATTTTCTTTATATGGTATCAGAGCTTAACAACACTCTAATGAGTTTCTTTTCGATCCTATTTTCAATTTCATCATGGCAATCACAGCTGAAACCACTATTGTGCAATTGAATGCACTAACCCACTTTCCTATCAAACTTACCTCCTCAAATTTTCCTGTTTGGAAAAACCAAATTCAGTCTACTCTTGTTGGTCTTGATTTACTCGAATATATTGATGTCTCCTTATCTAAGCCATCTCAATTTCTTGATACAGGGAGAAAGAAACTCAATCCTGCTTACAACATCTGGTATCAATAAGATCAAATTCTTCTTAGCGCAATTCCTGGTAGTTGTTCAGAAATCATTTAACCAATTATTTCTTCTACTGAATCATCTTAAGAAGCTTGGACACGACTCACTCATAGCTATGCCAATTCTTCATGATCTCGAGTTATCTATCTTAAAGTAAAGCTAATAAAAAATTTGAAAGGAAATCGATCTATTGTTGAATTTCTTAATGAAATGTGGTCAATTGCAGATGAATTGGCTCTCACTCAGAATCCCATAAGTGAAGAAGACCTTATTGTTCATATTACAACTCAACTTGTAGATGAATTTAATACCATTGTTGTAGCAATCAAGGGGCGTGAATCATTAATCACTTACTTAAAGCTGTTTGATAAGCTAAGTGATTTTGAAAGAATGCTCAAAGAAACGGACTTCGCTACTCCTTCTGTCATTGCCACAACTAATGTTACCTAAAAAAAAAATTCAAAGACACACCAACCATACAGGATGAATTAAGGGTATATTTCTACAAATCAAAGAACTCATGGTGGCTATGGTAATCAAATTTTTCGCTCTTGGCAAGATCAAAGTGGAAACAAATCAAACAAAGCAGACTCTTTTTGCCATTTTTTGTGAAATTCTTGGTTATGATACACGAGATTGTTGCAAGCTTGCAAAGTTTCTTAAAGAGAACAACATTGTCATTGCTAGTACTCTGACTTCAACTTCAATTTAGAGTCCAATGGCCAATGCTACCACAGTTATGAATCCTACTATTATGCAATAACCTTGGTTATTCGATAGTGCAGCCTCCCATCATACGACCTTGAATCTCTCTGCCTTACAATCTTATTCTCATTATGGAGGTATAGACAAAATATTCTTAGGTGATGGTAAAAGTCTTGCTATTTCTCATAGTGGTCACACAAAAATTAATTTGCCTAATAAGCCACTTTTCTTATAAGATGTTTTGTGTGCTCCTACTTTACATAATAATTTGATTTCCATTGACAAGTTGTGTAAAACTAACCTAGTTTCTGTCAAATTTTTCTCAACTCATTTTCTTGTGAAGGATCTTTGCACGGGGGCATCTCTAATGCAGGGTGTGAACATTGATGATGTTTATTGTGCATCCTGTCCATGTTCTCCTCAAATGAATGTCACCACCAAAGTCTCTGTGTCTGATTGACATCATAAGCTTGGTCATCCATCTAATAAAATTCTTAGTGTTGTTCTTCAAAACAATGGTTTAGTTTCCAATTCATTTTCAATTTCTAATTTTCATTATAATTCTTGTTCCATCAATAAAAGTCATAAATTGCCATTCTCTGATAATTCTCTGATTAGTACTAAACCATTGGAGCTTGTCTATACTGATGTCTAAGGATCAAACAAATATTCTATTAATGGTTATAAGTATTATATGATTTTTGTTGATCATTATACTAAGTATATATGGCTTTATCCTATGAAGATAAAGTCTGATACATACATCTTATTTCCTCAATTCAAAAGACTGGTGGAAAATCAATTTCAATCTAAACTGATTTCAGTGTTTTCAGACAATGGTGGGGAGTATTAAAAATTAAGTCCAATTTTTAATTTGTGTGGGGTTTTGTCATTTCACTTCACCTCCACTCACACTTGAACATAATGGCACAGTTGAAAGACATCATCATCATGTTGTTGAAACTGGGTTAGCATTGCTTCATTTTGCATCTCTTCCAGCTTCATATTGGTCTTATGCATTTTAGACTGCAATGTATTTAGTCAATAGATTTCCAATGTCAATCTTGAATTTTAAAACTCCATTTCAAATGTTATTTAAATAGCCACCAAATTATAAGAAATTAAAAACTTTTGGTTATTTATGTTATCCTTGGCTCTGTCCATATACTAAGTCTAAAATCCAACCTTGGTCCATCCCTTGCATTTTTCTTAGTTACTCTTCATCTCAATCTCCTTATAAGTGTTATGATCCTACAACCAATTGTTTGTATTTGTCCCGTCATGTCAAATTTATTGAGAAAATTTTTCCTAGTCAAGCTCATAATAAATCTCTTGGTTTTCATAACTTGGTTCGAGATGCTTGTTTTGCAGGTCCTCATTAAGAAGGTGAGTCACCAACTTCTCAACCACTTCCAAACATGCCCATTAGTCCTTTATCACCCTCCACCAATGTTCCACATATGCTATCTTTAGCAGTGGAATCGAGTTCAAAAATACCATCTTCTCCTATTGACACTCATTCGACCTCGACCCTGTTTGCTTCACCAACAACTCTTTCACATATGTCTCCATCACCCACTATTCCACACCAATATTCATCCCCTAATTATCCTCTTACTTGCCCAGCTCGGGTAAGGAAATCCAATCCCAAGTACTATAATGACAAATATATTAACCTTACCATCAAACATTCACTGCCCTTTACACTTGAACCTTCATCCGTCAACCAAGCAATCAAGGATCCACTTTAGAGGCAGGCTATGCATGTTGAGTTTAATGCTCTTTTACAATAAGGAACTTAGGAGTTAGTGCCTAAATCAGATCATGTTCCCATAAGTTGCAAGTGGGTGTTCCGAATCAAAAGGAAAATAAATGGTACAATAGACAAATACAAAGCCCGTCTTATTACGAGGGGATTTTTGTTGGAACCTGGCTATTATTACTTTGAGACATTCAGTCCATTCACAAAGCCAGTCACCATTCGAGTAGTCCTATGTCTTGCTTTGTCAAACAATTGGCCATTGAGATAATTGTATGTCAATAATGCATTTTTTCATGAAACGCTTCATGAAGATGTCTATATGAACCAGCCACCTGGGTATATTAATTCTGAATTTCCTAATCATATTTGCAAACTTTGAAAGGCAATTTATGGGCTCAAATAGGCCCGACATGCTTGGTATAATGAATTGAAGAATTTTTTGCTTGCTAATGGTTTTTGGAATTCGATGGCCGATGCTTCTTTATTTATTTATGATAGTCATGGTGTTAAGTTTATTTCTTAGTTTATGTAGATGACATTCTTCTCATAGGTAATATGTAATACCCAAGGTTTCCCTAATCTATTGGAGTTAGCAATAGAGGCACCATAATGTTCATGGCCTTCCTAGCACATTAAGAACTGTAAGAACATCATGAGAAGCAAACCCTAAATGAATAATGTAACAATGAGTGAAGAAAGTAATTGATTTTGATAAGCACTTTTATGATAAAATGAAAGTCAAATCGAGTTTGACTTAATGTGACTATGTTAATAATGTATTTGATATGTGAATCTAAAGTATTAGTGAATGAGCACTAGTATCTCCTAAATCATTAGGAGATAATAATGGTGACATGAAAAGTTGATTTCAATCAAAGTTACAAGGGTATAATGAAAGTCAAACTTAGTCTGACCAAGTGAGTCTGTATGACTTACATACATGAACAATGCTAATGAAAGGCAAGAAAATGTATGCAATGGAGTGAACAAGATTTATCTAGCAATGTCTAAAATGTTTAGTGATATTAAAAGGCAGAAATATGTATATTAAAGTGAAAGAAACAAAATGAAAAATGTATTAAGTTACCAAACTTGAAATATGCATATATAGATTTGTTAATGGGCTTTTGGACTCAAAAGCCTAAGCCCATTAAATGGCTAGTCCATAAGGCCCATAAATGGATAAAAATAAGCCTTAATTAGAATTAAGAATGGTTAACCAAGGTTGAGTTTGATGTTGGGAAATCTAGCCACCATTTTTGACTAAGTCAATTTCCTTTCCAACTTGAATTCTCCTTTCATCCACACCTTAGTCCATATTCATTTTTGCTACTTCCAAAACCATATGATGAGCATTATAATTGTACATAAAATCCTAACCATCCAAGTTGATCAAATCATAGCCATCCATCAAGATTAAATCATAGCCATTGGATTAGAGATAACTAAATCCTCACCATCCAACCTTCATATATAAAAAATAAGATGTGCAAATTTCCACCATTTTTGCAAAACTTAACACAAAACTCATATCCAAGAGGAATAACACCCTCTAAATTTCTACCCCTTTATGGAAATACAAACCAAGGTTTTTCCAAGGTAAGAAATTATACTTATCTCTTCCTTTATGTAATTTAAATAAAACCTTAGTGTTATAGTTCTTTTCTTCCATCTATATGATTCATCCAAAAGGAAGAATAACTAGAAAATATTTGTTTTATATGTACTTTAGTTAAATATGAGATTTAGACTTGGAAACACAAAGTTTAACAAGTGAAAAATATGCAAGGAAAGTATGAAACCCACCTAGGAGAACATAAGAGGAGGGTTCGACCACTTTGACAATTTGTCAAAGAAGTATTCTAAATTCTATTTGAATACATCTATAGTTACTTTAGATGAAGAATAATAGTTTAGAAGTGTTGAAATTAACTTTAGAAACTTGGTTCAAGATTTGAACATCTTAGAGGCATAATATAGTTGGAAAGGGGCACTTGATGTTCTAATACTAGATATTGACAATTAAATGGTCATATAGGTTTTATGTTATGCTAATTACATAGTTCCATGATCAATTTGAAGATTGGATGAGGAATTAATAGTTTTCCCCAAATTTTAGAGTTTATGGAAAAATTGGAGATTTTGAGTATTGAATTTAAATTCATGAAAGTGAAAGGAAAATCAAGCTTAAAAATAGAATCACATGATTTGTATAATGTTAATTTTGAAATTCAATTGATAGAAGTGATTTTCCCTAAAATTAATGAACTAGGTTCATTCATGGAATTGATGGTGGAAATAGAATTACGTCCATTGAATATTAGAAATTGTTTAAATTGATTTTACTCAAAGTTGAAATGTGAAGTCAAGAGGAAAGAAATTATCCTTCCTAAAATGAATAGCTTTGGTCATTTGAAGAACAATTAAGGAAAATGTTAAATTTAGTAATAAGTATATGTATAGTATATCTTGACTTTAAAAGTGATAAGTTGTGTTTTAATGAACAAGATAGAAATATTAACAAGTTAAGCTAAATTAAACAAATGTTATAACAAGAAAATGATTGATGTGTAATTGAATTGCAAATGTGTAAAGTCTAAAAATAAGGACAAGGATATTATCGAAAAGTGTGAGGAGTAGTACTAGCATCAGAGTTAAATGTAAATAGGAGCAAATGAGTCTAAGGTGAGTACTTAATAATATAATATGACTTGTGCCATATGCTTTGAACCTTTATTGTTCAAACCATAATCATTGAAGTATTCTAATTCCTTGATGAGCTTGAATTGCCTATTCAATATTGAGCCATTTGATATGATGTTTCTTGATGACAATTGACTATTGTGAACTTATCATGTTGAATTCATAATGTGATCATTGGATTCTTAATGTGAACCTTATATGAATTTTCCTATTAAATGCCCATTGATAAGCAAAAATCCCCTTCTAATGTGGGGTTATACATCAGACCATGTGCACTTGGTATAAGCCTGCAGGTAGGGCAAGAGTACCCAACCTTTGTTAGGGAGGAACGCCTAACCGTAAGACCTGATTAGTCTTACGTAATGTGATATATATGAGTGAGCAAGGCTTAGGCCGCCACTCTTGAATTTATATGTGTTGGAAGCATCTTGCTCCCAAGAAAATGTTATTTCTGCTAAAGAAATTATTTTCATTTTAAATGAGAAATTGAGCCATAATGATAATATTAATTGAAATTGTTCCATTGCTATAAAGAACCCTTTTTGAAATTAGTCCTGGTACTCACCATATATATATATATTGTATTATTATGTATTCACTGAGCATTGCCTCATTCTTTAGTGGTTTAAATTTTTCAGGGAAGGTCGATGAGTTAGCAAAGTCAATTCCAAGCTATATTCTCCTGCTTAAAAGATGCTTAGCTAAATTTAAGTATGGTGATTCTTAACTATGAAGACTATTGTTATAAAGCTCCATGGTAGTGGAAGGTTTAGTATAAAAACATTATCGGGTTTACATATGTTGTAAACTATATTGTAATTACTATTATAATAATGTATGGAATAATGTACATTTGGCAAATGATATGAAATGAAATTTTAGAAATTTTACAAGTTGTGTTTGTGAATGGTATTATAAGTTAATTAGGAAATGATAATCCAATAATGGGTAATAAGAAAAGGTAATCAGGTTATGATCTTGGGATAAGGTTCTACATGATGAATGGCAAAGGATTTATAAGTTAAACAAGATTCTATAGGTTTAGGTGACCTTATGTCTCCCTATGCCCTAGGACCATCATAGCTTAATAAGTCAGTCGTGACATAATAATACCATTTTTATGGATCAGTTTGTTTAATGATTGGCCAGCAAGTTCTCCATTAAGGATTTAGGACCTTTACATCATTTTCTTGGTGTTGAGGTTATTTCTACTTTAAGTGGTATTTTTCATTCTCAATATAGGCTTGTTGCATACTTGCTTACTCAATTTAATATGGCTGGCATAAAAGAAGTAGCCATGCCTCTTAGTTCTTTTGAAATATATTCCCTTGTTGATGGTTCTACATAATGAATGGCAAAGGATTTATAAGTTAAACGGGATTCTATAGGTTTAGGTGACCTTATGTCTCCCTATGCCCTAGGATCGTCACAGCTTAATAAGTCAGTCGTGACATAATAATACCATTTTTATGGATCAATTTGTTTAATAATTGGCCAACAAGTTCTCCATCAAGGATTTGGGACCTTTACATCATTTTCTTGGTGTTGAGGTTATTTCTACTCCAAATGGTATTTTTCTTTCTCAGCATAGGCTTATTGCAGTCTTGCTCACTCAGTTTAATATGGTTGGCATAAAAGAAGTAGCCATGCCTCTCAGTTCTTCTAAAACATATTCCCTTATTGATGGTTCACTGCCTATTGATGTGACTTCTTATAGATGTCTAGTTGGTTCTCTTTAGTATTTGTCCATTACAAGGCCAGATGTGTCATTTGCTATTAATAAATTGGCTCAGTTTATGCATGCTCCAACACAAATGCATTTTCAAGCTCTTAAGAGAGTTCTTTGATATTTAAAGGGTTCGATTAATCATGGGCTATTTCTTAGACACAACTCTCCACTCACTCTCATTGCATTTTCTAGTTCAGATTGGGGTGGTGTAAAGGAAAATTGTCATTCAACTATAGCCTATTTACTCTGCTTAGGTTCAAATGTTATATCATGGAAATCAATCCACCAAAAGTTAGTGTCTTGGTCATCCATAAAAGCTAAGTACAAGGCCCTTACAAATACTGTAGCAAAGGTAATATGGGTGCAAAATTTGCTTTGTGATTTGGGTATTTAACTTAAGCAATCTCCTACATTATTTTGTGAAAATATAGGTGCTACTTATTTATGTGCCAATCTGGTTTACCATTCTCGTATGAAGCATTTAGCACTTGATTATCATTTTGTTTGGGAATGTGTATCAAATGGTTCCCTTCATGTTATACACATTAGCTCTAAAGATCAATTGGCTGATATGCTAACGAAGTCTCTTGGCTGCAGAGAATTTCTTCATTTTCAATCCAAGATTGGAGTCTCCGATGGATCCTCCATCTTGCCAGGGCGTGCAAAGTTCAAGTCCTAGGATAATGAAATTCTATTTAAACTTCTGATTTGTTGTAACAACTAAGTATTAGTTTATCTAAAATTATTGTAGTTATCAACTTCTCACTCTTGTATTTACATATAGTGTGTATAGACAATGAAATAGATACAAAAGCATTTTCTCTATAGTTATGAGTGTTAGTGTAAGTGCAAGATAATAGTATAAGATGAATGTAAATGTATAAGATTAATATAAATGTTCAATGAATGAAGTGTAATGATTATTTAAATATGAGATGTAAATTGAAGAGTTATTTATGTATAAGTGTACGTGTGAGTGAGTGTGTTGTGTATATAATTGGCTTAAAGTTTAAATTAGTGCTCGTGGTTTTATCATTGGTTCAATTAGGTCTAAAGTTATTCTTATGTCTCAAATTAACCCTTGTGGTTTTAACATTGGTTCAATTAGGTATGATTTAATTAAGTGCATCTATAGTGAGCATCATTCAAACTCCAAATTAAAATATAAAATTTATAGATAATTGATTAGAAAAATAAAATAATTCACTCCTTTCCCTTCTCTCTCTTTCTTTCTCTATAAATAAAATTATTATTATTATTATTATTATTATTATTATTATTATTATTATTATTATTATTGTAGAGAAATAATTTTTAATTAATGATTAATTATTTTATTATTTCTACTAGCTTCTCATGTGCTTATAGTCTCATCTGCAACTTATGCGCCTTCAATTTACTCTAATTGGACTTTATTAAGCAATATTGAACCAATGTTAAAATCACAAGGGCTAATTTAAGATAGGAAAATGATTTTGGATCTAATTGAACTAATGTTAAAACCATGAAGGCTAATTTGAACCTTAAGCTGTATATAATTTAATTTGTGATTAATTTTAAATATTTAAAGAATAGACTAAATTGAATGAGTTAAGAAGGGATATGAACATACATGATTTGAATTATGTGATATTGATGTTAGAATTTAAAAATTGATTGTTCATTAGTCTTATGATGATATGAGACTTCTAATTATTTGATAACATGATCCCTGACTAAAGAAAAACCTTAGAAAAGTTTTGTTAAATTAGGGTTATTGTAAATTGTGATTGTATTGCTTTCAGGGTGAGCTGGAGATTGATTTGAGGAGAAGTTTAAGGCTTTAAAGATCACTAGTAAATAGTCTAAGGGTGTGATGAAATGGATTTAAGAATGATTATAGCATGAGTTATGCGATTTGAATGACTTAATGAAAGATAAATTGCAATGTGCCCTATATTATTACTTTTATAAGTAATTTGAGATTCTTCACTGGTTTTGATAACCTTAGAAGCTAAATTGATCAAAGTATATGAGAAATATTTATTTATGTGTAAGATAAATGATTGTAAATTTTCTCTACTATTGAACCTAGATGTTATGAGTTATAGCCAAGATTGTAGAGACTGTTCAATCTCAGCTTGCATAAAAATAGGATAAACTTTGGAAGTTCACCATAAATTGTATAATGTATATTTTGGATTCAATTTTTTTAGTTTCGTATGTCGAGTTGGATTTTTTAGCTTCATATGTCTAGTTTAAGTAAAAAAAGAATCAAGTCATATGGACAAGCATAGCTCAAGTTATTGTAATTTAAGTATATAACAATCAAGAAACAAAAAGTGAACAGCCGTGAATTTTTATGCATGACCGTGCACCAAGGACTCTACACAGCCATGCCAAAATTTGCAGGTTTGTTTGGGAAGTATTTGGCCAATTTTTAAGCATTAAACGAGCACTAAACTCCTATAAATATCTTATATATCTTATCTTTGGCCATCTAATTGCCATAACTTACCCAACAACCATTTCTTTCAATTTTAAAGCTTTTCTCCTCCGAATCCTCTCAAATTTCTCATCTAAACTCAAGATCAATTTTTATGTTCAAGTTATAATCTTCAATTCTAGTGACTCATATGATTAAGGTAAGTTAAGTTTTAAAGTTCTTTATTAATTATAAGTTAGGATTAGTGTTAATTTAATTCTTTTATTGAATTTAATATGAGCTTAAGTGAAGATATGAATTAATTGATGAATATTAAGTTAGGATTTAATGATTTAAAGCTTTTTTGACTTTTTGTTAAGATTTCTAATGATATAATATATGGAGAAAAATTAAGGTTATGGGAATTCTTTCTTGAATCTAAATTAAGATAAAGCTAAGTAATAAAGTTATTGATAATTCTTAGCTAAAATTAAGTTTTAATTGAGTACCTTTGTGTGTGACATATGATATGTATGTCTAAAGAGATGAGTTTTTCTAAAGTTGAACTAAGGAAAATAGGTGTAATAAACGTAGTTTTAAGCTTGAATTGATGTAATTAGAGATAAAATATTTAACAAAGTGTATTAAGAGTTAAGTTATATAATTAATTAAAGTTTAAGAAGTGTCATTGATGGAAATGAATTAGGAATTTCATATATAGATGAAGGTGAGCCTAAGCATTAATGGATTTCTTGCAAGATTAAAGTGCTATTGAAAGTTTTTGAAAGGATATAATATATGAGGTAAGTTATGGAATATGTATTGCCTTATTTGCTTTTTCATTGATCTATATGTTCTAATAACATTACCGTATATGTTTTTCTTGAACTAAAGAATAAATTAATGACCATGAACCCTGGGGTAATACATAATATATTGCGCATAATGTACGTAACGATAAGGTATAATATCTGAACTATTATCAAGAAAGAGTATAAAGAGCTAACCATGAGACAAGATCAATCTCCTACAAGACTCAAGATTAAGCATGCATCACAATATAACCTCTATTCCAAGTTAACATGATTAGAATGCATCACAATATAGCTTCTACTCCAAGTTTAAGGGGTATAGTGTATATTTGTGTAAGACCTCGCCCAAGCACCCCTCCATTGCTTGGGAAATTTATCTTAAGGAAAGGCAAGTGATTTTTTAAGGAGTTTATGGAATGAATTTCGATGCTCATGATTAGAGTGGCTATCGCTCAGAAAATTGATTCGTGATTTTGAAAAATAATTTCAAGATTTGCCACCTTAATTTATTTTCTAAAATGGAAAAATTAAGGAAAAACCCATTTATTACTCCAATTCATTAATTTTAGTTAATTAATCTATCCAAGGATAAAATCACCAGTCTCGAACTAGGTTGAGCTCAAGGACTAGGTTTTTAGTTAAATAATCACGATTTGACTCTTAAGTTTAATTTGACTTAAAAATTGATTTCATGAGTTGTAATTATAAGATAATAATTAAAATGCATGAGCGTGACATAGTTATGAAATGCATGAGGAAATTCAAAAAATAAGCATCCATAAGCCAATGAGAGCATTCCCTCTAGTCCTTATGGATTCTAGGGGAACCACATAATCGCTACTTGACTCCAAAACAATTAAAATCAACTGAATATACTAATTAATTAGAAAATAAAAGAGGAAAAGTAATTGATTGGGATTTGGATTTGCAGTTTAGATTTAAATTTCAAATTTGCCTACGTACCCCATTGAATGGAGATCAAAACCTATGTAGTTCGTTCCACGATTAAGTGGAGGGGTTTTGGAGTTGATTGGATTGATTAATTTGATTTAGGTTTATGGGTGAAAAGGCTAATACCTTTGCTTTTGGTGGGCAGAGGATTTACTAGACCGAAGTTCCATTTTATCGAGATAGGGTGGTTGGATTGATTAAGGATTAATTAATTAATTAAAATGATTAATTAACTAATTAATGTGATGAAATTGATGGACGGATTAATTAATTAAAAAGATTAATTAATTAATTTGGATAAAGAGTATATTTAAAAAAAGGATTAATTTGATTTTGAATAAAAAGTGATTAATTAATTAATTGAGTGATTAGTTTTCATTTTAAAAAAAGAGTTTTGGTTAATTAAAAAGATTAATTAACTTGGTTAGGGTGAGATAATTAACTAATTAAAAAGATTAATTAATTAATTAGAGAGTAGCTGGAGGGAGAAGAATAGAGGAATTAGAGGATAGCTATATACTCTAACTCAAAGGGTGAGTGAAATGAAGAAATGGAGGGGGTATTTATATGAAAATGGGGTTGAGGGTAGTTTGAAAAGTGAAAAAGTAAAAAAGACCAAAAGCATAAGGCTTAAAATGCTAAAAAAAATTAGGCTGGAAGGCAAAATTAGAATTTTAGAGGGAAAAAAAGGGACCAACCATCGAAGAGGCTGGCAATGCCAGCGGTCTTCCCGGCGACAACCGCCAGATTGACCAGTGGCACCGCTCGGACAACCAATGGCACCACCGACTATTTTGGCAGCAGTTGACGTGGCTTTTTTTTTTTTTTTAGAGGTTAGTTTTTGGTTTGGGGTTTAGGAAATTTAGGTGTCCAGGTAGCAATTACTTGAAGGCTAAAATTTTTTTTCAGAGGTGTTGGCCCCTTAACTCATGCTTGCTAACCAACTAACGGGACCGCCCTAAAGGTTCTGCGTAATGCATTAAACCTAGGAGGTGTTAAGGTGTGACTAGATCAATAGGTACAAAATTAAGGGTTCACAATTTGTCTCTACTCTTAAAGCATGATATATTTCTGCTGAAGTTACTGATTGAACCTATGATCCATTGTATATAACTTATTAATTGATACTCATGATATTGTCATGTTTTGATTATCTAACCATAAATTTCTATTCATTTATATACATATATGTTATTGTTGTTTAACTTATTGATCCTTAATGCTATTTTCTAAGACTACGCATTTCTTAATTTATTGAGTTGGTAGCTTACCATATCATCCACAGATTCGACATTATTGATTAAAAAGTATAAAAGGTAGAAATCAATTTGCCTAGTAGGAGTTTCCTAAGTATCATTCTCTTTCGATAAGTCACCAAGTATAAGTTAGTGTATTGCATTGTAGTTATTTATGTTTATGTTAAACATTCTAATTCTTAGCTGCTCCATAGTAATTGAAGTTAGATGTATAACTATTATTAATATAGTTGTTTATATGTAATAAGGGAATCACTAGAGTTTCCCTTGTATCAAGGGTGATATGTATTTGAAGATTACGAATGTAAAAAATGAATTTGAGATTGAATAAAATATGTATATTATATGATAATGATGATGGACCTATAAGAATAGAGAACTAAGTAAGTGTAAGGAATATGTACAGGTTAAGTGATGAATATTACCGATAATTGATATGAATGATAATGGAATTTAGAGTGAGAAGTAAATAGATATTAGGCAGGTTTTGATATTTGGGAATGATGATTGGCATGTGATATTTGTAATTGTTTGACGGTTTGTGCATGATACCATATTAGATTTGATAGTAAGTACGGGTTTTACGAATTTTCAGTAATTTTAGACTTACTCATACCCTAGAATCATTGAGGCTCAAAAACCGGTAGTGACAACTATTGTCCAAGTTCAAAATCTCAAAAAAAGTACCAAATCTATTACATCATAAATCCAAAATTAGCATTTAAAAGCAATGAATTCAAATAAAGTTTATATATTTTCTCACAAGAATGAGATAAATTTCCAGCCAAAACTATTACCAAAAGTCAAAATGTTATACTGATCCAACTAAACTCTATTAAGATTTTTTTTTTTTAAAGGAAAACCAAAAAGGAAAAAAATAAGAAATAGAGAAGGAGATATATAGAGGAAGTTGATAGGCAAAGAAAACTCTTATTTAGATTTTGTGGTTTTTGTTTATGAGTTTGTTTTCTATTGTGATTAAGATTTTGTTTTAAAAAATTTGAAATGCTTAATTAAATATTTATAAAAAATTTGTTTCAATATAATATTAGCATAACAATTAGAGATGGAAAAGAAGATCTATTTTTTTTTAAGTTTAACTTTTCATTTTTATTATTATCATATTTTATTTATTAATAATTTTTATATTATATGATCTTTATAATTTAATAATTTTATTTTTTTACATTTATTCATATTATTTTTAATTTAATATCATTGGTTAAAAAAATGTTAAAAAATTATTTAGATGATTTTTTTTTATATAGGGGAGGTTGTAAAAGCTGCAAGGAAAAAAAAAAACAACAAAAACCACCACTGAAGTTCTCAAGCTTTTGATTGTTCTAGCGCAAGCTACACCTCTGATGTCATTGTTAAGCAACACCCTCACCTCAATAGAAGGACATAAAACCTCATGGATACCTCTAGAATATTTGAGACCTTCATTAGCAAGCTAGCCAACCACTTAATTAGCTTCTCTATACACATGATGAATATTAAATACCCAATCCCTGCTAATAAAATCCAAGCAAGCTTCAGCAATGTTTGCATGAATGTTTAAGCATTTGTTTTGCCCTATAAGCCAATGAACTACAAGCCTGGAATCCACCTCCACCACTAGCTTACGAACACCTTTCTCCCAAGCAAGAAACAAATCACTGCCCAAAGCTTTGCCCCACTGCATTACAACATCTAATATTGATAACAAAACTAGCTACTTGCTGCCCATTGTTGTTTATGATAATTCCTTCATCCTTAGTTGGCTAGTTATCACCCTTATAACACCTATCTATATTAAGAGTGAACCACCCTTCTTTGCAAAAGAATAAGCTAACTAACCTTTCTTCCCTAGTATCATTAATAGGCAAATCTAATTTTTGAGATTTCATAGCATTTTTTATTTCATCAAGGGATCTATGGAGCCAACTATTTTTAAACACTAATTAAGAATCTACTTTTTGAAGATGGTTGTACATCTCCATTTCCAAAACCACCAAAGATTGTTAGTAAAAAACACCTCCCATCTTTCTTTGAACCCTTTTGTTCTAAAAGCAAACAAGTTAAAATAGATCCAATAAAGAGGATTTAATTAATATATAAAAACTAGTCTTATCATTTTCATATACAATATTTTAAACAAAAGTAAATTTTACTTTAGTTCATTTAAATAAATTAGAATTTTAAGATAATAGCATTAAAAGTGATGAGAATGAGAGAAATGATGAAAAAGTAAAAAAATTATTCAGCATCATTTCTCCAATCAATTTGAGAATTTGCTTATTAACAAGTTTAAAAGTTTCAAGAGATTCATCACCTTTGCCAACTTTGGGGTGTTGGGTACATCAGCTACCAACTCCTCATCGGCACACACATGCACAACATTCAAATATTTCAAATATAAAGATTCACTACATTTATAGCTTCAAACAATTCTCTCCTTTGATTCTAGCTAAATATCAAAAACAAGTGAAGGTTTCAAACTTGGATATTTTCTTTTATTTGCAGTTTAACTGGTAATTGAAAGGAAATTCACAACGTTAAGAGATAATCATTCCCAGGTTCTCCAGTGATGGTATCTTTGATATGCCCTGGGAAAGAGGCTTCTACTTTGGTCCTCTCATGTTTTCTTTGTTGTTCTTACTTATTATTCCTATTGGTCTTTGTTCATTTATGATTTTATGCTTATTTTTACATTTATTATGCTTTTAAAATGACAAGTCATTTTTTATTGTCACGTTTTAATTTTGGAATGGACAGTCCTATGGCATAAGTAGGTCTAAAGCCACTGAAAATCCATAAAACCCGGTCAATCTAACAACTTAATTGCAATCCGGTAGAATGCTAGCTGCACACACAACATTACTAAGGATAGAAAACCTACAAGAAACAACATTTTCAATAATTGTCCTTATATCCTCAACTTCATTACCAATTCAAATTCTCCCAATATTTTTATCATACACATTAATTTATATTCAAGGTCATTCTTATATATTAAATTCACATATTAATAATTAACTGTACAATTATACATATTAGTTTTATACTATGATTTTTTAACTTCATTGTTAATATTATATAACTAAGGAATCTTTAAGGCATGATATATTTTGTACATCATATATTATTACCATTCTAACGTCCTTAGTTTTCCATGGAACATATAGAAATACTTTCAAGAATTACTTACATATGAAAACTTTCAAGTGTTACTTACATATGAACCCTTATATAAAATATTCAAAATATTATTTGCTTTCTCACAGAAAGCCAAAGTAAAATACAAGTTTCAATAGATAAGTTCACATTAGATTCAATTAGGGTATGGGTTCCACAATAAGTTTGAATACAATTTGGGGTCATATAATCAAGAATAAAATTATTGGATTCTCAATAAATATTTGGCTATAACAATAATAAGTACAATGAAGATAATACCATATGAATAATAGAATAAAATAGAAAACACTCGCATCGTCTTGTACTTTCTTTACACTTATCTTCCTCCTAACACAAGCAAAAGGAATGGTCTTCCTCCTTTTGACTCTAATGGTCTTCCTCCTTTTAGCTCTGATTTCCTTGTTGGCTATTTTACTTTCTTATAATTAGAAAATAAACTCATATAAATATATTGGTCCTAGCCAATCACATTAAACATAATTTCCCTTAATCCTAGTCAATTTTTAAACAAATTCAATTGATTAAAAGATTTAAATTCAACATAACTCCCAACCAAACTCAGTTCTTATTTAATTGAAATTAAAAACAAACATCAAAAAATTATTTCTAAATTGGCCGAACAACCCTAGCATACCTAGCTACGGTTCTAATTGTCTATGCCATTCAAATTCTCTAAACTTCAATTTGCTAATTAAATTTTTTAATTGGGCCTATTTTACACTCATTTAGCTTAAGGAATCAAATTAATTATGTTTTCTTTAATTTCTTATTAGTTGGCCGAGGAGAGTTTTTTAGAATTCCTAATCAATTTGATTTTGTTTAACTTCTTGCCTTAAATTTATCCATTTTCCATCAATTATATCCATCCCCCATCTATTAGCCATAAAGTTCATAGAATTTATCTTTCCTTTATTACCTAGTTACAAATAAGGAATTTATATTATTATTTCAAAGGACCTGAGATCATTATCTCTTCCAATTTAATAAATTTCACATTTTATTCATTAGATTCTCAATTAACGCTATAATGTTTCAACTCAATCTATTTTAAACCTAATTGACTCAATATCCTAAATTGTATCAATTCCCTTTAGAATTCCTTATCAAACCTAATTGAGCCAATTTTCCAATTGTTCATAGAAATATTTAATTAGGTTATTAATAGACTTGTACCAAGAATTGAAATTATAGACATTTTCTTCAAAATTTTCCTTAGTACTTAAAGCTCCTAGTTGTCCCTAACTCAAATTACATTGAATTTTTCCTCAATTACTCATATAATTTGATAAGGAAAAAACCCACTTTAAGAGAACTTGGGCTCTGGGCCCTAAGAACACAGATCTCTCAAAGAATTTAATAGGTTTCACCTCAAGCCCAACAAGATAGTCAATGAGTGAAGAGGGAACACTGTCACCTGAAGAGCACCCTCCTTCGTTGGGATGCTCACCTCTTCACCATTTTCACCATATCCAGGCCTTCGAAGGGCCCTTCCCCAGAACATCTTCATTCTAAGAAGTTATGAGAAGACTCCACCTTTTCACCAAGCTCAACCATCCAAGCATGACCTAGCACCTTTCACCATGACAGAGCAGTTCTCTTCACCTACTTCACTTGTCTCATGATAAGGAAGGCTTCTCCAAGTGTGAGGCCTCACCCGAGCACCGGTCTGATTCGCAGAGGAATCAAAATGCTCTTCAGGAGAAACTCCACGATTAAAACTCGCTGTGAGTGCAGAAATTGATTTTTGTGATTTTAAAGTTGTGAAAGTGAGTTGCCACTTTAATTTATTTATTTTAATTGGGAAAATTAAAGAAAGCCCAAATTGATTGACTCCAAAAATATTTTATTTTTATCCCATTGGAAAATGCACTACTCTGCGAGTGACCAAAGAGGGCTCGAGGATCAGGTTTTAGTAATTACATAATTAAAAAATATATATAATTTTCTTCAATTTTGCTAAAATTGCAAAATAACTCTTGAAAAAGGAATTTTTGTGTATGTATGAACAGGAATATAATGATGCATGAAACAAATATGATAAGATGGAATGACAATTATAGATAAATAAGCAAAATAAATCATACTTAATTATTACAAGGCAAAAACGATTGGAATAAAGAGGATCTTTCCTCTAGCCCTTACGGGTATTAGGGAAAGCACACATTTCTCAACTAAGTTAACACATAATCAGAAATAAAAGATTAATATAAATAAATCAAAGTAAAAGGGAAAAAATGTTAATAAAAGATTTTAGAGTTGATGCCTTTTAGAATGGCAGCCTGCGTATCCTATTGAATAGGAATCAAACCTCACGCAGTTCGTCCTTCTTGCGAAAGAGGGGTTTTAGAAAAAAGTGTTGGTTTATTTATTAATTTAATTCTAATTCCTAAATTAATAAATTTTAGATCCTTTCTGTTTTAGACCTAAAGAGAATTCTAGATCTGAGTTTAGAATTTTAAAAATGGACAGAAGGAATTATACCTTTGCTTTCCTTCATTTTCAGATGAACGGGGCGAATTTAATTTTGGATCTAAACTCCACTTTGGATTTAGGACTCTGAAATTGAACCTTAAACAGCAAAAGGTTAGCAAAATAGCATAATGAATGTAAATTAGAAAAAAAATTGAAATAACAGCTTTTGTATCAAATTTTAAGCAGAACTTAAGCATAACAAGCAGAGCAATATAGGAGAGTTTCTGCCTTGGAATCCCCCGAAATGAGCTGGAAGGAGGCTCTATTTATACAGCTGCTGAAGAGGCATCGGCGGTACGAATGGCGGCACTGGAAGCTCACCGGCTGCACGGGCGGCACCAGTGTCTCGCTGGACATCCAATGTGCTGCCCATGCTACCGGCATGCATTTCATGCCATCTATGAGGTGGCATAGCCGGCGTGCAGCCCAGAGAGGCGGCATGCCTCTCGTGCACTAACCAACTAGTTCGACCTATTTCCTACTTCGTCTGTTTCTAGTCCGTTTTAGTTTCGATTCAAGCTCGATTTGATTCTATGGGTTCTTAACTGAAAAGTAGTCGACTGGAGGTGAAAGATTCAGGAAATTTATTTTTCAATAGGGCGCTGTCCCCTTGACCCCTGCCCGCTAACCGGCTAGCGGGACCACTGTATGCGTAGTGCACTATTCTTAGTAGATGTCAAGCTGTAGCCAGATCATAAAGGTGTGAGGGTTCACACTAAGTGATACCTGTGAAGACAAGTCCTCTTCCTTATCACCTTAAAAGCTTGACACGTGCTCCATCCTCATTAATTAGAAAAGACCTGCAGGTATAAATAGCAGCCATGCAACCCATGCAATGTAGCTACCTTTTCACTCTCTAATCTCATTTCTCTTTACTAAAAGTTTTTTCTCAACTTAACAAATGGCTTACTTGAGTGTCAGAACTTTGCCTTTAAGCTAAGGTTTGAGCTCTTTCATTGTTTTCTCTTTGTTTTACAGGTTATTTTAAGCATCTCATAGCCAATCTCCATCAAAGATCTAGCCTAATTCTCCTTAAACATATTTTGAGCATATCATATTGGTGTCATCTATGGGAACGAGTAGCTAGATTTTACCAACCTACAGTTTCTCTTTCTTTTAAAGGATAGTTCACGTAGCTTTCCTTCCATTGTTCTTATTGACAATACTTGAACATCCTTAAAAGCTCATTAAATACATCAAACCTGTAAACTTACAACAAAAATGACTCCAAATGATGAACAACCATCCTTTTCATGGCCTCAAGATCCTGGAACATCCACACAAGGGGTTTCTAGTACTCTTATGGGTTAAGGCTCAATAGGAGTATCACCCTCAGTGGCATTACCACATCAATTGTTCTCATAACACAATTCTCAATTTACTCTCATAGATTTGTCACCTTGCCTATAATATTTGAGTAACTCGATGCCACACTCCACTCAAATACCATCCACTGTCACTTTCTCATCTCAAATAGATGTCCCAGCATCACTATAGCTATTGAACAACCTTATGATACATTTACCTTCCATTGTTCAAGCCTTGGCTGCGTGCAGTCTCAAACACCTACACCCCTTACACATGAAATTGTTATAGCCACAAAGCATATAGCAAGAGATGATATGAATCAACCTCCTCTTCATCATAGAACTCATGCTGATATTAGGATGGAGAAGAGCCAGGGACAAAAGTTAAAATCTAAAGTAATAAGTGTTGACAGGGATGAGATAACCAGAAATGAAGAAGATGATAGAAGAATTCCTTTATCTTAAAGGAATAGGAAGTCTAACCATAAGAACAACATATATGTTAATGACGAGCATTTGTTTCAAGACGAAGGATGTTCACAACATACAGATGAAAAGAAGTGAAACTCTCATGATAGGGAGAAAAACAATCTAGCTCCTAACTATGAGGGATGATCTAAGTGAAGAGCAGAGCGATCTCCACCAGTCTCTTCCCATCACAAAAGGCATCATAGCCAATGAAGTCAATAAGTAACTAGCCAATATAATCTTGAAGAAATGATGGATAAAGTAAAAGGGCTTTTTGAGGAGATGGACATAGATCGAAGCAAAAAGGTGATGGACAAAAATCTGGCACTTGCCCTAAAATCACCCTTTGTTAAAAGGAAAAGTGAGAACCAAATGCCTGAAAAGTTCAAGCCACTAACCATCAAGAGATATAATGGAGAGTCTAACCCAAAGACTCATGTCATGGATTAAAAGCATGCTATTAGGCTCTAAACCATAAGCGATGCAGTTTTATGCCGAGCTTTTTATGGGTCATTGGAAGTAGCTGCTACTAGGTGGGTCTATAGTTTAGAAGAAAACAACATTTCTTCTTTCAAACAACTTGTAGAGAACTTCATTCACTGCTTCACAGTGAGCATTCTAATTGAAAGGAAAACCCAATTCTTAAAGCAATAATCTAAGAAGAAAGGGAATCTTTTCAAAATTATATGGCCTGCTTCAATAAGAAAGCCTTAAAGATGACAAAACTTGATCAATCAAGAGTCGTTAAAGCACTTCAGAATGACACAACTCATAGACATTATTTTAAAGCCTTGATCAAGCATGTCCCAATGACTCTAGAGAAAACCATAGCCATAGCCTAAAAGTACATTAGATAAGATGATGCTTATGGCTATAGCCAAATTTCAAAGAAGAGAAGATCACAAGTACCAATACCATAAGAAGTGATGAAGAAGCAGAAGCAACAAATTGAAGCCACTCCAACATTGAAAAAACTCAACAATAATCATAACCAAGTTCATCTGGAAGAAGAGGTCTAAGAAGACTAAGATAACCTCATCTTGATCTCTCTAAACTCACGCGTCTCAATGCCACTCTAGCGAGGTCTTTGTAGCATTATAAGATCAAAACATCTAAACAAGATCGAGACCCATATGAAGATCTATAGAGCTAAGGGACAAGACCAGATATTATCTCTTTCATGACACACATGGCCATAACACCAATGAATACAGGTCTTTGATAAAAGAAATAGAGAGTCTGATTCAACAAGGTTATCTTGGTAAGTTTATAAAGCAAAGAAGAATAGGAACAGAAGACCTAGTAACTACTCAAGACTAAGGCAAGCAACCTGCTAATGAAGGCACAACATGCATTTTCACTGTATCACTAGGGGGTCAGTTGAGGCACCTTTTGGCAAATCTATAGCTAAGTCCTTAGTGAGGAGATAAGAGTCACCTGAGTTTGTCTTTTGTAATGGAGCTAAAATGTGGAATGATGAGAGCACATCCGAAGTTTCATATGCAAGCCCAATTGTGATTCAGGCGGTAGTTGCCAATTTTATAGTGAAGCGAATATTAGTGGATGATGGTAGTTCGGTCAACCTAATCATACTAGAAGCATATCAGAGAATGGGATTAAAAGAAAAGGATTTAAAGGAACTCGATAATCCTATTTACTTACTTGATGGTTCTGAACTCCTATTGCGAGAGTTATAGCGATACCTTTTATAATAGGTACTTCACTAGATTGTGTTATTATAATGGCAACCTTCATTGTTATACAAACACCCTTGCCTGCAATATGATGATGGGAAGACCATTACTGTATGCACTTGATGCTTTAATTAACATTCGAAGGTTAAGGATGACCATCCCAACACCATCAAAGGGAGAGTTCTATGTCCATAGAAGCCCTCCCAATAAAGTCAACCATCTAATTTGAGACTCAAAGAAGAGAAAGTAACCTTTAGAGGAGATTTTGATGCTAGAAGTCCATACTTAATTCATGGCGTCAAAGCCACCACAGAGAACTGAACCGGTGGGCACAATAGAAAAATTCTTAGTCCAATATGAAGAGCTAAAGAAATTTTTACTAATTAATTCTTCATTAAGCGAAGATCAAAAGAGAGAAGCACAACATTTTCTTAAGCAAAATATGTCTAACTTCACTTGGACTTTAACAAAAATGATAGGAACAAGTTCCAAGATCATCACCCATCAACTTGGTGTTGATTCAAACTTTCAACCGATCAAATAGAAAAAAAGATGTTTTAGAGTAAAGAGACAAGCAGTTATAGAAGATGAAGTCGATAAGCTCCAGACAGCAGGATTCATTAGAGAAGTACACTATCTTGAATGGTTAACCAATGTTGTCCCTATCAAAAAATCAAACGGCACCTACAGGATGTGCATAGACTTCATTGGTCTTAACAAAGCTTATCCGAAGGACTCATTCCCATTGCCAATGATAGACAAACTAGTGGACTGAATGGCTGGCTATGACTTTTTATCATCCTTAGACCCAAAGCAAGGATACAACCAGATAAGGATGCACTCTAACGACGAAAGAAAGACATCCTTGATCACCGAGAGAGGTACTTACTATTATATTTTCATGCCCTTTGGTCTTAAAACGCTGGTGCCACCTATCAGCGCCTCATCAATATGATGTTTAAGGACCTCTTCGATAAGAATGTAGAAGCCTATATTAATGACATGATAGTCAAAAGCAAAAATTTTGAAGATCATATAAGAGACCTCATGGAAGTCTTCGCAGTAATGAATAGCTATGGGATGAAGTTAAACCCTGAAAAATGCTCTTTTTTCATCAATGGTGGAAAGTTCCTTAGTTTCATGGTCAACGAATGAG
The DNA here is from genome assembly GCA_947687605.1 of Reutealis trisperma. Lineage (NCBI taxonomy): Eukaryota > Viridiplantae > Streptophyta > Magnoliopsida > Malpighiales > Euphorbiaceae > Reutealis > Reutealis trisperma. The sequence continues at coordinate 243,250 of CANTUT010000768.1, forward strand.
GAATAGAGTCAAACTTGGACAAAGTTAGAGTAATCCTTGACATGGCTCCACCTCTAAATTTGAAAGAAGTACAAAGACTGATAGGAAAAATAACGACGCTAAATCAATTTCTATCTCGGTTTGCCAAAAAGTATATGCCTTTTTTTAAAAAGTTAAGGAAGATAGATACCTTTAAGTGGACATCTAAGTGTGAAATGGCCTTTGAATAGCCAAAAGCTTTTCTTAGATCTAAGCAAACTCCTGCTTAGAGAACAAGTCTTGATTTAACTCTTTGCTTTTGACCAAGCAATAAGCTCTGTTTTAATCCGTGAAGAAGGTTCAATGTAAAAGCCAATTTACTACTTTAGCAAAGTCTTACAAGGAGATGAACCAAAGTATCTTCCAATAGAAAAGTTGGCTTATGCTATACTCCTGTCAATAAGAAAATACAAAATTTATCTTCAAGCACACTAAGAAGTGGTGTTCACAGATCAACTACTCCAAAGAGTCCTTTACTGCCCAGAAACCTTAGGGCAAATGTTATGCTTATCAGTCAAATTAGGCCAACATGGATTGTAATACATACCATGATTAGCCATGAAGGCACAAGCCTTAGTTGATTTTATTTATAAATGCTCCTTCTCTAATCCACCTTATTTAGTAGAGTCAACAACATTAGACAAAGCTACCTAACAAACCAAATCAAGTTCTTTGCCAATTCTTAATGGTTCCCCATGGGAACTCTATATGGATGGGGCAAGTAACATAGAAAGCAGTGGCGCAGGCATAGTGTTCAAAAAGAAGAATGGTCTTCTACTTAAATATGACTTAGGATTTGAGTTCTCCACCACGAACAATACAATTGAGTATGAAGCAATGATTTAAGGGTTGTTGCTCACTAATTATTTGAGGCTTGAAATTTTGAAAGTCTTCTATGATTCTTAATTGATAATGGGCCAGATCAAAGGAGAATTTGAGGTAAAAGATGAAACCATGCTAAAGTACCTTGTAAAGGATAAGGCCTTAATTCAAAAGAAGAAAGACAAGAACGTGGATGTACAGGTCAATAAGGTCCCTCAAATTGATAATTGTAGAGCAGACAATCTTAGCAAAATGGCAATCACACATCCAGTGAAGCTGCCCCAAAGAATCTTTGTAGGATTGTATGGCCTCGCCTGAGTACCAGCCTAATCCGTTAGAGGGAATCGAGACGTCCATTTGGGTTTAGACTCATGATAAAACCCTTAGGTTCGGATTGTTTGATTTTGATAATGATTTTGGGAGTTGCCACCCTAATTTATTTTTAAATGGAAAAATTAACGAAAAACCCAATTGTGACTCTAATTTGTTAATTTTAGTTTATTAATTTACCTGAGGATAAAACCACTAGCCTTGAACTAGGTTGAGCTTAGGGATTAGGTTTTTGGTTAAATAATCATGATTTGGCTCTTAATCTTAATTTGACTTAAAAATTAATGTCATGGATGACAATTATAATATCATGATTAATGTATGAGCAAGGTGTGAGTGCAATGAGAAAATTAAAATGAAACATCCACAAATTACATTAATTAAAAAAGGGAAAGCAGATTGATTGGGATTTAGATTTGAGGTTTGGATTTAGATTTCAAATGTGCCTACGTACCTCATTGAATGGAAATCAAAACCTACATAGTTCAATCCACGATTAAGTGGATCGATTTAGTAGTTGATTTGATTGATTGATTTGATTTGGGCTTATGGGTGAGAGCAAAAGACTAATAACTTTATTTTTTGTAGACAAAGAGTTTTACCAGACTGAAGTTTCAATTTGTCATGACCAAGTGATTGGATTGATTGGGGGATTAATTAATTAATTAAAATGATTAATTAATTAATTTTAATAAAAGGGTGGATTTAAGAAAAGAATAATTAATTTGATTTTGAAAAAAAGTGAATAATTAATTAATTAAAAAGATTAATTAATTTAGTTAGGATGAGATAATTAATTAATTAAAAGATTAATTAATTAATTAGAGAGTAGTTAGAGGGGGAAGAAGAGAGAAACTAGAGGATAACTATCAACTCTAACCCAAGGGTTGATAAAAATGAGAGAATTAAGGGGGCTATTTATAGGAAAATGGGTGAGAATAGTTTAAAAATTGAAAAATTGAAAGACAATAAGGAGTTGGGCTAGAAAGGGCTGAAAATTGGATTAGAGAGGTATTTTAGACATTTTTCTACATAGAAGGGGAACCATCCGTGCTAGAGGGGTGTAACATCGCACTAGGGCTTATGCAGCTCCACAGTAGAAGAGTGCAGCAAGCTGTAGGTGCTACCTGTGGCTCCTCTCAGTGCTAACACAGTGCTGCAAGGCCGCCCTATGGCAGCCACATGGCGCTGGCTCAGCTTGCTTTTGGAAATTTTCTCCAATCAATTTTTAGAGGTTCTAGGTCAATTTTTAGAAGTTTTAGAGTTTAAAAAATTCACTGATCATTTTTTATAGACTCAAAATTAATTTTAGAATATCTAAGTAGTTATTCTAAGAGAAAATCCTATTAGTTTTAAAAAAATATTGTCTAGTATAGAAGGTCTAGTCAAGGTTGGATAAGTGTCAACGAGACTGTCACACTGGCTCTGCGTAGCGTATTAATTTTAGCAGGTGTCAAGCTGCAGCCAAATAATGAGGGTGTAAAATTAAGAGTTCATAGTTGCCCACTCATCATAATTGTCTTTTCTGTAAGGTAATTCTGACGATAGTGAACCCAAAAGAAGGGATGGTACAAGGAACCAAAATGATGTCTAAGTCAATGCTTAAACATGTTTGGGTGAGAGACATGGTTGAAAAAGGAAGATGTTAAAAAGAACCACAGGGATGTTTAAGCAATCGTTTGTAAACATTTATGGGTGGAAAATATAGCTGACAAATGGAAGTAAGAAAATAGACCAAAGGGATATCTAAACTAGTAGGTGGATAATTTTGGGTGAATTGATGGATTTGGGTAAAAGATGTGAAAAGTGCAACCATATAGATGTCTAGGTGATTGTTTATAGATATTTTTAGGTGAAATTGATGGATTTGGATAAAAGAGATAGAAGAAAGAACCACATGGATGTCTAGATGACCATTTCTAAACACTTATGGGTGGAAAAGGATTTTGGACAAGATAATTTAATGAAAGGAAAGTTTCGACCTATGGCGAGTCGGCTCAAAAGATTTTAACAAGATTTTGGTAAAGGAAGAGCCTTGGCCTACAGCAAATTAGCTCAAGAGATTCTGAAAAGATTTTGATAGGAGAAAAGCATCGGCTTATGGTGAGTCTGCTCGACAGATTTTAAAAAGATTTTAGTAAAGGGAAAGCCTCAGACTACAGTGAGTGGGCTCAAAAGATTCTAAAAAGATTTAGATAAGAGGAGAGCCTCAGCTTATGGCGAGTCAGCTTGACAAATTCTGAAAAAATTTTGGTAAAGCGAGAGCCTTAACCTATGGCAAGTCGGCTCAAGAGATTTTAATAATATTTCAGCAGGAGAGCCTTAGCCTATGGCAAGTCAACTCGAAAGATTTTGACAAGATTTTTTATTATGTCAAAGAAACATGGGCTTCTAAAATGTGAGAGATTAGGTCTTTAGGAAGGCTTAAAGGAACTTTGTTAGGACTAAAAGGACTCTGAAAGTCACACTTCGTCGATTAGATCTGGAAAGGTATCATTTAGCTCCAAAGGGGCATTGGTCAACTTTAGGAGGTGACGGTTAACTTCAAGAAGGTATTTGTCAGCTTTAGGAGATGTCAATAAGGCTATTGGCTTAGCTTATGCATAAAGGTGTATGATTGCAAATGATTGCATTTGCAATGTATGTTTGTGTAGAGATGATGCATGTTTCAGGATTCATAGACATCTTAACTTTTGCACTATGGATGATGATGAATGTAATGGATGAATGTATGGATGCAAAAGGATGGATTCACAGGTTTGCTTTATGCATGTCGTGAATGTAATTTGCATGCAATTTTGACTCTTAGAAGTGGCATGCAGGTTGTGAGATGATTATTTTGATTGATTTTTTTCATGGATTCCTAAGGTTGTCCTATGAAGGTCTAATAATTCTATGATGTTTTTGAGTGATGACAATAATAGGTTATCTAGACCCTAAGCAAAAAGGCATTCATGGAAGCTACATGCCTTGAACCAATGACTGGTTATTTAAAAAGGTGATTTTAGAAAGGTGCCCTATTAGAGGGTAACAATTTGGCCATTTTGACATGGGTTAGGGCTTGGCATAGCAATGGGATAGTAGGGTTGGTCTGTGATGGATTTAGAAGACAAGTGGCTTATTTCAGGTTCAGAAGGGAATGTATCTGTTTAGACTTCCCAAGACTTTGGAGGAAGAATTGGTTTTGGTAATGGGGTGTCAAAGGTTCACCCCTAGTTCGACTTTAGAACCTTATGGTGATGAGGGAGCTTATAGGTTAGCATAGATGACGGAGATTTATGGTTCACTCCATGTGGCCCAATGTTTCCTTTTATACTCTTGGACTAGCTGAGTTGCTTAGGTGGTTAATTGAGGAGTTTATGGTTTAAAATTCTTTTGAGGTTTGGTTTTGTTTTGTTAAGAGGTTTGAATAAATGGTAAGTAGATGAGAAAGGTATGCCTTGATTTTGGCTCACAGTGGGACCCTTCGAGTGGCTTGGTTTCGTTAAAGAGCTGGGGCCTTAGAAATGGAAGGTAGGCTTTTTACAATGGCTTGGAATTTTGAAATTGGGGCTTTTAAGAAGTGTGCATGATTTTCATTTTGCTAAGAAAATGGGGATTCAAAGTGGGTTGTGGGCTTCCAGCACATGGCTTAGGCAATGCAAATTTTTGAGAGTTTTGATTTCCGCCAAGTGCTTCAACTTTATGGTTGTTCCTCTTCTTCTCTCTTTTTTTTTTTTTTTTTCTCAATGCTTTATAGAAAGGAAAGAATGCATTATCTAGGCCAAGAAGGCTTTTGGGGATAATGCTTTTTTTTTTTGGATTCAGTTGGACTAGGATAGAGGTTGGGATGAACTTTTAGGAAATGAGAGAGATACCTCTAATTTGGGTCTTTTGGTGACTCAAGCACTTTGATAAAAAAAAAATGACTTAGAGATCTTGCCCTTGACAAGAGGTGGTGGACTGATCATAAGTTACTCAAAAGAATATAAATGTCTTTAAATGATATGTCCCTAATGATGGGTAAGGGCATCTTTATTTGTGATGACTTGATATTCAACTTGAAAACTTTCTTTACCCTTTAAATGATTAAGGGAAGAAAAGGGGTGACACAAAGAAGGATGACTCTAAGGAGGATAAAATTGCTTGACTACTCATAAGGATAAATTATTTAGACCGACTAGATAAATACAAATGGATTTTAAAATGACTCAAAATAGAATCCAATTTGAATGACACACCAATTTTTTTTTTTTTTTTTTTGGCAGAGGAAAAAAGGGGGGATGCAATTAATGTGGTTCAGAGAACATGAGGATATGATGCCTTACAAGATAAAAGATATTTTCACTATAATTTGGACCGCACTCAAGTTGGGCTATCTACGTATCCCTTACATTACTTCTTCTTTTTTTTTTTTTAGGGAGAATTAGGTCCATATAGTTCTTGTTACAGTATGGACAAAAGTAAGCATGATAACCTTGTTTTGCATCTGTTCATTGGGCCTTTCCCTATTTTGACATGGCCTTTCATTGATACTCTTCATGAAGTGATCTTCATCCATTAAGGTATTCTCGTGCCCAATTGAGGATAATTGAGTCCTAATAGCCATTCCATCTTATGGTGTAATGCATGCAAAAAAAAAAATTATTTTCTTTTTATTTATTTATTTATTTTTTTTTTGTATCATTCGAGTTGGATTCAAAAAAACATGAGATATAATATAAAAAATGTAAACTTTTATTAAGACAAACTAGAAAAGTCATTACAAATGACAAACTCTAACTCTAACTTTGTACAATTATAGACTGAAAAGAAAAGAAACAAGCATAAGACTGAATAGAGAAAGATTCAACAGACTCAAAAGACTCAAACTTGGACCTTAGATGACTCGAATTCAGGATTGACTAGACTTAACTTAATTATAGGACCCAAACAAGGGCACGTTAGCTAGGCCAATACTCTCCTCAAAGTGCTAGTCATTAGGTAGGTTAGATGAATTTGGCAAAGTGTGTTCCCACTTGAGATTGATAATGTCCCTAAAGTTGATGGGTACACTAGGTACTGATTCTAAAGGGAGGATATCTCCATTGTCAATGAGGTCTTAGATTCGATGCCTTAGACTGTTGCACTTATCATTTCATGCCCAGCTCCTTGGTGGTACTTGCTATGCTGATCAAGTCTATAATTTTTGGATAGATGGATGGATGGAGGGTGCTTTTAGCTCTAGAGGCTTAACCAAGTCAGCTTCAAGGGTCATGTTGTAAATTGCGCCTAAAGGAATTCCCAAATCAGTGAACTTTTTTCTCTCTAGCTTATGGGGTTACTGGTTGGTGATGGTAGCTACCACTTTTCCTTTTTGCTTGGAGGAGATCATTGGAGTGGTAGCATAAGGATTACTATTCTTACATATTTTCTCAACTATGTGAGCTTGCTGGAGCATAGTGGTGTTGCACTTCAATGGAAATTTGTTGAGCCCTTTGATGTTTGGTTGGGCAGAGGTTTCCATTCCCCAAAAAGGATTTGAGGAAGGAGGAAGGTTAGCTTTGGTATTTGGTGGTATGAGACTTTTGAGGGCTCCTCCACTATTGGTCAGATCAATAATAAGAGTAGGGTTAGCATGAGTGTTTGGGATTAGTTGTGTGGCATTTTTGGACATTTCTTTATCATAGGCAAGGCCAATGATAGGAGTTGGTATAGTTGTAGTGATTGGTCCAAAGGCAGTATTGGTTGAGAAAAGAGAGGTGTCAAGCCAATTGACCATAGGACTAGCTATAATGTTGGTTGGATCAAGATGGGGTGCAATGGAACTTAAGTCAATTGCATTTAACTTAGATTGGTTAGCAAAATGGGGGCATGTGATGTTAGGCAAACTAATATCAAAATCATGAGATATGCTTGAGGGATTTGAATGCATGGTCTGCCTTTGGGAACATAGGGCTTTGGAGAGCTGGGCCAATGCTTTATTGAAGCTGACTTATTGAGCAGTCAGGGCTTTATTAAATTTGGTTTGTTGGGCAGCTAAAAGCATTATTGAAATTAGCTTGTTGAGCATCAAGGGTAGAGGTGAGTGTGGCTTGGAAATTTTTCTTTTGCCTTTTAAAGATGTTAATGAAAAATACGTTCATGGTGTCTCAATTGAAAGAGTGGGCCATAAGTACCTTCAAGGCAAAAAAAAAAAAAAAAAGAGTAAATGTATGAGAAAGGCATGAAAAAGTGATGAAATGATGGGTTGGTATGCAAATTTTGAGAAAAAAGAAATTCCTAAAGTGTTTTAGGTCACATGTTTTGGGCTTAAGGTGTTTAGGATAATGATTATTCATTAGGCCAAAGGTATTGGGTTTTGAGGATTAAGTCTTAGAATGGGGACCAAAAAGGTTTTGGGCTTAAGAAAAAGATTTTAGGCTTAAGGATTAGGACTTAGGTTAGGGCCAAAAGGTTCTGGACTTAAGGATTAGGATTTAGGTTAGGGGCCAAAAGGTTTAGGTTAAGGTGGTTGTGGGCCAAATGTCTTTGGTTTTTTTGGCATGACAAAAATGAGTGCCAAAAGTTTTAGGCTCAAAGTAATGGTAAGCCAAATGTTTTGGGTTTTGAGATAAGTGAGGGGCAAAAATTTTAGCCTTAAAGTGATGGTGGGCCAAATGTCTCAGTCTTAAGAGAGGTAAGGTGCCAAAAGTTTTGGGCTTAAAGTAAGGGTGGTGCCAATGGTTTTAAGCTTGAGGAAGGCAATAAGCCAAGAGTCTTAGGCAAAAAAGTGTTTGAGGATTGAAGGTTGATGCTCAACTTAGTTCAAGGCATAACATAAACTCGGGGTTCTCAGTCTTATAATATGTATGCATGGTCATGTCATGATGCATGCCAAAAAGGTTTCATGAAAATGAACAAAGGTCTCAATTTATTATAGTGCATGAAAAAGTTAGGGCAACTATATGTACAAAGGTGAAAGGTGAATTGGTTAAGAATCCCCGTCCCACTAGAGCATCAATATACCCAATCACATGTGAAGTAAGGAGCCTCGCGTGGGTCCAACAAGACTGATTGCTTGTTACACCATCAAAATGATCAGGGATTCATCACGGGGTGAAATACTTTCGCTATCTCCCAACATACTCAAAGAGAGTTGTTAAGCCAATGCTACTCACCATATAAAAGTTTTCCTAAAGTTAAGGTTACGCAATGAGCCTTTATTATGCAAAGTGATACGTGAAAATCAAATTACACTTAATGAGCTAAATGAAGATTATTTTTGAAAAATTTTTCCTTAACCAAAAAGTAATCCTCTTGTTTTCCTTTTATTTTAAATAAGGCAACAACTAGTCCTCAGTGAAGTCGCTAGCTATGAGGCCTCACCCTAGCACCGACCCAATCTGCTAGAAAGAATCAGAATGCTCATCTGGGTTTAGACTCATAATGGACCTCTCAGATTTAGATTGGTTGATTTTGAAAATGATTTTGGGAGTCACCGCCCTAATTTATTTTTAAATAGGAAAATTAAGGAAAAACCCAATTGTGACTTTACCCAAGGATAAAACCACTAGCCTCGAACTAGGTTGAGCTCAGGGACTAGATTTTTTGTTAAATAATCACGATTTAGCTCTTAATTTTAATTTTTAAAAATTAATTTAATGGATGATAATTATAACATCATGATTAATGCATGAGCATGGTATGAGTGCAATGAGAAAAATTAAAATTAAACATCCAAAAATTACATTAATTAAAAAGAGGAAAGAAGATTGATTGGGATTTAGATTTGAGATTCAAATTTAGATTCCAAACCTACCTATGTACTCCATTGAATGGGGATCAAAACATACATAGTTCATTCCATATATTAAGTGGAGGGGTTTAGGAGTCGATTGATTTAATTTGGGTTTGTGGATGAGAGGAAAAAGCTGATACCTTTGTTTTTAGCAGATAGAGGGTTTTACCGGACTGAAGTTCTATTTTATCATGATCGAATAATTGGATTGATTGGGAGATTAATTAATTAATTAAAATGATTAATTAACTAATTGATATGATGAAATGGATGGATGGATTAATTAATTAATTTGGATAAAATGGTGGATTTAAGAAAAGAAAGATTAATTTGATTTTGAAAAAAACTAATTAATTAATTAATTAAAAAGCTTAATTAATTAATTAATTGAGTGATTATTTTTAATTTAAAAAAAGAGTTTTAATTAATTAAAAAGATTAATTAACTTGGTTAGAGTGAGATAATTAATTAATTAGAGACTGGTTGGAGAGAGAAGAATAGAGGAATTAAAGGATAGCTATCAACTCTAACTCAAGGGATAAGAAAAATGGAAGAATGAAGGGGGGTATTTATAGGAAAAGTGGGTAAGGGTAGTTTAGGAATTGAAAAAGTGAAAAGACAATGAGGGGTAGGAGTGGAAAGGGCTGAAAATTGGGTTAAAGGGGTATTTTGGACATTTTTCTACATAGAAGGGGGACCACTCACACCAAAGGGATGTAGTGCCACACCCAAGGCTAGTACGGCGCCATACTAGAAGAGTGTGGCAAGCACCTGCAGCACCACATAATGCTGACGTGGCTGTCACAGGCCTGGCTCACTTTTTGAAATTTTCTCTGATCAGTTTTGGAAGTTCTAGGTCTATTTTTGAGAGTTTCAAAGTTTAAAAAATTCATCGGTCAATTTTAGTAGACTCGAAATTAATTTTAGAACAATTGAGCAGTCAGTCTGAGAGAAAATCCAATCAGTTTTGAAAAATACTGTATGATACAGAAGATCTAGTCAAGGTTGGATAAGTGTCAGTGTTCAAATTAAGTATCTTTCTACTAATATGCTCAAAGGCCCATTTTTTACTCCGGGGGTGCTACCCCCTTAACCCCTGCCCACTAACTTGCTAACATGACTGCCATGTTGGCTCTATGTAGCACATTAATCTTAGCAGGTGTCAAGTTGTGGCCAGATGATGAGGGTGTAAAATTAAGGATTCACAATGATCACTTCCCCACCCAAACATTCAAGATGGTGAAGAGATCATGCCGATGGACGTAGAGCCTAACAGGATGGATCCCATTAGAGCCTACTTACACAAAGGAAAACTACCTTTAGACCCAAAGATGGTGAGAAAGGTTAGGTATCAAAGTGCTCATTTTTCATTCCATAATGAAATACTTTACAAAAGAGCCTATTCTTTGCCATGGTTGAAATGTCTCAAACCAATTGAAGCAAAGTATGTATTGCAAAAGATACATGAAGGGTCCTGTGGGATTCATATAGGAGGCAATGTATTAGCAGCTAAGGTGATCAGACAATGATACTTTTGGCCAACAATAAATCAATATGCTATTAGGTTAGTACGAAATTGTGTTATTAGGTTAGTACGAAACTATCCTGTTTGCCAAAAATATGCTCACGGCCAAAGCACTCTGGTAGCAGAGCAAATCCCAATTACAGGTTCATGGTCATTCACCAAGTGGGGAATAGACATCCTAGGCCCTTTCCCGATGGCCTTGGGTCAAAAGAAATTCCTACTAGTAGTTATGGAATACTTTACTAAATGGGTAGAAGTTGAAGCACTTGCCACAATTACAACAAAAAAAATTATCAATTTCTTGTGGAGAAATATCTTGTGTCTATTTGGTGTTCCATTAAAACTCATAAGTGATAATGAAAAATAATTCCATAACTCAAAAGTCTGGTCTTTCTGCGAAGGTCTTTAAATCATACAGTATTTCTTATCCATTGCTTATCCATAGTCAAATGGGTAAGTTGAAGTGGTTAATCGCATTATTCTTCAGGGATTAAAGAAAAGGCTTGATAGATATGGCAAAGGTTGGATAGATGAACTCTACCACATTCTTCCGAGAGAAACAATAGGTGAAACTCCTTTTAGCCTAACTTATGGCACTAAAGCTGTCATTCTAGTTGACATTGGCATGCCACATGGGAGGATTAATTTTCTTGGTGAAGAACTAAATAACTAAGAAAGAAGAATTGATATGGATCTCATATAAGAGCTTCATGATAAAGCAACTATTCACTTAAAAGCTTATAAAATCATAGTAGCCAATTACTTTAACAAAAAAGTTAGAGCTCGTGTATTCGCTGAAGGAGACCTAGTCTTGAGATACCTTGAAGTCACTGGTCATAGAAAAGTAATGGGTAAATTGGCCCCAATATGGGAAGGACCATATCAAGTATAGAAGGTGATAGGTCCTGCTACATACAAGCTTGTAACATTAGAAAGAGTTGAAGTTTCTCACACTTAGAATATTCAACATCTCAAGTTGTATTACAAATAATTCAAAAATGAAGAAGTATTTTCAACATATTATACTCTTTAACATATTCTACATACTTCTGTCTCCTTTTGCCAAGGCAAAGACAAAGTCTTTGTCAAGGCAAGGCCAAAGCCTTCACCAAGGTGAAGCACTAAGTCCCATGAAAAAGGGCACCTAGAAACCTTATCAAGGTGAGGTATAAAGCCTTTGTCAAAGCAAGGCCAAAGCCTTCACTAAGGTGAAGCACTAAGTCCCCTACAAAAGGTCACATAAAAACCTCATGAAGATGATCTACAATGCCTTTGTCAAGGTAAGGCCAAAGCCTTCACCAAGGTGAAACACTAAGTCCCCTGCAAAAGGGCACTTGTAATATGGGTTATAAAATCATCACGAAGGCTATGACCAATAGATTAAAGATAATTCTTCCTACAATGGTGGCACCTAATCAATGTAGGTTTGTCCCAGGTAGGCCAATTTCGATCAACATCATTATCTACCAAGAAGTCCTTCATTCCATGAGAAAAAAGAGTAAAGGTACCAATTTTATGGCTATCCAAATTAATTTAGAGAAAGCTTATAACAATTTATCATAAGAATTTATCAAAGTGTACTTTAAAAGATATTAGGCTTTTAAAGGTGTGAGTTCAAAGCTTTATGTCTTATGTTAGGTCCTTCAAGATGTCTATTACTTGGAATGGTCAAGAGTTGGATTGGTTTTGTCCTTTTAGAGGTATTCGACAAGGTGATGCCATTTCACCTTATTTATTTGTACTCTGTATTAAAAGGTTGGGGCATTTGATCAATGAAGTAGTCTCTAATGGGGAATGGAAGCTAACCAATTTAGCTAGCCAAGGATTTCAACTGATGCAAACATTGGGCATGATGCCTTGAGACCCCACAATCTTTACTCTTATAAGTGACTCTTAGGAAAGCCAAATCATATTTGAAACTAGAATCTCGACACAATATTCAACTTTTGAATAGCAATTGGGTATTGTTTGAATGCCACAAAAGTGATTAGCTTTTAATAATTTCTAAATGATTCAAGCAAGAACCAAATTTGAGAGAATCTCTTATAAGCAAAATAGCTCAATTTTATGCAAAGCATGTAATCTGATTTATTTGATATAAAGCTAAGTATTTATAGTGACTTAGCTCAATTACAAACCCTAAATCTATCTCCCTAAATAAAAGAAAACAAATAAATTCATTTTTTGGCCTGACCTAACATAAAACAAGCATAAAACCAATTAAATACTTAAGAAATAGATTTCTTTGAATGTGGACTTAAGTATTTTAACATAGGCCTAAAAAAACATAAATGAATTAAGTTGAATAGGATGGGCTAGGTTGAATTAATGAATGTATCCAAATAGCCCATATTTCTTGAACTTTTAACCTCTAATCATCAAGTCCATTCAATGACAAAGACCCCATCTTGGGATTGGGCCTAAATCATTGTCACTAAGCTTCTTTGATTTTCTTGTAAGCCTAACTTAATGATAGATTCTTTCTTGGCTTGATTGGAATCACACTCATTCCCCCTTTCTTGAGATGATTCATCCTCAAATCAAGCTCTATAGAATTGCATTATATGCCAAAAGGCTTGAAGCTTCCCTTGTATATTTGATTCTCTGCTTGTTAAAACTTGACCTCGAGTTTTAAAATGACGAAGCAGAAGAATCAATAACACATAAATTTGCCATCTTTCTTCCTTTATGATTTTTAATATTGGAAGTACTTGAAAGATCTAAAATTTTGTTAAAGAAATATCAAAGAAATTATTAAACAACACAAAATTCATGTTAGAAATAGATAACAAATCAAAATCTTCTTTATTGTTATGAGAAACAAAATCAATCCCCTTTGCTTTTTCATCTTCTTATACTTATAGCTTAACCACTTTTTTCTTCCTCCAAGATTTCTTGATGAGTGTTATAGCTGGAATAACAACTTCTTCACCTTTTAATGAGGACTTTTCATTTACAAGCTCTAAAGATAATAAGTCATCTTCATGAGTAACTTTTACAACATGGTTGGTTTCTTTAATATTTGCATCCACCCAATCATATTCACAAGTGAATTTCTCATGTTCAGATATTATGAATTTAACCTCATCCTTTTTACTATTCATCTCCTCCATTAGTGGTTGAGATGCATTCTTTCTTTCACAATCAACCTTAGCTTCCCTATAATATTCCACAAAGGTCTTCTCATGTGTTTGCCTTTTGGGAACTTTATATGGCTTGCAACTTCTATGATATTTTTCATCAAATTCTTGATTTCTTTTTGTAAGTTGCCTTGATTGTCTTGAAAGATTTTGAGAATTTGGTTGTTGCCTCCTTGTGAGTATATTTTCAAGCCTCTCAAAATGATCATTAAGTCTACCAATTTTTTTTTTCTCGTTGCTTGACATTGTTCGAGGAGTGATGTGATGTAAGATGGTATGGATTTAGTGTTATTTCAAGTGCATTTTAGTTGCTTTTTAGGTATATGTTTAGTATATTATAATGCATTTTGTGTTTTATTCCCTTAAAATTTATTCTACTAACATTTTCTCAAGATTTCTCCTTAACCTGATGGTTTTGAGAGTATTTTATAAAGTTTTAGTAAGTTAAGGGAAGAATTGAAGGTTCCTAAAAGAGCCAAGTATAAAAAAAGAAAGCAAAATTCGGAAAGCACTGGTGCCGAGTTGGCACACTTCAACTCAGTTGATGCCGACTCGGCACCAAGGCTTACTGTGTCGAGTTGATAAATGAGAGATGAGTTGGTGCCAAGTCAGCACACACCAAAAGACAGGATCCTTCACGAACAGTCTGCAATGTTTTGGTCATAACTTCCTCTACACAACTCGCATTAAAACTATTCAAGAGGCTATAGAAAGCTAATAAAAAGGCCTACAACTTTCATAAGATTTCGAAGTCTAATTTTTCCATCTAAATTGCCCAAAATATCATTAAAGTGTCAGAAGCAATTATTAGGTGACCTTTCATGAAGTATTGCATTCCTTTATGAAATGTTATAACTTTTAAATTGTTCAAGGTCTTTAAATAGTGGAAGTTTCTTCTGTAAAAAGCATCTAGAAAATCAGAATACAAGTAGAGAGTATTGTATTAAGAAGAAAAAGAGAGATCTTACAAATTTTAGCACTTTCAAGTACAACACTTTTGGAAACTATTCTTGTATCAAGGCTTCTAATCTTGAGAAGGGCTAGTAAAAGATTTCTATAACTTTTTCTTTACTTAATCTATTTTATTTCTTTGATGATTGAATGTTTAATTTTCTTTTTATAAAATATCTAACAATGCATCAAGGCTAAAGTACTTGTGGTTAGAATTGCAATACAAATTTAGTCTATGAACTTCATTTTGATATTTTGTTAATGAATGATTGATTTGGCTTCAATTAAGTTTTTAATAGTTGTTATATATGCTTGATCACCATATGTAATATGATAGTTAAGAATTTGCAATGAGAATTGGAATTCTTAATGGAAAAGTAATTGATGTCACTTAAGTTAAAAGATTAATTAGAATCTACTTCTAAAGGGGGAAAAAGAATTAACATTGAACTTCATGGTTTTTGTTTACATTTACATTGACATGAGAGTGTGTGTAAGTCTATCCAAAAATACCTTTAATTGACTTAGAGATAAGCTTTTAAAGATTTCAGGTTAATTCTCCAATCAACTCATTCATAATCTTATTTTATATACATGTTAGAAGTTCGTTGATTTAGATTTAAATTGTAATTCTAACCTGTTCTCTTTCTAGAAATCGTTTAATAACTTTGAATTATTTAGAATTTAGTGATTTGTAGTTAAATTAGTAGTTAATTAGTTACTCAAACTCCAATTATTCTTTGCCTATTTATCTTATTATTTGTTCGGTTAATAATAAATTCATCATTTTTCCTAGTGTTCGACCCCTTGCTCATCCTATATTTAGTCATAAGGGCTAAGGTATAATAATTTGCCCACATCAAATTTGGCACCGTTGCCGGGGAATTTTGATAAGAATTTTTATTAACTTAGGATAAAGAAAGGTTGTTTTAGGCTTTTATTAATTGTTTTTTTTTAAATGAGACGTACTCGTAGTTCCACTAGTATTTTATCTTATGATCCTGAAATTGAACAATCTTTTCATTTATTACGCAGGAATCAAAATTTACAAAAAGTAGAAGAAAATAGACGAATAGAGATGACTGAAAGGAGAACTTTGGCAAACTTTGCTATGCCCAATGTTTCTGAAAATTCAGGAGGCATAGTGACACCGACCATTGCTAACAATAGTTTTGAAATCAAGCCTAGCATCATTCAAATGATACAAAACAATTAATTTAGAGGCTTACCCAGAGAGGATCCATATGTTCATATTCTTACTTTCCTCAACGTGTGTGTAACCTTCAAAATTAATAACATTCCGGATGATGCTATAAGGCTTAGATTGTTTCCTTTCTCCGTAAGAGACAAAGCACAAATATGGCTTTCTAGTTTGCCAACTAATTCCATCACAACATAGGATCAGTTGAAGCAAGCCGTTCTTCACAAATACTTCCCACCCTACAAGATAGCGAAACTTCACAATGAAATTAGTACTTTCAAGCAAGGCAAGGATGAGACACTCTATGCGAGTTGGGAGAGATTCAAAGAACTCCAAAGACAATGTCCTCATCATGGGTTGCCCGATTGGATGATTCCTTAAATTTTCTATAATGGGCTGATCGATGATGATAGGAACATTATCAATGCAGCCTCAAGTGGAAAATGGATGAACAAAACAGCCTCAGAAGTAATTACTCTATTGGAAGAACTTGCATCTCAAGGATATATGGGTGACGACACAACTTTGGCAAGAGGTAAGGGAATCCTTGAACTTGATAGTATCAATATTTTGAATGCTAAAGTTGATGCCTTGACAAGGCTAATAAGCAAAGCATAAATAAATTTAGTGGAGAAATCTACATCAACTTGTGAGTTATGTGGCGATCATCACTCATACCATGAATGCAACTTAAGGACCAATGAAGATGTAAATTACATGCAAGGTGGTTTTAACCAAAGTTATGGACCCAATCCAAACAATTATAATTTTCAATGGAAAAATCATCCTGGTTTTTCTTGGTCTAATCCATCATCTCAACTTAACCCCCCATTCAACCTAAACACTAAACCACAAAATCCACCCAGTTTTCCTATGAAACTACCCCAATCTTCTTTAAATTCCCTTCCAGCAAAGTCTAATTTAGAAACCCTTATAGAACAATTTATTGGACAACAAATTACCATAAATAAACAAAATGAGGAGCAATTCAATCAACTCAACTCTAAATTTGATCAAATTGCTGCTCATAACTGCATCCTTGAAACACAAATTGCTCAACAAGCATCTTCTACTTCCAAACCTATGGGAAAACTTCCTAGCTAACTAGAATTTGCTGTAAAAGAATCTTATCAAGCAATTACTTTAAGGAGTGGAAAAAAGATTGGTGATTCATCTAATAACAAAAGTGAGAAGGAAATATCTAATGATAGTAAGGAGAATGTTGCTAAAAATGATTCTAATAGCAAGAAAAATGAAAAGGAAGATACTTTTAATTCTAGCAATGAACCTAACATTGATTTGAAGGAAATTCCTTTTCCCTAAAGATTTGTTAGATGTAATTTAGATAAGTAATTTGGTAAATTCCTTAATCATTTAAAAGAAATTAATGTTACTATACCTTTTATGGATGCTATTAGAGACATGCCAACATGGGGTAAGTTTTTAAAAGATATCATAAACCATAAAAGCAAACTTAAGGATTGTGGTTTAGTTTCATTAGTTGAAGAATCTAAGGCTATGTATTCTAAAGTCCCTCCCAAACTCAAAGACCCTGGTTGTTTTACCGTTCCTATATAATTGGTGAATCACACTTTTATAAAGCTTTGTGTGATATTGGTGCTAGTGTGAGTCTTATGCCATATTCCATTTACAAGAAACTTAATTTAGGAGGTCTAAAACCCACCAATATATCTCTTTCCACGGCTGATAAATCAATTAAATATCCAATAGGTATACTAGAGAATGTTCCAGCTAAAATTGGAAAATTTGTAATTCCTATGGATTTTATTGTATTAGAAATGGAAGAGGATCCTGAAATCCCAATTCTTTTGGGAAGACCATTTTGAGAACCGCGGGAGTAGTAATTGATATGAAAAAGGGTAAGATCACTTTAGAGGTAAATGATGAAACTATGGTATTTGATGTATTTAGGATGGTAAAGAATACACCAATAAAGACTATTAACATGGTTGAATTGGTTGACCCAATTGAAGAATGTGTTAATGAAGTAATACATGAATGCATTGGACAAGAACCTATGTTAACTTGTTTAACACAAGAGGAAAATGGTAATATAGAGGTAAATGCTTGTGTAAAACTCCTAGAAGCAACTCTATATCTAATCCGCATAGGGCTTCAAGGTTTGAACCATTGCAAAAAGAATATGATAACAAGAATGAAAATCTTGTACTTAAACCTTTACCTTCCTCTCTAAGGTATGCATTTCTTGACTCTAATACTAGTTTCCCTTTTATTGTTAATTCTACTTTACCAATTGAAAACGTTGAAGCATTGTGCAATGTTTTGTTGAATCATAAGGGTGCTATTGGTTATTCCATTAATGACTTGAAAGGTTTAAGCCCAAGTATATGCATGCATAGAATTTCTTTAGAAGATGATGTAAAACCTTCCATTGAAGGTCAAAAGAGGCTTACTCCTACACTTAAAGGAGTAGTAAGAAAAGAGGTAATTAAATTACTCGATAAAGGAATCATATACTCTATTAGTGATAGCAAATGGGTTAGCCTTGTCCAAGTTGTCCCCAAAAAGGGTGGCTTGACGGTTGTTAAAAATGAATCAAATGATTTAGTGCCCACTAGAACTATCACGGGATAGCGTATGTGTATTGATTATAGGAAACTCAATAAAGCAACAAAGAAAGACCATTTTCCTTTACCTTTTATTGATCAAGTCCTTGAGAGATTAGCAAATTTCTCTTATTTTTATTATCTTGATGGTTTAAGTGGTTTTTACCAAATACCTATTCATCCCAATGATCAATCAAAGACCACATTTACATGTCCATATGGTACATTTGCTTTTAGGCGAATGCCTTTTGGACTTTGTAATGCACCGGCCACATTTCAACGATGCATGTTTTCTATTTTTAGTGACCTAATTGATGATTGTGTAGAAGATTTTATGGATGATTTTAGTGTTTATGGAACTAATTTTTCCAATTGTCTTAAGAATCTTTCCAAAGTGCTTGACAAGTGTAAAGAGCATGGACTAGTGCTAAATTGGGAGAAATATCACTTTATGGTACAAGAAGGAATCGTCTTAGGTCATAAAGTATCAAATAAAGGCATAGAAGTTGATCAAGCCAAGATTGAGGTCATAGCCAAATTGCCTCCACCAAAATGTGTCAAAGATGTGAGGAGTTTTTTAGGACACGCAGGGTTCTATAGAAGGTTTATTCGAGACTTCTCAAAGGTTGCCAAACCATTGTGCAATTTGTTAGCAAAGGAAGCACCTTTTGACTTTGATAATGCATGTTTGGAAGCTTTTGACAAACTCAAGAAGGCTCTTATAATGGCTCCGATTTTGCAACCACCTAATTGGGACTCGCTGTTCGAAATTATGTGTGATGCAAGCAACTTCGCTGTGGGGGTTGTTTTGGGACAAAGGAAGGAAGGCAAACCTTATGTGATCTAATATGCAAGCAAGCTCTTGGATGATGCCCAAGTCAACTATACCACAACGGAGAAAGAACTTCTTGCCATTGTATATGCTTTTGATAAATTTAGAGTATATCTTGTCGGTCAAAAAGTAATCGTCTATTCAGATCATGCTGCTCTCAAATACCTTTTAAGCAAGAAAGATGCCAAGCCTCGGTTACTTAGATGGATTTTGATGCTTCAAGAATTTGATTGGGAAATTATAGACAAAAAGGGTAGTGAGAATTTAGTTGCGGGTCATTTGTCAATAATCAATTTGGAAGATTTAAGAAAGCAAGATGATGGGGTGCCTATCAATGAAACTTTTTCGGGTGAACAACTTCTCCAAATTGCCACAAAAGAGATTCCTTGGTTCGCCGACATTGCCAATTATATTGTAAGTGGAATTTTACCCTATGACATGGATCCTAGAAAGAAAAAGAAGTTTTTACATGATGCCAAGTTCTATTATTGGGAAGAGCCACTCCTGTAAATTAGTAGTTGATATTTTGTTAATGAATGATTGATTTGGCTTCAATTAAGTTCTTAATAGTTGTTATATATGCTTGATCACCATATGTAATATGATAGTTAAGAATTTGCAATGAGAATTGGAATTCTTAATGGAAAAGTAATTAATGTCACTTAAGTTAAAAGATTAATTAGAATCTACTTCTAAAGGGGTAAAAAGAATTAACATTGAATTTCATGGTTTTTGTTTACATTTACATTGACATGAGAGTGTGTGTAAGTCTATCCAAAAATAACTTTAATTGACTTAGAGATAAGCTTTTAAAGATTTCAGGTTAATTCTCCAATCAACTCATTCATAATCTTATTTTATATACATGTTAGAAGTTCATTGATTTAGATTTAAATTGTAATTCTAACATGTTCTCTTTCTAGAAATCGTTTAATAACTTTGAATTATTTAGAATTTAGTGATTTGTAGTTAAATTAGTAGTTAATTAGTTACTCAAACTCCAATTATTTTTTGCCTATTCATCTTATTATTTATTCGGTTAATAATAAATTCATCATTTTTTCTAGTGTTCGACCCCTTGCTCATCCTATATTTAGTCATAAAGGCTAGGGTATAATAATTTGCCCACATCAAGGAGTACATCCATGTCTCAAAGGTGGCATCTTCTTTGAAATTCATTCCACTTTTTGTCAATCATATTGTTTAGTTGTTCTAAGAGCTATAAGAAATTTTGCTTATCATTTTTATCTTTAGCACTCATTTTGAAAACCTAAAAATAATATTAGTAAAGCCAAACTTTACTTCACTCCCTCACGTGTTTCACTCAAAAGTAGATGACACTCAGTTCACTTGTATTTAATCACAAAGGCTTTTCTCTTTTCATGCTCACACTCTTGTAAGGATTAAATGGTCCATTATCTCAAGTAATTCTCTTGTAGAATCTTGAAAAAAAAAAAAAAAAACAAGATAACTTAAAGAAATAGGCACTAGAAACAAATATGAATAAAAGGAAAATTAACAAATTGTAGACAATAAATGATTTTCCTAAACTTAGGATGACTCAAAGAGACAAGAAAATAGTGATTATAATTGACATTGAATTCTTTCTTGGAAAAGAAAACATTAATTAATTACTTGTTGGGAAAAATATAGAGTAATTAATTATTTCTTGGAAAATGGAAAAATAATTAATTGCTTATTGAAAAAGAAGAACAATTAATTATTTTTTGGAAAAAAATATAGAGTAACTAATTATCTCTTGGAAAATGAAAAGACAATTAATTAACTCTTGAAAAATAAAAGGACAATTAATTAACCATTGAAAAATGAAAAGACAAATAATTACCTTTGGAAAATGAAAAGACAATTAATTACCTTTTTGGAAAATGAAAAGAGAATTAATTACCTTTTGAGAAAATGATTAATTTGTATTTCTTTTTTTTTATATATATTTTTTCTCTTCTTTTCTTTCTCTTTGATTTCAATTCTAATTTTTTTTTTTTTTTTTTTGAATTTCTTAGGCCACTCGTAAACATTATGTATCCCAAATAAGATAAAACAAAGACAACAAATTCAAAAGAAAGAGGAGCAAGGAAGAACGAAAACAAAGGAAATAAGAACATAGCAAATAGAACGATAAACAAATGGAAAGGAACAAATGAAAACAAGAAAACACAAAAACAAGGTAAATGAAAAGATATGAAAACTTGATTTAGAGATAAAGTTCTTATACCAAATTGATGCGAACCTCAAGAATGATGCCTTAAGACCCCCACAATCTTTATGCTTAGAAGCGACTCCTAGAAAAGCCAAATTAGATTTGAAACTAGAACCTTGACACAATATCCAAGTCGTGAATAAGCACATTGTTATAGTTTAAACGCCACAAAAATGATTAGCTTTTGATAAGTTCTAAATGATTCAAGTAAGAACCAAATTTGAGAGAATCTCTCATAAGCAAAATAGCTCATTTTATGCAAATGATGTAATCTGATTTATTTGATATAAAGCTAAGTATCTATAGTGACATAGCTTAATTACAAACCCTAAATTTATCTTCTTAAATAAGTGAAAATAAATAAATTCATTTTTGGGCCTAACCTAATATAAAATAGGCCTAAAACTAACTAAATACTTAATAAAATGATGTTCTTTGAATGTGGGTTTAAGTATTTTAAAATAGGCCCAAAACAACATAAATGAATTAACTTGAATAGAATCAATTATGCCAAATTAATGAACATATCCAAGCATCCCACATTTCTTGAATTTTAAGCTCTAATTTTCAAGTCCCTTCAATGAGAAAGACCCCATCTTGGGCTTGATCCTGAATCATTGTCACTAGGCTTTTTTGATCTTCTTGTAAGCCCAACTTGATGATAGATTTTTTCTTGACTTGATTGGAATAACTTCATCAACTCTCTCACCTTTTCTTTGCAGATGATCTAGTCTTATTTGCAGAAGCATCTGTGGAGAAAATCAAAGCAGTGTCCAAATATCTTAATCTTTTTAGCAATATTTCGGGATGAAAAGTTAATTTTAATAAATCTAATATTTTCTATTCTAAAAATGTAACTAAGGAAGTTGTATTGGAATCGTCTCATATTTTAGGTATACCTCTCACAAACAATCTTGGAAAATATCTTGGTGCCCCTTCTATCCATGGAAGAGTTACTACCAATAATTATAAGCATGTATTAGAGAGGATATCTGCTAGACTTGAAGGATGAGAGACAAAAATTTTGTCATTTGCGGGCAAGACTGTGAGGCCTCGCCCGAGCACCGACCGATCCACTAGAAGGAATCGAGATACTCATTCGGGTTTAGACTCATGATGGAACCCTCAAGTTTAGATTAGTTGATTTTGAAAATGATTTTAGGAGTTGTCACCTTAATTTTATTTAGTTGGGAAAATATTAAGGAAAAAATCCAAATTGACTCCAATTCATTAATTTTTAATTAATTTGCCCAAGGATAAAAATCACTAGTCTTCGAACTAGGTTGAGCTCGGGGACTAGATTTATGGTTTTAAATAATCTAAATTTGGCTATTAAGTTTAATTTGATTTAAAAATTAGATTCATGGATGATAAATATTATATGATAATTACAACATCGTGATTAATGCATGAGCATGGTATAAGTGCAATGAGAAAATTAAAATGAAACATCCATAAATTAAATTAATTAAAAAGGGGAAAGGAGATTGATTAGAATTTAGATTTAAAGTTTGGATTTAGATTCCAAACATGCCTACGTACCCTATTGAACCCACGTAATTCGTTTCATGATTAAGTAGAAGGATTTAGGAGTTGATCAGATTGATTAATTTGATTTGGGTTTGAGAGGAAAAGACTGATACCTTTGATTTTAAAGGGTGAAAGTTTTATCGGATCGAAATTCCATTTTATCGGGATTGGATGATTGGATTGATTAGGAGATTAATTAGTTAATTAAAATGATAAATTAACTAATTAGTATGACAAAAAGGATAGATATATTAATTAATTAAAAAGATTGATTAATTAATTTGGATGAAGGGTGGATTAAAAAAAGATTAATTTGATTTTGAAAAAGTGATTAATTAATTAATTAAATGATTAATTAATTAAGTGATTAATTTTAATTAAAAAAAGAGAGTTTTAGTTAATTAAAAAGATTAATTAACTTGGTTAGGGTGAGCAAATTAATTAATTAAAATAATTAATTAATTAATTTAGGAGCAGATGGAGGGAGAAGAAGAAGAAAAGTTGATAGATAGCCATCAATATCAACTTTGGCGGTGAAGAGAAATGAGGAAATAGGGGCCCTATTTATAGGCAAATGAGGTTGAGAGTAGTTTAGGTAGTAAAAATGTGAAAAGACAATGAGGAGTAGGGCTAGAAAGGGCTAAAAATTGGGTTGGAAGAGCTAAAAAGGTCATTTTTTTTGCTCAAGAAAAGGGTCCACTCGAGTTAGACAAGTGCGACGCCGCACCAGATGGTTGCAGCATGCCATAGGTGGTACCTATGATGCTGCACAGAGCTAACACAGCACCGCAGGGCTTCCCTACAACATCCATATGGCGAGGCCCAGCTCGACTTCCAAGTTTCTTTTTTGATTGGCTTTTAGATGTTTCGAGTTAATTTTTGAGACTTTCATATCAATTTTTGGGAGTTATAAAGTTCAGAAATCTTATCGATCAGTATCGATAAGCTCAAAATTAATTTGAGAATAATTAGGCAATCAGTCTAAGAGAAAATTTAGTTAATTTTAGAAAAATATTGTCTGATACAGAAGGTCTGATCTGAGTTAGAAAAGTGTCAGTGTCTGAAAAATTAAGTATCCTCGTACTAATGTGACTAAAAGTCATTTTTTACTTTGGGAGCACTGCCCCCCGCTCCCCTACAAGGGGCACTACTCCCTTAACCCCTGCCTGCTAATTGGCTAGCGGGACCACCGTGCTGGCTCTAAGTAGCACACTAATCTTAGTAGGTGTTAAGCTGCGGCAAGATGATAAAGGTGCAAAATTGAGAATTCACAGCTGTCCCCTCATCAGAATTGTCTTGTCTGTAAGTCAATTCTGATGATAGTGAACCCAAAAGAAGGAATAGTACAAGGAACCAAAGTGATATCTAAGTTAGTGTTTGGACATGTTTGGATGAGAGACATAGTTGAAGAAGAAAGATAGTAAAACTAACCATAGGGATGTTTAAGAAATTATTCCTAAACATTTATAGGTGGAAAATATGGCTGATAAATGGAAGCGAGAAAATGGACCAAAAGGATATCTAAGCTGGTGGCTTGATATTTTTGGGTGAATTAATGGATTTGAGCCAAAGATCTAGAAAGTGGAACCATATAGATGTCTAGGTGATCATTTCTAGACATTTATAGGTGAAATTGATGGATTTGATAAAAATATGAAAAAAGGACCACATGGATGTCTAAGTGACCATTTCTAGACATTTATAGGTACAATTGATGGATTTGGATAAAAGAGATAGAGAAAGGAACCATATGGATGTCTACGTGATAGTTTCTAGACATTTATGGGTGAAATTGATGGATTTAGATAAAAGAAATGGAAAAAGGAATCACATGGATGTCTAGGTGACCATTTCTAGACATTTATAGGTGAAAGAGAATTTTGGACAGGATAATTTAGTGAAAATAGTGCCTCAACCTATGGCGAGTCGACTCGAGAGATTCTAACAAGATTTTGGTAAGGGGAGAGACTCGGCCTATGGCGAGTCAGCTCAAGATATTCTGAAAAGATTTCGATAGGAGGAGAGCCTTGGCCTATGGGGAGTCGGCTCAACAAATCCTAAAAATGTTTTGATAAAGGAAGAGCCTCGGCCTATGACAAGTTGGCTTAAGAGATTCTGAAAAGGTTTTGATAGGAGGAGAGCCTCGACCTATTGCAAGTTGGCTCGATAGTTTTGAAAAGATTTCAGTAAAGGAAGAGTCTTAGCTTATGGCGTGTCAGCTCAAAAGATTCTAACAAGATTTTGGTTGGGCCAAAGAAACTTGGGCTTCTGAATGTAAAGGGTTGGGCCTTTTCGGAAGGCTCAAAGGAACTTTGCTAGGAGTAAAGGAACTTTGGAAGTCACACTTTATTGATTAGATATGGAAATGTATCATTGAGCTTCAAAGAAGCATATGTCAGCTTTAGGAGGTGTCAGTTAGCTTTGAGGAAGTACTGGTCAGCTTAAAGAGATGTCGGTGAAGCTATTGGCTCAACCTATGTATGATGTTGCATGATTGCAAATGATTGTATAGGTGCTGGTGCGCAGATGATGCATGTTTATGTATGCATGTTTCAGAATTCATAGACCTTTTGTCCAATTCCTATGCCATAGATGATTGCATGGTTGCATGAGGGTGGATCACGAATTTGCTTTATGAACACAAATTTTTTATGACTTTTGTGTCCTCGAAGACATGCATTTGTGGACTGAAAAAAAAAAACTCGACAAGGTTGAGGAACTCAGCTTGAGTTGGTATGGAATAATTGCCATGGTGGCATTATGAGGAGTTCGAGTGGATTGAGATTTTTCTAAGGGCTTAATTCACGTTTTGGGATTCGGTAACCTGTAATTTCTATTTTGGTTCTACTAAAGAGGAGTTGTGTCCCACCTTTAGGAAGTTCAATGCTATGGCTTGGCTATGACTCTAAGGCAACTCTAATGGTGCCAAAGTTCAGAGTTTAGCATTTTTTATATTTTTTAGGAGTTTTAGACTTGCCTTAGAGTCATAATGGTTAGTGATGGTTAGGTGAATTTGACCACTGTAATTGAGAAGTTCCATAATTACGGTGACCAGAGAGATATGAGTGGGTGGAAACTCAAAATGAGGGTCTTAGTTTTCTATTTGGGAGTCAGATACGGGTCTATTAGAGCCATGCTGGTGGAGACACTGATGAGAGATGAACTATCTTGCTAATTATTTACTAGGTGAGAAAAATTTATCTATTCTTACCCTTTCTGTTAGGGGGTGCTTTTTGGGTATCTGTTTTAGGTTTTGGATTGTTTTGTAGGTGTGGCTAATGGATTATTTTTGAGTGGTGGCCCATGTTTTTCAATCTGCACATGCCTTACTGAGACTCGATCAGAGGTCGGATAAGATGGTTGCTTGTAGCTTGCCCCTGGAGAACATATTTTTAGCACTGCAAATGGTAAGGGATTAGATCTCTCATGACTAGGGTTCATAGGTGTCGAGTGGTTTGCCTGGTGGGTTTGGTTCAAATGACTTTCCACTAAGTGATGAGGATCTTGAAGCAGGTGACACAGACTTAGGATGTGCCCCCCAATTTTCATTTCTCAAAGACTACACAGATCACAGCTTTCATTACCAAAACTATAAGGGTGGCTGGCTGAAGAGTTATCATACCGTTTGTTCTAGAATTTCACTTAGGACCATAGAGAGGTATGATAGGTGGTTGATAAAGATGATTGGGCTAGCTGAGAGAGAGTGCTAGGCTCCCCTACTGAGGGTAATAGAGGGTGACACAGCTAAGGAAGGATAGGCTGCAAGAGAAGCCATTAGTGGCAAGAGGACAATAGCATAAGTAGAGGGTGACTTGATTATAGAAGGAGACTCGAGGATCTAAGGGAGGTGTAACACTATAGACTAAAGCAATGACTCAGACTGCAATGGTAGTGATAAAGGAGACTACGACTATAGTGAGTAGAGGAGGATTTTTTTTAGAGCAGTTTTAGAACTACTGACACTCAAAAATAGGTTTTCAATACTACTATAGTGAGTAGTTCTGATTATGTTGGTACTTCCACTGCTAAGGCAAAGAGAGCTATAGAGATCTAGAGGAGAGGTGTGCCCATTTGAAGAGATTATGGTAGACTCTAATTCTAATGAGGACACGAGACATTTGCATCTCAGGAGGTATAGGAGGATTGGTTAGACCATGACTTCAGACATGACCCCTTTTTTTTGCCTTTTTTTTTTTTTTTTGCTCAAAATAATTATAGGTTGACAAGACTAGACAAAATAGGATAAACTATAGATGACATTAAAAGGGCTATCCTTTTTGTCATGATGATGGGTTTGCATTTTGCAAAATTTGATCATTATTAAATGAGATATCTTTTATTTTTACTCTAATTTCTGCCTAAACCGCCTTTTCAGGTTTTCGCTTAGGGAGCATTCCCCTTCCCCCTACTTTTTTTTATCCTTTTTTTTTTAGGCAAAAGAATTAAGTGAATGATATATTAGGCACGAAGAAAATGAGAATATAATGCAAATAAAATATTTTATATCATGATTTGGAACGCACCTGAAATGGGCTACTTATGTATCCCTTACAATCATTTTCCTGTCAGTCATTTCTCTTAAGGAAAATCAAGTCTACGTAGTTTTGATTACATATACATGAAAAAAAAAAAAGAAATGAAATGCAAATGTCATCTTTGGATGATGTATCATTTTAGCTGATCCAGGTTGCCAGGATGGGAGAATTCGCTTTCGTCCATGTCTGTGAAAATAGTGCCTCCATCAGATAGGATCTTCTTGAGCATGTCTTGTCCAACCTAGTTTAGTTTGAACTTCCTCTTGGATTATGAATAAGGCTTGGATTTCTCCCAGAACTGGATTTTCTTCTTGCGAATCCTTACCTCTCATCTGCTAGTTGAAGTGCTCAGCTAGTCTCCATTGATGACCTTGAATTTTGTATAAAGCATCAATTCTCTTTTCCTTAACGGCATTCAACTAGTCATGATACCTTTTGGTCTATTTTGTCTTCATTCTCTATAGCTTCTCTCTGACAAGTTTTTTGTGTGTGTAGGTAGAGATCTCATGAACTGCGATACTTAGATCATCCCTATCTTGTCTTGTATAGAACAGTCCATGAGCTTTTTCACTACTGCCATGCAAATGCAACATATGGGATTTTGGATTTTTTTTTCCTTTGTGCCATAATTAATTAATTCTTTTGCCTTTTTCATCATTTTTTTTGTATTTTTTGTATTTATCATTTTTTTATTCTTTTTTTTAAGATGTCCCATTTAAAGACGAATAAGAAAAAATTAAAACAAATTAAAAAGTTTAAACTCTTTATTATTGATAAAAGTCCCATCATGAGTACATTAAAAGATAAGCTTAGAAGGCAAAATACAAACTCAAAAGGGCAACACTTGACGGACTCAAATTCAAAGAAAAATTTAATAGAAAATAGACTCAAAAGATTTTGACTCAGACTTAGACTCAGGTGACTTAAACATGGACTCAAATGACTTAGACATGGACTCAGAAGACTTAGAGAGGGCATAACAGCGTTGGCACTCTTTTCAAAATATTGGTTATTGGGTGGAGCTTGAGATGGTTGGGTGAGCTCAGTGGTTTAGAAGAGGATTGGTGATAGTGCTAGACTTTGGGTTTGGGAGCAATGATGTCTCCACTGTTAATGAGGTCTTAAATTCTATGCTTCAGAGCCTTGCATGCATCAGTTTTATGCCTCAGCCCTCCATGATAGTCGTGATGCTCGTTAGCATTATAGCCCTTGGGAAAGGGATTTGGAGGTGCTCTTGGCTCTAGAGGCTTAACAAGATGGGCTTCTAAGGCCTTCTTATAGACAGTACTTAGGGGCATGCCTAACTCAAGGAAAGCTCTTCTTTCCAACCTCATTGGTTGGTGATAAGAGATAGCATTTATTTTCCCTCCTTTTTGGGTGGTGGAGTTGGTGGTGATGTTGTTCTTATAATATCTCGAGCTAGAGGATTCATTCTTGACTTGTCCTGATTGGATGAAATCCTTTATCTTGCTAGCAGTGGCAATGAGAACTTTGAAGTTAAGGAGGTATTGAGTTTGCAGATGCATTTGGTACTAGGGGAGGAGGTTCTTGACGCTGATGTCAATTTGCTCTACTTCAAATAGACGGTTGACCATTTTGGGCTGCTTTCGCCCTCCACCTTGTAAGGAACGTGGTGAAGGACTCCCTTTGAATTTGTTTAGTGGTTTCTAGATCTCGACGAGTGACATCTACCTCAATGTTATAATGGTTTTGCTTGACAAAAGCATTGCATATGTCATCCCATGTTTTCTTGTGGTTCTAATCAAGAACCAAGAGCCATTTAATAGCAGCCCCTGTTAAAGATTGTTAGAATAATTGAGCAAGGAGCTCATCATCCAAACTAAGCAGTCTCATTACGCCTATACACATCTTGAGCTGGGTCTTAAGGCAAGTTGTTCCATTGAATTTGTCCATTACGGCATCTTGAACTTGGGTAGAACTCTGGCATTTGGGAAGAGAGCTAAAGAGTTGACATCTATCATGTCCTTATGCTTTTTGATGTTTTTGATTATTCTCTCAATGACCTCAATTTTCTCTATCAATTTCTTAGTTTCGAGAAAGCTCCAAAAATCTCCACTTTAAAAAGGATTCGCAGTGGGAGAGGGAGTGGTTGCGTTCAAGTCTACGGCAGGAGAGGTTGGAGTTTCAAATGCTTTCCCTTTATTAATGAGATCGATAATAGGGGGAGTAGGAGTGGGGGCATGGCTAGTTTCGGCTTGAGCGAAAGCAAGTTGAGCAAGGGGAGGAGTGATTGTGGCATTAGTCATTTTCTTAACCTCATTGATGATGGATTGGTGTTAGGAGTTGAGAGCATTAGTGAAAGTAGCCAACTAAGCATTGAGTGCATGGGTGAAAGTGTCAGCTTAGGTCTTAAGGGCAATAGTAAGTGCGTCTTGGAAAGTCTCCTCTTGTTTCTTAAGGAGGTTTTTAAAAAAAGGTGCTCATCACATCTTGATCAAAAGAGCTAGAGGTGTTGGCCGTTGGTACCTTAGAAACAAAAAATAGAAAAATGGGTAAGAATACAAAGTTGTGAAGAAAAAAAGGGAAGGTGTGTGAGGAAAAGGATTCCTTCCATGTGGTTAGTCACTGGATTTGCATGTTGATAGGGTGAGTGTGTGAGGTATTTTGGAGTAACGGACCACCGGTTTAGGTCTTTGAGGTGTTTGAGGGTTTACCTTGTTGAGATTCTTATGTTTGTATGCATGATCATAACGTGATGTATGCTGAAAAAGGTTTCATGAATATGCAAGAGTATTGATTATTACGGTACATGGAACCTAAGGTCAAAAGCTAGGGCAGCTATATGTACAAGGGTGAAAGGGTGGTTTGATTAAGGGTCCCCGTCCCACTAGAGTATCGATACACCTAACCACATGTGAGGCAAGGAGCTTCACGTGGGTCCAATGGTACTGATTGCTCGTTACACCAGCGAAATGATCAAGGATTCGTCATGGGGTGGAATGCTTTCGCTATCTTCCAACATACTTAAAGAAAGTTGTCGAGCCAATGCGATTCACTATTCAAAAGTTTGCCTAAAGCTAAGGTTAGGCAAAGAGCCTTTATTATGCGAAGTAATGCATGAAAGTCAAATTATACTTAATGAGACAAAGGGAGATTATTTTGGAAAAATTTTTCTTTAACCAAATAATAATTCTCTTATTTCCCTTTTTATTTTAAAAAAGGTGGTAACCAGTCTCCAATGGAGTTGCTAGCTGTGTGGCCTTGCCTGAGCACCGATTCGATCCGCTAGAGGGAATTGAGATGCTCATTCGGGTTTAGACTCACGATAGAACTATTAGGTTTGGATTGGTCGATTTTAAAAATGATTTTAGGAGTCACCACCTTAATTTTATTTAGTTGGGAAAATATTAAGGAAAAAACTCAAATTGACTCCAATTCATTAATTTTTAATTAATTTGCCCAAAGATAAAAATCACTAGTCTTCAAACCAGGTTGAGTTCAGAGACTAGGTTTTTTGTTTTAAATAATCTAAATTTGGCTCTTAAGTTTAATTTGATTTAAAAATTAAATTCATGGATGATAAAAATTATATGACAATATAATATCATGATTAATGCATGAGCATGGTATGAGTACAATGAGAAAATTAAAATTAAACATCCACAAACTAAATTAATTAAAAAGGGGAAAGGAGATTGATTGGAATTTAGATTTGAGGTTTGGATTTAGATTCCAAATGTGCCTACGAACCCTATTGAATGGGGATCAAAACCCACGTAGTTCGTTCCACGATTAAGTAGAGGGGTTTGGAGGTTAATCAAATTGATTGATTTGATTTGGATTTGAGAGAAAAAACTGATACCTTTGATTTTGGAGGTGGAGAGTTTTATTGGACCAAAATTTCGTTTTATCGAGATCGGATGATTGGATTGATTGGGAGATTAATTAGTTAATTAAAATGATTAATTAACTAATTAGTATGATGAAAAGGATAGATGGATTAATTAATTAAAAAGATTAATTAATTAATTTGGATGAAGGGTGGATTAAAAAAAGATTAATTTGATTTTGAAAAAGTGATTAATTAATTAATTAAAAAGATTAATTAATTAATTGAGTGATAAATTTTAATTAAAAAAAAGAGTTTTAGTTAATTAAAAAGATTAATTAACTTGGTTAGGGTGAGCAAATTAATTAATTAAAATGATTAATTAATTAATTGAGGAGTAGATGAAGGGAGAAGAAGAAAAAAAGTTGATAGATAAACATCAATATCAACTTTGGAGGTGAAGCGAAATGAAGAAATAGGGGGCCTATTTATAGGCAAATGAGGTTGATGGTAGTTTAGGTAGTGAAAATATGAAAAGACAATAAGGGGTAGGGCTAGAAAAGACTAAAAATTGGGCTAGAGGGGGTAAAAGGGTTATTTTCTACCCAGAAAAGGGGTCCACTCGCTTTAGACAGGTGCGGCACCGCACCAGGGTCTGTGTAGCCCCACACTAGATGGTTGCGGCATGCTGCAGGTGGTACCTACGGCATGCACAGTGCTGAAGCGACGCTGTAGGGCTTTCCTGCGACATCCATGTGGCTAGGCTCGGCTTGCATTCCAAGTTTCTTTTTTGGTCAGTTTTTGGAGGTTTTGGGTTAGTTTTTGAGACTTTCAAGTCAGTTTTTGGGAGTTATAGAGTTCAAAAATCTTATCAATCAATGTCAGTAGGCTCAAAATTAACTTTAGAACAACTAGGCAGTCAATTTAAGAGAAAATTCGGTCAGTTTTAGAAAAATATTATCTAGTACAAAAGGTCCGGTCTGGGTAGAAAAAGTGTCAGTGTCTGAAAAAGTAAGTATCCTCATAGTAATGTGACTAAAAGTCTATTTTTTGCTCTCGAGGCGCTACCCCTTTGACTTCTGCTCGCTAAGTAGCTGGCGGGACTGCCGTGCTGGCTCTGTATAGCGCACTAATTTTAGCAGGTGTCAAGCTGCAGTTGGATGATGAAGGTACAAAATTGAGGGTTCACAAGGATAGTGTTGGCTCATTCAATTATATTGGTTATCCCTATGTACTTAATGCAGATAGACCTTTCCCTCTAATGTTTATTCTAATATTCAGAAGGTTATCTATCGATTTAATGTAAAGAAGAGAAAAATTAGTCTTATGAAATGGGATATTATTGCTTAACCTAAAAGATTACGGGGCCTTGGCATTAGATAAATGCACCATATGAATAGAGCGCTTCTCACTAACATAAGATGGAGGCTTGTTCATGAAGAGGAAAACTTATAGACAAAAGTGCTTAAAAATAAATATATTCACAGAGAGGTAACAATTAATATCTTAAAGCATGTTAGAGGGGCTTTAAATTTATGGCAAGGAGTGGTGAAAGCAGCAAATGTTATTTCTAAAGGATGTTTTGTTGCTATTAGAAATGGTAACAAAACTTTCTTTTGGTTAAGACACTTGAATAGGTGATGCTCCTCTTTATGATATGGTTCTAATAGCACTTGATATTGTTGAACTTCATAAAAATGTTAAAGACTATTGGTTAGACGGGAGTAGATGGAATCAGGAGGTTCTTAAAAATCTATTACCTGACTTGGTGGAGAATATATTATCATCTTTCTTTCTTAGAGATGATAAGGGTGCAAAAGATAGTGTTTGTTGGAATCAGACTCCTAGTGGCCTTTTTTTAGTTAAAATAGCTTATAATTTAGTTATTGGTGGTCATGAGACCGATTCAAGTATGCTTGGAAAAGAATTTGAAAAGTGGTTGTCCCATAAAGGCTTCAGTCTTTCGTTTGGTTAACAATGAAAGAGTTAAAAAAGGTTTTTCTTCTCTTCTAGTCCCTTTTGTTATTATTGTTCTATGTAAGAGAAAAATATGGATCATCTCTTTTATTTTTGTCTAAAGGCTTCTCAAATTTGATATCAATTAATTCTTGAAGGAGAGATATATGCCCAACAAAATTTGACCTTTATTCAATGGATTAATCACAATGTGAATGGTAAGATTAAGACTTAATATAGCCAGTGATGGGATATGGTTTTTGCTACCACAATTTAGTGGATTTGGAAATGGAGCAATACTGCTATTTTTAACAATGAGCAAGGTTTCTTAAGTTTTAAAATGGCATAAATTAACAATTAGATTATGGACATTGAGAAAGCTATTTTGTTTGCCCTTATACACCAAGAAAGGGGGTTGAATTGGTTGGAAATTAAGATTTTAGGTGAAAAGAGGTAGGGATAAAAAGATAGTCATAAGCAATTTATAGTGGTTCGGCTTATAACCAATCCTACATCCACTCCCAAATCGACAATTGGGTATTTCCACTATGTATGGAGTTTCACTCCCAATTTCGTGTTCAGGCTCACACTGAACCTTACAAGTGTTTTACAAAGGATCACACTCAAACCTATCCAAGAGTTTTGATAAGGCTCATTTTCAAACCTAAACAAGAGTTTTGAGAAGGCTAACTCTAAAACCCAATTAAGTGTTTTATAAAGGCTTACACTCAAACCTAACTAAGAGTTTTTAAGGCACACTCCCTAACCTATACAAATGTTTCAATGGCTAACACTTAACCAACTAATACAAAAATATGTATTACAAAGGTTTTAGGTTTGAGAAATGAAATTACAAGAGTTTGGACACTTAATAAACTATTCTCTTATGTCTAAGCCCTTTGGAGGGGGTATTTATAGCTTACATCCCCCAAAGAGCTATTACAAATAAGCATAAAGGACAAAAACTCAATTCTAAAATAGCTTGAGAAAAGTTATCTGTCAAAGGTAGAATTGCAGTCGCGAAACCTAAATCATGATTGCAATCGTGATATTCATATCTCTAACTACTAGTGACACGTGGCATTTAATTATTGGCTGCTTAACTATCTGTTAGAGAGATCCTTGTTAAATGCACATTTTGTAGTTGCGACACAAAGATCGTGGTCGAAAATGCCGTTTCGTATTCGCAAATGCTACTATCTTTTTAGTCTTGTTTGCCTTAATCTAATTTCGGTCATGAAATACTGATGGCGATGCAACTTGGCTATTACGGGACTGATTTACAAGTCAGTTTTATGCACCTAGGGAATTTGTGATTTCTTGAATATTTAACCTTTTCTAAGTATATTTCCTATAAGATAGACACTAATTACAAACATTACATTATTTCAATTTAATTAACAAGATCAAAATAGAGATTGACCAAGTTGTGAACCAACTTAAGTTAACAATCTTCCCCTTTTTATTTTGACAATTAAATTGAATTTAAGAAACAATTAAGTAAAATTTACAAGTTTGTAATAATTCATAGGGTAAAAATTTCAATTTTCAAAGTTGCAAAGATAGCAAAGATTACAATGCTCCCCCTTAGTTCATGCAGTAAGTAACTCCCCCATAAAAATTAACTCATGCCAAATTGCTTAAGTTGTGAATTTTACTTTAAATAAGCAATCACAATTCCTTCTCCTTCTTTGTCAAGATCAAAAAGAGAATGAGAATAGAACGAGCAAAATTTGCAAAGGGAAGTTAAACATATAATGAACTAAGAAGTTAAATGAAATTCAATTAACACAATTAAGAAGTTAGAATTCAATCGAAATAATATTAGAATTCAAACAAAATAATAAAATTGCATTCATCTCAAATTACAAAGAATATTTAATTTTGCAAGTGAAGTGCCAAAATGAGAATGCAAATTAAAAATTAAAGAAAAATAAAATAGAAATAGAAAAGATTTCCTAAGGCTCGCAAAGGTTAAGATTCAACATCTTCTTCTTCTTCGTCACTTGCTTCCTATTCATTCAAATCACATTGAGGACCGCCCATGTGTCCTTGGATATCATATATGTCATGATAAATGTGACCTAAGAGGTTGAGTCTCTTTATGATTTCACTAAACATTTTGTCAGTTTTAGATGAAGAAGGTTGAGCTTAGAGAGAGGTTTGGGTTCCTTGAGTTTTTTGAATTCCTTCTTCAAAGGGTTGGCTAGGCTCACCTTAGAGACTCACCCTTGTCCTCCTTCTTAAAGTCTCTTGAACACCAATTTCACTAAAAATATACTCATATCCATCATTTTTCTCCCTCAAATACTTGGAGTGAAGCATGTACTCCAAGTTTAGCATGGAAGGTTTAAAAAAAGTCTTGAGGATGGCTTTAATTTAGGGGGTTAAAGTTCTCACATGCTTGGCTATGAGAGAAATATGAGAGGAGAGTAGAATGGTTCTTTTAGGAGTCTTTGCCAAGCGAATAAATTGATTTATGAGGAACTTAGCACTTTGAATTTCGTGGTTTTTTATTAGACCAAAAAGAAAGTAAAGGTCTTTTTGAGTCACCTTCTCATTGCCATCCACTCTTACATTGATTGAAAGAGTGACAATGCAATGGTGAACCCAAAGGGTGAGGGTTTTGAAATGTTTGGCAAGAGAGTTCTTAACATTATTCTTACTTTCAATGGAGATCTCTTGCCAAAATGAGTTGTAGCTCATGTCCAAATCAGTCAAAGTGAAGGTGCCATCCTTTTGAAAGCCAAAAATGTCAACCACTTCATCCAATCTTAGCCCATACTCCTTCCCAAAAAATCTAAAATCAATTCCATAGTGTCCAAGAGGAGAGAAGAGTTTCTTATGAAGAACGAATGTTGCCAAAAACTCCTTGGTTAGTTCTTCATATCCTATTTCTTGCACAAAAATAAAATCTCTCCATTTAAGATTGTCAAGATAGGTGAAGATATCTTTTTCAATTCCCAACTTTTTCAAAGAAAATAAGTCAGGCACCTTATTTGGTTGAATCATCTTATCCTTTAATTTTAGTTAATTTGCCTTTTGTTCATCACTTATACCTTTCATAAGATCAAGAGTTGAAGGATGAGGAAATTAGGACACTATAGGTTCCTTTCCCTTTAAAGGTCTTGAGGTTCTAGTTTTGAGAGCCATTTTTTATGAAAAAAGAGTAGAAAGGTATAAGATATGAAGAAATAGATGAAGAAAATTAAAGCAAATTGATGAAAACTTAA
Source organism: Reutealis trisperma (assembly GCA_947687605.1). NCBI lineage: Eukaryota > Viridiplantae > Streptophyta > Magnoliopsida > Malpighiales > Euphorbiaceae > Reutealis > Reutealis trisperma. The sequence continues at coordinate 279,657 of CANTUT010000768.1, forward strand.
AGTAATGATAGCAAATATGAATGTTAAAAGCTTTAGGAGAGTTTATATGAGTGTAAAATATACTTTAGTAGATAAAAAAGGTATATATACCTATAAAATGAACATAAAATGAGCAAAAAAGTGCTATACTTGAATTAAATTCAAAATATGACCGTTTTCCAATGGCTATTTTTTTTGTTAGAATTATAAATTATGCTTAAGATTTTTAATTCCAAAACAACTTATAAAACATTGTCTTTCAAAGGCAGAATTATGGTCGTGAAACCTATATCACTGTCTCAATATTCATATCTCCAATGGCTAGTGACATGTGGCGTCTGATCGTTGGCTACTTGACTATTTGTTAAAGAGATCCCTGTCAAACGCATATTTCATGGTTGTGACACAAAGATCATGGTCGTGAATACTGTTTCACATCCATAATTACAGTCCTAAATGCTATTGTCTTTTTAGTCTTCTTTGCCTTAATTTAATCATGATCGCTATATAGATGTCGTAATTGCGAAATACTAATGGCAGGGGCAACTTGGCTATTGTGGGGCGATTTACAATTCAGTTTTCTTCACTTAGGGAGTTTGTGATTTCTCGAATATTTAACCTTTTCTAAGTATATTTCCTATAAGATAAACACTAATTGCAAACATTGTATTGTTTCAATTTAATTGACAATATCAAAATAAAGATTAACCAAGTTGTAAACTAACTTAGGTCAACACTTATAAAGTTTAATCTTATGTGTTTAGCAAAGATGATAATAGGGTAATGCAGCTAATTAGTTGGTCCCCAACATCTATTTGATGGGTTACCTTAGACACAAATGGGTGTTGTAAGGAATTGACTTGCAATCAAGTGAAGGAGGGCTTCTACGTGACGATATAGGGAAGTGGCTAGTTGGTTTCACCTTGAATATCAAAGCTTGTAGGATAGTAGATGCAGAGCTTTAGGCAGTGCTTCAAGGTTTTCTTTTGGCTTGGGACAATTAGACATCGCAAGGTGGTGCTAGAGTCGAATTTGCTTCTTGTAATGCAGTGGTTGAATGGTATTTAGCACTTTAGGAAATTTTATGCAAACATGGTGCAAGGGTGTAGGAACTTACTTCAATGCAACTGGGAAGTGAAAATCAAACATGTTTATAGAGAATGTAATCAAGCCGCTGATTGGCTTGCAAATGCATTGTTGAATCATACTCGTGGAATTAATATATTGCGGAATCCTCCAAATGATTTAAATAGCTTGCCTTAAGTTGATATGATGGGGTTTCATGGCCTAGAAGACTGAGACTTAGAGTTTATCAACTTTTCTTTGTTTTTTTCTTTCAGTTGTCCCCCTCCTATGTATCTAAAAAAAAATTACATATATTCACATTATATATAAAAAATTAAAGATAAATATAACTTTTTTTTTTGAAAATAAAGATAAATATGACTTAATGGCTGTTAAGATTTTATTTGAATTATCCTAAATTATGAATACATATATTGTATGACTGCATAAAGTATATACAAAATTGCGAAAATTAAATAAAAAAATTATATATATTATATATAAATGTATGGAAGAGAATAAGCAAATTTATATAAGACTCCTCACTAAATTTTTTTCTAATTGTGTATTTATAATGGATAATATAGTCATTTATTAATTAAATAATATAATTATCTAATTATATTTAATTTAAATAAGGATTGATGAATTCAACTAGAATAAGAAAAAAATAAAATAATTATTATTTAATATATAATTAATTATATTTAATATTTAATTACATTTAATTCAAATAATGAATAAATGAATTTAATTAGAATAAGAAAAGAATAAAAATAATTATCTAATTGTATTTAATTTAAATAAGAATATATGAATTCAATTAGAATAAGAAAAAAATAAAATAATTATATTCAATATATAATTAATTATATTTAATATAATATATAATCAATTATATTTAATATCTAATTATATTTAAATTAAATAAGAAAAGAATGAATTCGACTAAAATAAGAAAAAAATAAAATAATTATTATTTATTATATAATTAATTATATTGCAAATTTATAATTATATAATTATTATAATTAAATAATTTAATTATCTAATTATATTAATTTAAATAAAGAAAACTAGATTCAATTAAAATAAGTGTTGTGAAATTTTATTTATACTCGCAAGTGCACGAATAACTGATTTTATAGATAAGTAATAACAACATGATTCCAATGGAGAGAGCTATAAAAATAATTATAAAAAAGCTTAATTAAACCACATTACTCTAATTCTAACCTAGTTCCAAATAATTTTTCAGATAATGATAAAGAAATATAAAATAGAAGCATAAAATAACACAATTAAAAGAGGTTGAACTTGTGAAATAAAATTCAGATAAAATATTATCAAGGTTTTAGAATTCACAAATATTTAATTAATAATTTTTATAATGTATTAATTCTAATATTCAGATGATAGTTTAGAAATCAATCTTTTTATCTTCTATTGATTTTATCATTAAACTCAATTTTATTAAATTTTTAAATAGATTTTCTTTCACTTTAAAAGTGTAATTTTTAAGTATTATATGTACATAATTTAATGGAAAATACATAATCAAAGAAAATAACTTTTCTTTCAATAAAAACCAAGTATAAATAATTTTCCTAACAATAAAAAATACATGATAAAATTAATGAAAAGATATTATCAAATGAAGCCAAAATCACAAATATTAAATTGCAAAATATTTAGAATTAATACAAAATAGAAATTAATAATCTAATATGATTTCATCATCCACCTTAATAAAATTAAAACTTAGAAATAAATAATTAAAACAATAAAATAAATAAAAGAACGCATTTTCTAAGCTATTTTTCTTCTATTTATAAGTATAAATGGTTAGATGGAGAGTTGATGATGAAGCCAATTTTGAAATAATTTTTTATGCCTTAGTATAAAATGTGTGACTTTGAACTTTGAATTATTTGTTTTTCTTAGTTGGATTTTATATGGATATTTGGTGATGATTTGAATTTTTGCAATTTTTCTCTTCCTTAGTATCAAATATATGACTTTAATTTTTAAATCTTTTGTTTTCCTTAATTGATTTGCATAAGGATAGTTGGTAAGCTTTTTAGTCTCCATTTCACACTTGAAAACAATATCCTTTGTCAAAAAAAGAAAAAAATGGCTTAGTTGGTTTTGTTGAAAAATTATTTCTTTCACAAAATTTATTATTATTATTATTATTATTATTATACATATAAGTAAAAGACTATAATTTCACTTAATTTTCAAGCTTTCACCATTTTATTTCATATTTCATAAAAATAATATTAAATAAAAATATTTATTTAATAAATGAATAATAAAAATAAATTTAAGGGCTATTAATGTGTATTAAATTATGCTCATCAATAAGAAAAGAATAAAATAATTATTATTAATATATAATTAATTATATTTAATTTAAATAAAAAAGAATTCAATTTGAATAATTTATTTTTTTATTTTTTTTCAAATATGAATATGTTTTTTGAGCAAACTTCTTAATTCAACATAATTTTTTTAGAAGTTAGAGAAATTATAATTTGACTTTCATTATGTAAATTATTACTTTATCTTATTATAAATTTTAAAATTAGTTATTTTAATTATAAGTAATAATTTGTATGTTCTCAAAAAATTAATAATAGTTTGTATAAATGAATTCAATAAGACAATTTATATTTTTTTTATGTTATTTTGAATATTAAGAAATTAGAGAAATTCTAATTTGACTTTGAAAAATTTTATTGTTGATTAGAAAAATTATTTTTTGTCTATGAGAAGAAGAAGCAAAAAAAAAACAAAAGATGCACTAATTAAGAGTTCATTTAACAACAATGAATAAAATTCTATTATTGCATATCAAATGTCAAAATTTCTATTTATAATGGTATATTTTTCTCTAAAAAATCAATTTATTTGCGATTATATAAACACTTAAATTTAATATTTATTTTTAAATTTTTTATACAATAGTCGAGTTTCAACTATCAACATTGAAATAGTTAATTAAATTTAATTTTTTTAATTCTTTATGTTATAACAATCAATATTGAAATTTAGTACTATTCAAATTAATTCAAATATATCGAAAGTTCATGTGTTACAAGATTTGTTAATTCAAATATATTAGAAATTCATGTGTTATGAGATTTGTTAGTATATTATTTCTAAATTTTATCTTTAATAATTTTGGAAGCCCTTTGTTTATATAAAAATATTAATGTGATTATAATTTATGAAATTATTAGTTATGATGATATGGTATCAAAGGGTCATGAAAAGTACTTGTAAATATAAAAAGATTTAGACAAGAACTAAAAATGAGTCTAAAAGAAACAATAAGAAAAACATTTCAAGTAAGTAACTAAATGATATATATAGATAAATACTTGAATTTGGTATATTTTTACAATAATATATTTTTTTAAATTTAAAGTTTGCACAAAATACACAATTAAAATTTATCCTATCGGATTGGAAGAGAAACATAGATATGACAAATACAATAAAAATGATACTAAATATGTGAATAAATATTTGCTTCTCATATTATTAACAGAAATTTATTTTATTTCACAGGTAAATGTTAAAATTTAGAATGATTGATGAAGACATGAATATTCATATAACTCTATATGAAAATACTTGAATGTTGATGGGATATGCAGTTGATGAGTATAAAAAATCTATAAATCTATAGTCTCATAACATGTTATATTATGTTAATGTAAAGTTTAGTTAATCATATATTTATTATATTACTTTTTATTTTAAAAATTTCATTATATTTTATTTTTTATTTATTGTAGAAAGAAAGAGATCATATCAAACTTTAAAAGAAATTGATTGGCATGAGAGGAAAAGAATATTATTTTCTTGTGAGATTAACCAAATAATATCATTTAAATGAACTAAGTTTTCATTGCAGAAGTGATTCAAAATATATTAATTATAGAAGTAAAAGTAATAAATAGTGAAGAGAAAGAAGAAGATAAAGAAGCTCCATTACTATAAAAAAAAAATCAAGACCGAAAAAGATTAAAAATTTATAATTATAGCATGACTGTTTCCTCTTATAGAAAAAAATATTTAATTTTTAATTAATAATTACAATAGACCAGTTTGTTTATTTAAATACAATTTCAATTTTCAAAAATAATAGTTAATTTGTTATTTTATGACAACATATTACATTATATTTCCTTATATTTTGATATTTAATATCAAAGTTGCAAAAATATAAATTGTCGTAATAGAATAAATTAATATCTTCATTAATTTATGTGGTTATAATTAATGATATATTGCAAGTTTGTTTTATTATACTATGTTAATTAGCACTGTATTTTTGAGAGGAAAAAAAAAAGGAAATTAGTAAATAATTTTGAAAGTCTATCTTTAAATAAAAATATTTTTTTATATTTTTTTAACGAACAAATCCAACAGAATAAAAACAATATTTGGGCAAACAATAAAAAAATTTCTCTTTCGATAAAAAAAGAAATGCATCAACAATCTTCACACATACTAATGTATGATTAAAGGCAACAAGTCTTTTTTTTTTTTTTCTTTTTAATGTTATGTCTATTAACAACAAAAATTGATTTATAATTGCTCTTTAATTTTCTCTCTATTTTTTAAGCAAATAAGAACTAATGTGAAATTCAAACTATTAAATCATTTGGAGGGAACAATATACTTATTCACATACAATTTAGTGCATTGCGTGACTATGCAATTAAAAAGAGCGAAATAATATTTAAATATTTTATTTGTAAAATTTTATAGATGCTCAATTTTTTCAAATTTGAAAAAGTCACATTTAAGATAAAGAGATCAAGAAAGAACATTGAACAGTTATATCAAATATAACAACAGAAAGAAAGTGTGGATTGTACCAAAAAATAATTTAAAAACATATTATTAACAAATAGCTTGCCATCTTAGTATTAATTGAAATGTTTAAGAAAAAACCCATATCATAGAAATGTGTAGTTTCTAAACACATTATTACAAAATTTAATAGAAATATTATACATACAAAAATAATAGTATGATAATATACATAAAAGCATATCATATTGCCAATATACCACTGTCATCAGTAGAAAACGAAGAACATCCTTTTCATTAAAAAAGAAAAAAAGTTTCCTGTACATTTTTATTTTTGCAATGACTACCAATAAAAGCATAAGGACAATTATATGTTTATTAATAAAAGGTGTTTGAGCATTTACTATAAAAATATTGATAAAAAGTGAAAAATCAAATAAAAGAAAGTAATTTACATTAAATATATAATTTATAAAAAAAACTTACTGTCTAATAGATATCATAACTTAAAAAATAATATTATATAATATTCATTTAAATTATTTATGTATTATATAATATTGATATTAATATTTAAAATATAAATATTAGTAATCTAAATTATGTTTCAAAACGGGAACGGTAGTATAATAAATTGTATGCACATCATGTAACGAAAAACAATTACATCCAACAAAATTTAGGAGCACGAAACGAGGTCCCGCTGTAAGGCGAGGAGCGACAACATCCTAGCGCTAGCTACCAAGGTTTTTCGCTTTTCATGTATGGTCTTTTCCGCTATTTCATAAGTCCACTTGTATGACCACTGTAATTGCAAAATTTGTTCACTTTTCCATGAATTTGTCATTGAAAAACCAGCTACTTTCAAAGCTAACAGCAAATCAATTCTACATTTTCCACCAAAGTTTTCTTAGAGAGCTTCGAACCAAATCCAGTCATGCTTATACTAGTAAAAGGGAGAATGAAGAACATGGGAACAAAATTAGAAATACAGATAAAGATTTGCTAGGGAATTTGTATTTATATAAGAGCAAAGGCCAACACCTTCTCACTAACCCACGAATTCTTGATACAATTGTTCGCAAATCTGCTTTAGAGTTCACTGATACAGTCTTAGAGATTGGACCCGGCACGGGTAATCTCACTCTCAAGCTTCTTGAAAGCGCTAAAAAGGTTGTTGCCGTTGAAATTGATAAACGAATGGTAGAGATTCTTCATAAACGGGTTTCTGACCACGGGTTGCGTGATAAGCTCGAGGTAAATTAAATTGACTGTTTTGTGTTCGTTGAAATGCCTGAAAGAAGCTATTTTTTTGGCTTTTAATGTTTTTGCAGATTATATGCGAGGATGCATTGAAGGCCAAGTTTCCTCAGTTTGATCTTGTTGTGGCAAATATTCCGTATGGAATATCATCCCCTCTTGTGACTAAACTGGTGTATGGAGCCAACCCTTTTCGAAGTCTTACTCTTCTACTTCAAAAACAGTTTGCTCGGCGATTATTGGCTAATCCTGGTGACTCTGAGTACAACAGATTGGCGGTAAATGTGAAATTGGTGGCTGAAGTGGAGTTTGTGATGGATGTAAGCAAGAGGGACTTTCTTCCATGTCCAAAAGTTGATTCTTCGGTGGTCATAATCCGTCCTAAGGCTGAAATCCCCAGTGTGAACCTTGATGAATGGTGGGCATTCACAAGGACGTGCTTCGGCAAGAAAAATAAGACCTTGGCTGCGTTGTTTAAGCAGAAGAAAAAGATCATCGAGCTATTTAGATTATCTAAGATGAAGGGCTCATTTAGTGAATATGGGACCTCTAGCAGAGACTATGATTTTGTTGACGATGATGAAGCAGAGGAGAGCAATGAAGAAGGCTGTCATTCTTACTCAGAAATGGAATTGAGTTCATACAAGGAGAGGATCATTGATGTTCTAAAAGTTAATGGTTTTGAAGGGAAGAGATCTTCAAAACTGTCTAATGAGGAGTTACTGAAATTACTTTCTTTACTTAATCAAGCTGGAGTATATTTTCATGGTCAAACAAGGTTAAGGAACATTGAAAATGAAGCATCTGCTGCTTCTTGCGGCTCATTATAACTAGGTATTAATCCTGCCTCAATATATTCTATATATACTTTCATCATTGCTAAGTTAGATGTGCTTTTCCACATTTAGAGACCCCAAAGGGAAAAAGAAGTATAGGAAGTGTTCAAAATTGGGATAATTACAGAAAAAAAACTAATGAAATACGGGATTAGCTCCAAACAAGTTACTTACTATTTGATATATTAGTTCTAAACAAGGTACTTATGCTTAAGACATTATATTTTGAAGTTTGAACAATTTAAACATTTTAGCTTAGTTTTCTGTTTATTATTTATTTATTTTCATTTGCTAATGATAATGGCAGCAATCCTATGAGATCAAGAAAGCTGAAGAACATAATGTTGGTTTTGGTAGAATCAAACAACAAAGAATGGGGTATTTAATTGGGTGGTCTCCTCTATCAATGGAGTGTGTAAAGGTTAATTCAGTTGGTGCACTAGCCTCAACTCTGCAGATACTTGGGTGCAGGGGCTATGCCCTGAATATTGGGGTATGCTCTGCCTACAGGGCTGAACTGTGGGGGATGGCTTGAGATTGCTTGAGATAAGGATTTAGACAGTTCTCTCTTTCTTTCCTTCCCTTTTGTTTTTTTTTTAATAAAAAAAAAAAGTTGATAATAAGAGTGTCTATAAGCATAACACCATTAGAAGGCATCAGATTGTAGTAGACAGCAATTTTTTTTTTTTTTTTATTTTGTTGCTGACATTTTTTGACTGCTGGAGTGAGCATTATAGTACGTTACTTATTTTGAATTTTGGTGTCTAGTAAACTTTGGGAAAAAGTGCATATGAATGAGAAAAAGAAATAAAATCCTTTTCTTTTGTTCTGTAGCAGTTAAATATATCCCTGATCTGTCTGGGTTTTTGGAGTTTGAAATAACCAAGTTGATGAATTTTGCTAGCGAAATCTTCAAGTCTTATAAAATTTGAAAGTTGACAAATCTTGGATGATGCTTTTGATCTTCCTCCTCTGCCTCCCCCTTCCCCTCCTGTTAAAGAAGGGAAAGCAGTGTATGTCTGGCATGTGGAGGGTTGGGGCTATTGTTGTTTGCTATGATAATTTAAGTAATGTGTGTTTACTGTAAACTGCATAGCTTTTTTTTCCCTTGTTGGTGGGCCAAATAAACCTTGTTTATCTTGCACACTTGCTTGAAAGCTTCATGGTTTGAGTGAAAGCATTTGAACTGTCATGGAGAAACATGATTAGCTTTCCTGACGTTAGTAGTTGTTTGAAAACACTCAGGATAGTCTTTTTCATAATTGTGCTTATATTTTGGAAAGCTTGCAGTGCGTCGAATGTTGTCTTGATTATGGGAACCATCAAAATCGAAGTCAATATTTCTCATCATTCATCGAAATAATTTGGCATGAGATAATTAAGTGGAAATATTACTGATTTGTATCAATCTAATTTTACAGAGTGGATTGGATTCATGTTATTTCCCTCTTGGGTTTATCTTTTATTAGCCATAGTTTTTTTCTATGATACAATATCTATATAATAGACTCACCATCTGATATATACCAATGCTTCCTTAGGAATAAGGACATGAGAAAGTTTTCTGATTCTGAAATTACATGATAACGTCTTACATATTAATGCATCTTTCTACTCTGCTTCTTTCTAGGCAAATGAAGCCATTACTTTTGTGCTTCTGTTAATTCAGTTAGAAATTGTGAGTTTTTTTTTATTTTTTTATTTTTTTTTAAATAAGTTCTTAAAATCAGGTCTTATGTTTAATTTTTCACAGCTATGATGAAAATGTCGTGATTGTTGTGATTTGTTGGACAGCTAGGAGCACCTATGACTGTTAATTATAATTCTGAGTATGGAATTTAAGCATGTAACAAGGAATATTCTCTCTTCAAGCTGGTCTTTTGAGTAGCATAAATTGCAGGTTCAAGCATTTAAAATATATATATACTTTTTTCTCTTTTCTTTATCCACAAAATTTCTTGCAGTGTTTATTAAACACCAGCACGTGATTGATAAAAACTTTATTTACTGATTATTATTGTTTTCAATTTTGTTAAATTGTCGATGCAAATTTGCTTGTGTTCTGATTTTTGGTACTTACATTTTCAGACAATGAGAGATCCTGAGATGGACATTCACGTGGTTTTGGTTTCATTAGCTATGATTCTGTTGAGGCATCTGATGTGGCGATTGAGGTAACTCCTTAGCATATGCATTCATATGGTCCAAATTTGCCACTGAAATATTAAAGCATAATTTGGAAAAATTCATGTGTCATAATTTAATTATATTAGTATGATTCAATTCAATTAATGATAGAATTCATGTATTTGGAAATAAAGTGATTGAATTCATTTGAATTTTATTGTTTGGAATAATTGAAAATTAGAAAGAATGTAATTATTTGCTAATTTTACCTTTATATAAAAGGAATTATTTTTAATTTAAATAAGAGTATTTGGATTTTAATAATGCACTTAATTAAAGGAATTGAATTCTTGGAAAATTCTTCCATTTTGGTAGTGTTTCAATTCTTTGAAAACAACTTATTATTATTATTATTATTATTTCTTAACTTAAAAGAATTGAATTCTATTAATTATATCTTTCCAATTTCCAAGCATACGAATTAGCAAACAAGAATTCAATTGCATTAAATTCTTGTAAAATTTGAGTTTCTAAATAGGCCATATAGGTCTCAGGAGTTAAAGAATCTAGAAAAATAGTTGGTTGTGTTACTATTATTATTATTGGCAATGTTGTGTTATTAGTTCATCTTAACTTAGAAAGAGAAAAAATGTAAGCCAATTTTTAAATTGCACTCTACCCAGTGATAAGGTAGTTCAAGAGAAAGTTAATTAAACCCATGGTATTGGGGGTTTGTATTAGTCAGTTAAAATGTAATTTCTGATGTGAATCAAATCAGTTGATTTTGTTTAATTTGGTTTAAGCATTTCAAAAATTTCGTTTTGTTTGGTTTAAAACTTTAAAAATAAATGTTCCTGGTTCGGTTGCAGAGAGGGAGGGAATAGGGGTGAAAACGAGTCGAACCGAGTCGAATTTTAACTTGTTTAGGTTTGGTTTATATTTTTTTTCTAGTTCGAGCTCAAATATTAGATTGAGCTTGAAAATCATATTCAACTTTGGCTCACTTAAAACTCAAGTCAAATTCGAGCTCGGCTCGTTAATAAATTATAATCGAGCTAAACTCGAATTCGACTTATTATAAAACTTGTTTATAAATTATCAAAATACTCAATTTTCTAAACATTTATTTTTAATAAAATAACTATAATAAAAATACTTAAAACTAATATAAAAGTAAAAATATTTAATTCGTGAACAAATGCAATCATAAAATTAAGCATTACATGTATTACAAAAATATTAATTAATAAAAATATATATTTTATATAGTATTGAAATATTAGGTTATGTTAATCAAGAATATATATATTTTATTCAATTTGAATTGGTAAAAAGTTTATAGAAATGTTAAAATATATTTTTGGGTTGTCAAAATTATTAAGTTAATAATAATAATAATAATAATAAAATTGTTTATAAGTTTATTAATCGAGTTATTTGCGAATTTATTAACGAGCTGTTTACAAGTCTAATCGAGTCAAACTTCACTTTGCTTCAGGTTAGCTTATTTATTCACCGATTTTTAAAATAAAACTCAAGTTTGGTTTTTTTATAAAGCGATCTAAATATAAACGAGTTTTTATCGAGCCGAATACCGAGCTGCTCGTGAACGGCTCGGCTCATTTACACTCTTAGGAGGAAACACAGAATTAGACTAGTTTTTTTTGTTTCTTATAGGGTATATATTATTTTTAGATGGGGGTGCCTGCCTAAATATGCTGTATGAGGCACAACTACCCGGTGTTCCCTCTTTTATTCTTTTCCCCTTCTCCTTCCCACCCACATTTCTCCCTTTCTGTAAGTTCTCAACTGTTTCTGAAGGGTTTTCTCTTCCGCTCTCTGTCTCTCTCATCTTTTTCTTTGCATCCTTTTTTGGCATAAGCCAAAATCTCTACTCAGTAAGAAAGAACTACTGAACTGAAGCAAACCTTTATAAGTTCAGTTTGGTTATGTTAGTTTGTGTAGATATTGACATTCAATTCAATTTAATTTAGGAAAATTGGAAACTTCGATTAAGTCTAAATATCTATACTGACTGAAATGGTGACATGGTCAGTATCTTGTCACATCCCACTACACTGGGGGAGCGTTGTGGCTTGATTTGTCTATACCTTTTTTTTTTTTTTTGCCAATGGATTTGTCCATACTTAGCATATATAATTTTCTTGATTTTAACAGGCAATGAATATGGTCAGTATCTTTGCAACTGTAAGATCCAGCACGTGAGTCTGGACTTATTGCTTAAAATATATTTACTATTCAAGTTATTATTCAAGTTTTCCTTCGGGGGGACGCTCTTGCCAGAGCATCTTTTATTAAATTCAGAGCAATTATTTTCTTTTAATTATAAATTGACAAAATTATCCTTCAGTGAGACTTACCTCTATTATTATTATTTTTTTTTTTTTCTGTTCTATCTCCTAATCAACTAAACCCCAAAACCCCAACTAAAAATAAATCCCAGCCTCTCCTTCCCATTTCTTTTTTCTTATAAATTAACAATTATCGATTTGTTTGAAGTTACTGTCAATAACTTCCACAAATCAGAATTATCTTTCACAACAGTCAATTCAAGATCATAAATATCATCATTCAAGAAATTTGCAATAGTAGCAATCATTGCTGATTCACAAGTGCCAGGGGGACCAAAAAGGAGATGGCCAGTTCCCATCAAGATCATTCATAATCTCTTTGTTCATTGATTCATAGCCGTTGTTTCAAATGAAGTAGGTGATCAAAAACAACGCGGCTCGGAGTACAAGGGCAGTTTGGCATTGCTGTGGGGCACTTTGTTTTTGAAATTTTGATTTTTTTTTTTTAATTTTTACCATTTATATTTTTTTCCCACGTGCTTTTAGAGAAAGCTTGATTTATCCTATTTTTTCTAAAAGTAGAATACTAAAAAGCAGCTATAGAAAAAAGATAAAAAAAATAAAAAATAAAAAATCAAATGCAGGTGGAAAGAAGCAATGCCAAAGCTTTCACCACAACTATTACTATAAAGATTTTTAATTCTATTAGTACTTAGCCCCAAATGCTTTCCCTTCCTCTAAAATATGTTTTAAGTAAGACCCAATAACTAATTTGCGATTTTGCCTTTGAAATGACAGCTTGTAGTACTTTTTTTCTCATTTGAAAATAGGGTAAACAAAGATTGTTTGTGATTTTGAAGAACTTGTTTTAGACCAGAAAAGCTTAATCTTTTCAAACTCATCATAAATGCATAATCCACCATGGTGAGAATTATTGATTGCCCATTCTTTATAGTATCAATTTTGATCTTTCTTGCTTGTTTTGGTGGAGGTTAAATAGGGCTCAATAGCAATCTGATAATGAAAAATGGTTTGGTAAGTGTGAGATTCAATGGAAGATAGAAGAAGAGTAAGAAAGGGGAAGAAACTGGAAGGCTGGAAATATTTTTTGTCAAGTAGATCTTTCAGTTAAAATTCATCAATGGAAAACAAGAAGCTGAAATGGAAAGATATGGAAAGCTATTCCAAATGGAAGACACGGGGATAAATATGCAAAATATGACACAGGTACTTAGATACGGCGATGCGAAGAAAAATAAAATAAAAAATTTTATAATGATAAATATTGTCCATACAGAATGTCTGAAATTTCTTTTAGTGCAAATAATGTTGGTTTGATTCAAATTGATTTTAAATTATATTTAAATAAAATATTAAGGGCATATAATCAACTATGTTTATTGTATTTCTAAATATATAATTGTTTTTCTTTTAAGCTTTATAAAAAAAATTAACTCCAGTTTAAAACCAAAAAGAAAAGCTCATATGCATGCGGCCCAAACAAAATAATAAAACCCATCAACCTCTAAATTTCACCCCATCTTCATCTTCTTCATCTTCCTTATTTTCCTCAACTCACGTGAGAGCCATATTTGCAAACCCATAAACCCTCTGTTTTCTTTGCAAACCCTCGAAGAAGAAAAGGAAAGTGAAGAGTCATAGATTTTCTCTTAACTCTTCATTTTCTTGTTCTTCTTGTTATTTACTTTTCATCTTCTCTTCTCCATAGAAGCAAGCAACCATAAAATATGTTCTGCAAAAGAAGTTTTTGGATAAGTCCCATTGTATGTGCCCTTCATCTTCCCATTCATGTTTACGTCTTCTTCTTCTTAAGCTTAATATTAAAGTTGTTGTATCCACAACGGAGGATCGGGGAAGGATCTCATACCCGTATTAGTGTCATATCGTATCAACACCTGTACCTCTCTTTTACTGAAGAGTCATAACATCATATAACGGAAAAGGATACATTTTAAAAATTTGTAATTTTAAAAATTTGTAATTGCAAAAATCATTGCTTCAAATTTAACAAAAAGTGCTCTAGCAATAATCTCACCCTTCCTTTTTACGGTTTTTGCGTATTATGATTGATTTGATTCTATTTGAATAATGAAGTGGTTTGATTGCTTCTATTATGATGTATAGAGTTTTGGTAAACATGACTTGTCACATCTCCTCCAAACATGTTGCCATCTTCTCCCCAGGCAGCTGCAGTCCTCCCCTCCCAATGGCCTCCTCCACAGCATATGGGAATGAGAGGCCAACCACCACAACTTTGGTGGCAGCTACCCAAGCCTGGCTTTAGGGTGCCTAGGTGGCCTTCCCAATAAAGGCGGCCTCATATTTATTTATATTTTTTATGGGTTTCATTAATATAGAGTTAATTTTTTGTTTGTATAAAATTACATTTAGTGATTGGAAAATATAAATATTCCTCATGTATTGTTTAAACTAAATTCCAAATTACAAAATATAGTTTTGCCATGAGAAAATCAGACGAGCTTCATAAAAAAATAAATAAATATAAAATTTATTTCATATGTAAATCAAATAAAATTTTATGAATTAAAAAAAAAAGATATATATTTCTTTTAAATAAATTTCAAAAATCTTTCCTATTTTTCCATTCTTAAGTCTCAAATTGGTACTGCTTGTTTGTGAATAAAAGATTTATTCAAATTTTCAATACCTTAAGAGTTAGAAAAAGAACTCTTTGAAATAGTTTCTCCATTAGGTATTTTTAATTTCTTTGAATTTTAACTTAATTCTTTATTGGGTGTTTATAAATTTTTTGAATTTCACTACTCTATATCTTCAAATTATATATTTGCACTATTCAAAAATTTTAAAACAGAAGAAAATTCAGATTTTATTTTAATTATTTATCTCATTTTGGATTTTTTAAAACACTTGATTTTAATTTTTTTTATACATGGTTTTCCAGGAAAGTAAGAGTTTTAGATAAAAACACTACAATATACAAGAATTTTTTTTTTTAAGTTTTTGTACTTTTTATAGTAATTTGCTTATAGATTTAGTTGGTTTCATTTATTTCATCAGGTATGGTTTTGTGATCATGGACTACAATTAGTGTTATATTGAGATTTTTAGAGTTTTTTTACATAGTATTATGATGTTTAAATTTCTCTCTGATATACTTGGGATAATTTATTGATTTGAATATATTGCATCTTAATATTATGTTTGTTTTTCATTTTATCATTTTTAATAATATTTATGACAAAAAGAAAGTATATATATAAGTTGGAGTTAAATTATTGAATTTTGATGATAATTTATTTATATAAGAATTCGTTATTATATTACATTTTAGATTTATTGAATTTATTCAAATTTATTAAAAAAATATATATTTATATAGAGAGATGAAGGACTGAGACCTCATTTTTTAGAATTATTTAAGATCTCATTTTTTAGAATTATCTAAGGCCTAAAAGATGTTAGAGCCGGCCCTGCAGCCACCGCCTCCACACCAGTTGTTTGGGGAACCCCCTATGCAACTAGTATTCATATCTATAAACAACCACCACCACCAAGTTGAAGATTGGAGCAAACCAGCTTTTGTCTTAGATGTTTCTTGTATTCTATTGTTTGTCAACTTAAGCTGGTTTTTAACTAATACTGCAGGCGCCCCTATATTAATTGACATGAAGGAGTAGCAAAATTGGTAAGTGCAAACTGGTGGAGATTATAGATTATTAATAGGTGTAATTTTTTTAAAAGAGAACAAAACTCTGATATTTTTGAAACAGGACTCATCTTCAAGAGTTGAAAAATTAATAAATCTGCTCATATGTTGTTTATTCTCTTTTCAAGGGCAAATCCCATCACTGCCAAGATATCACATATTTTGTAATGATTGGCAGGAGACTACATACATTTCTCATCATGGACTTATAACTTAAGCCTTTACCAATGAAAATGATTATTTTGTCTCATCATTATATTCATGGTATTTTTCCACTCAATGTTCTTTGGGCTCAAACAATCAGTCTATGCCTGTCTTGCTTTTCACTAAATTCTATTATGTGTCGGATATTGAGTTTAAAATAGTTTTAGTAAATTATTGTTGAACTGTATGGCTATATTTGATTCATAAAATAGCTTATGAATAAAATATTTTTTTTATGTGAAATAATTATTTTAAATGTTAGTTTAAATTTTAGACAAAAAATATTAATTTTATAAAATAGTAATTTCATAATTTTTATAAAATATATATTTTACAAAAGAGTAAAGAATTGTTATTCTTTACACTATAGAATAGAACAATTTTATTTTTATCCTTAAAAAAATATTGGCAAGTCTAAACTCATCACTATTGCCTTATTTTTTTATTTTTAAATTTTTATTTTTATTTTTTAAATTTTAAGTCAAATAAAAATTTTATTTATTATGCATTTAAATTATTTCTTGAATAAATTTGATAAAATTATATTTAATTTAATATGAATAATGAAATCAATTTATAAGGATATTATGATCATTTATGTGAATGAAATAGTTATTCTATATTATGAACTAAATTATAGAATTTGAATAATTATTTTATTCTTATCTTATTTTATTATTTAAAAATAATTATTTTATTTTTTATGTATTTTATTCTGTAAACTAAATATAATCTATATTTTATAACACTTGGGAAAGGAAACTATTGTTTTGGAAATTTTGGATTTTTTAACTTTTACCATATCATAATTTAAAGAAAACAGTTAATTTTTTTTTTCTAAAAAAAAGAATAATTTGAAATGCAATTCTTGAAAACAAATTAGAATTCAATGCGAAACAGACATGTACTAAATATTAAAGAAGCACCAAAAGAGCAAAACAGTTCTCCCACTTTGGCACCTAACCAAGTGCACATTAACTCTTTAATGGTCTCTTGTTTAAAAGTCAAAGGTCCATTTATTTCAGGGGACCAGGATAAGACCGGATTATTACTATTTGGTCGTCCAAATTCATTAAGCCTTTAATTAGGGGGAAAAATAGTAAAGTCAAAAAGTACAACTTTTTTTTACACTAAAAAAAGTAAAAATCTAAGATATTTATTATATTTAGAATTGATTGGTGTTGGATCAAATAAAATTAGATAAGCTGGATTTTCTATAGTGGACCTTGAAAATATAGCCTGCAAAGACAATAAAATAGTCAGGAAGGCCAAGCTTGGTGTTTGGTGAATCGCCTTGGATGCTCAAGTTAGTAGCGTGCTTCGCCAATGACAAAAGAAGAGAGTTTCTCTTTTCTGGTCTGGGGATTTCTTAGAGAGAGAAAGAAGATGAGGAGTACAGAATTCAATTTACCTAAATTATGTGTTGATTCATTTTATTTTTGTATGACATTGCATAGGATAAAATTGGATACCTTTCTAGAGGAGAGAGGATATTTCTTGATAGAGCATGTCTCTTATTAGAGGGGATTAGTACAGGCATGGTGGGTGCATGTGAGGGATTGTGTCAGGACTTAGGGGTGAGTTGCCTGGGAGGAGTCCTTTTAACAGCTGATGTGACGTTTATACTACGAGCCTTCAGCCATACAAGAGATAGCTTGCTAAGTAAGTTACTTGGGATTGAAGCAAGGAGGAGGCCTTAGAAAAGCTTCGCAGACTCTGACTATAATGAGTAAGCTGTTTGGGCTTATTCGACTAGCGTCTTCATTCTTGGGCTTCGGCCTATGTGCTAAGCATATAGGCCTAGAGTATAGGTGGGCTTTCAATTTAGAAAGTATATTAGACTAATGAGATATTTTTGTCATTCATCAGGGGCAACCTTGTTTCACTGAGGCGAGGGTGAAAGAAAGAGCCTCTAATGAAACAATTCATTAATAATCCCTTTGTTATTGAGATTAGGAGTAGTTGTATGAAGTCACCGTTATCACAAAGGGTGACAAAGATCCTTTGCTAGGTCATTCTCATCGAAGGCTATCTAGGAAAGGAAAGGCTTTGTAGGGTCAAAGGGTTCAACTGAATGGGAAATCTTCACTTAGGCAAAGCAATTTTATTGGGCAAAAGCCTTCCCTGGAGAAGAGGAATATGATTGGCTAAAGACCTTTGCCTGCGGGGTTTGCGTAGGGTAGGTGAATGGTCACAAAGTAATTTAATGCATAGATGGCTGATAGAAACATGCATTAAATGCACATCTATTAGTTTCCTGTGCATGGCTATGTGTCATTGTAACCGATATGATTTTCCAAGAATTTTAAATTTAAATCGCCTTTTAATGCTCCTAATTATTGTGCTGGCAATTATCGAGGAGGCTTCTCTATATATATATACCCTCTGGCTTCTTACTTTAGAGCTTTTGTTTGCTTCTCTTGTCTTCTTAACCTCTTGATTTCTCTATGCCCTAATTTTCTTTGCTTTCTCAATCTCCATTTCCTCTTCCTTCTTTTTCTTCTTCATCAATGGCCCTTAAGAAGGAAAACATTCCTAGGAGAGACCATGTCAACTTCGCCTATTACCAAATGATTCTAGAGGAAGTATAGGGGGCGATCGCACCCTTAGGCAAAACTTCTGAGTTTCTCATCTTCGGCGAGAATCTGGGTAATAGCAACAGGTTTCTATTTCGCCTTGCTGAAGCTCATGAGAAGGTCTATTCTAGTGATCCTAAAGCGGCTTTCCCCAAAGACAACTGTTACTATGTCATTTTCTACCACTAATAAAGGTTGATCTTCTTTTTCTTCCCACTAACTTTAAGGTGGAGTGGTTCAACCACTTTGGAATAAATCCTATAATGTTGACTCCCAACTCAATAAGAGATATGCTTCTTTTTGAAGTCATCTGCTCTGCCCATGGCATCCATCCTACTGCCTGCTTGTTCTAGTGTTTCTTTAGGATCTAAAGTGCCCAAAGGTCACTTAGGGTATACATAACCTCCACCAGGCACCTTCAAGGTCTCTTTTTTGGGAAGGAGAATAAGGTGAAAACTGAAAGTGCAAGTTCGGCTTGGTAGAGGTCACTAAAGACCTGGGCAATAAGTTTCAAGATTCAGCTTCTTTGGGCGGTTCTTAAAACTAATTGAAAGCCTCACAGAATGGCATGCTAGGCTAACTGATGATGAAAAAAGGACTTGAGAACCCTCGTCCACCAAGGCTTCGTTTATGATGCTGAAAAGACAGTGGGCTCCATCCATATAAGGGACATCTATAAAGTTCCAACCCCCAAGCTTCTGCTAAAGGATGTACAAGGTGATTTTTCAAGTCTAAGCTTTTCTTTAGTTTTAGCAAAGCATGATAGATTTTTGCTTGTGTTACTAACATTTTCTATTTTTTTTTTTTTGTTGTAGTAAAGGCAAAAAATTCTGAACATTATCAAGATATCATGAAGAAGATTGAGAGAGTTTTCCCTAGAATTTTTGTTTCCATTGCCCAACTTCTAGTCTTTGACCTTTGCGCAAGGAGGCTTCAGCTTCAAGTTCAATTATATTTTGACCCTAAGTTGACAACAGTGTCCAAGGAGGGGCCAGTGAAGCTTATTCCTACAAAATGAAGTCCTCTTGTAGCTCAGGTGAGTGCAAAGGGTATAAAGGTGACTTGTGTTGTCCGGAGGAGGCTTGTCAAGGCTTTTAAACACCCCCCCCCCCCATATTCTTGTTGTGCAAAGAATGACTCTTGCTGCTCAGAGGGAAATTTTGATCCCTGAGTCTAAAAGGGCTCCCCCTCCTCCTCCACCTCCTCCATCGGTTGCAAGGAAAGGAAAAGGATTGCTACTACCTCCTCCTTCAAAGTTGAAGACTAAGGGTCTGTTGAAGTCTAGCATTTTCAAAGCCATTACCCACACTTCTCAAGGGGTAGAGTGGTTGGGGAAATTAGAGAAGTAGTTGGAGGATGTCTCCGATGTTGAGTTTGAGGCTCGCTTGGCCCAAATAGTGAAGGGCTTTAGTACTTTAGAGATTGAAGTGGGATTAGGTAACCTAAGTCTTCCCTCGTTTCATTCTCCGTCCTCGGCTACTATGAACCCTAGAGTAGTTAGGGAAACTCATTTGAGATGGTCGAAGAGTGTTGGGCCTAAAAGGCCCCCCTATGCTGAAGAGGTAGAAATTTGGGAGAGGTTTATTGAGGAGCAAAGGATTTCTTTACCTGATTTAGCCACTCTCAAAGCCCTCTATCCTTCACCCATGAATACAGTGATTGAAGGAAAAATTTTTATTTTTATAGGCAAATTTCTTTCTTCTTTCTTTTTTATTTTTTGCTGTGCTTAGTCATTCATTTCTGATTTCTTTCTTCCTCT
This sequence comes from Reutealis trisperma, assembly GCA_947687605.1. Classification (NCBI taxonomy): domain Eukaryota; kingdom Viridiplantae; phylum Streptophyta; class Magnoliopsida; order Malpighiales; family Euphorbiaceae; genus Reutealis; species Reutealis trisperma. The sequence goes on from CANTUT010000768.1 coordinate 300,314, forward strand.
TTTCAGCTCTTATTAATATAACGGATATTGCTACTGTTGTGCCTCTGAGTGAAGCTCCTGTAATGATGGCTTCTGCTGCTTCTTTTGTTGCCTTAGCTTGGCAAAGGCTCCTATGGAGGTTCTAGATGTTGCTCTAAGGATAATCGCCTACTCTAGCAGATCCCTCTCCTCCCTGTCTGCCAAAGAAAATGCTAATGGCAGAGGACTTCATTCACTGCAAAAGGCCAAGGGTGCTTCCTTTATCCCCCCACTCTGAGACTTTGAAGACAGAGGACGTCGCAGGGTCTTTTGCTCAACAACTTGAGGTAACGGAGCTTAGTCCACTGTTAAAGAAGCAAATGGTGGAAGAGCCTGCAGAGGCTGTTATGGTGAGCGCTAGTCCCATGGAAGCAGGTGTGAACCCTTAATGCGCTATGCAAAACCATTACGGCGGTCTCATTAGTCAATCAGTGGTAAGGGTTTGGGCAACACCCTCAAAAGAAAATTTTTTAGCCTTCAATTATATTGCTACCCAGAATCTAAATTTCTTCTAAATTTTCTAAACCCCAAACCTACAACCAATCTCTAAAAAAAAAAAGAAAAATAGAGCTAAGCCTTGCCAGGCTGGCGCCAATCAGTGAAGAGATTGGCACGAATCCGAACCTATGGTCCCCTTTTTGCTCCAAAATATCCATTTTGCCATTTTCAACCCAATTTTTAGCTTCTTTTGGCTCTACTTTTTTGGGTCTTTTCACTTTTACAATCCTTAAATTACCCTTTCCTACTTTTCCTATAAATAACCCCTCATTATTCCATTTTCTTCACACCCCTTGAGTTAAAGTTGATAGCTATTCTCTAATTCCTTTCTTCTTCTCCCTCTAACTACTCTCTAATTAATTAATTAATTATCTTTTTAATTAACTAAAAAAATTTTAAATTAAATTAATCACTCAATTAATCTTTTTAATTAATTAATTATTACTTTTTTTTTTCAAAATCAAATTAATCCTTTTTTTAATCCACCCTTCATCCAAATTAATTAATTAATCCAATCATCTGATCTTGATAAAACAAAAATTTAGTCTAGTAAAATCCTCCACCCACTAAAAGCAAAGGTATCAACATTTTTCTCTTACCTATAAATACAAATCAAATCAATCAATCCAATCAACCTGTAAACTCCATTCACTTTACCGTGAAACAAACTATATGGGTTTTGATCTCACATTCAATGGGATACGAAGGCACTTTTGGAATCTAAATCCAAACCTCAAATGCAAATTCCAATTAATCTCCTTTCCTCCTTTATTTTTCAATGTAATTAGTGTATTCAGTTGATCTAATTGTTTTGAAGTCAATGAGTGATTATATGGTTCCTTTATCCCCCCACTCTGAGACTTTGAAGACAGAGGACATCATAGGGTCTTTTGCTCAGCAACCTAAGGTAGCGAAGCTTGGTCCATTGTTAAAGAAGCAAATGGTGGAAGAGCCTGCAGAGGCTATTATGGTGAGCGCTAGTCCTATGGAAGCGGGTGTGAACCCTTAATGCGCTATGCAGAACCATTACGGCAGTTGTGAGGCCTCGCTCGAGCACTGGCCCAATCTGCTAGAGAAAACAGGGATGCTCTTTCGGGTTTAGACTCACGATAGAACCTTCGAGTTCGGATTTGGTTGATTTTGAAAATGATTTTGGGAGTCGCCATCCTAATTTATTTTTAAATGGAAAAATTAAGGAAAAACCTATTTGACTCCAATTCATCAATTTTTAATTTAATTTGCCCATGGATAAAATCACTAGCCTCGAATTAAGTTGAACTCGGGGACTAGGTTTTTGGTTTTAAATAATCAAAATTTGGCTCTTAAGTTTAATTGGACTTGAAAATTAGATTTCATGAATGACAATTATAAGATGATTTTAAAAAAATGCATGAATATAGCAAAACATGAATGTATGGTAAAAATAAAATATTCACAAATTAATTTTAAAAAAAGGGAAAAGATGATTGATTGAGATTTGGATTTAGATTTCAAACATGCCTACATACCCCATTGAATGGGGATCAAAACTCACGTAGTTTATTCCACGGTTAAGTGGAGGAGTTTAGGAGTTGATTAGATTGATTTTGGTTTGGGTGTGTTGAAAGTGAGGAAAAGGCTGATACCTTGACATTTGGTGAGCAAAGGGTTTTACCAAATCGAAATTCCGTTTTATCGAGACCGGGTGATTAGATGGATTGGAAGATTAATTAATTAATTAAAATGATTAATTAATTAATATGATGAAAAGGATGGATGGATTAATTAATTAATTTGGATGAAAAAGTGGATTAAGAAAAAGGATTAATTTGATTTTGGAAAAAAGTGATTAATTAATTAAAATGATTAATTAATTAATTTGGATGAAAGGTGGATTAATAAAAATGATTAATTTGATTTTGAAAAAAAGAATTATTTTTGAAAAAAGAGTGATTAATTAATTAATTAAAAAGATTAATTAATTAATTGGAGAGTGATTGGAGGGAGAAGAAGAGAGGAATTTGAGGATAGCAATCTACTCAAATTCAAGAAGTGTCTTGAAATGAGAAGTGAAGGGGGGTATTTATAGGAAAAGTGAGTGAGAGTAGTTTAGGTAATGAAAATGTGAAAAGACCATAAGTGGTAGGATTAAAAATGGCTGAAAATTGGACTGAAAGGGGTAAAAGGGTCATTTTCTGTGCAGGTAAGGCTCACAAAGACCAGAGTTCGCAGAGCCTGGTACGGTGCCGCACCAGGCCTATGCAGCGCCCACCAGGCCTGTGCGGCGCCGCATCAATCATTTGCGGCGTACCGCACAAAGGGCATACGGCACTGCACAGCTCTAACGCAGCGCCGCACGCCACGTGGAGCTAGCACATTTTTCGAGGCAGTTCTTTTTTTTTTTTTTTTTTTTTTGAGATTGGTTGTTGGCATAGAGTTTGAGAAATTTGGATGCCTGGTGGTAATGTAAATGAAGTCTAAAAAATTTAGCGAGACCACAATAATAGTTTCGCACAATGAGTTAAATTCAGCAAGTACTAAGGCTACGGTCGGATGCTGAGGGTGTAAAATTAAGGGTTCACAGCGGTCTCATTAGTTGATTAGTGGTAGGGGTTTGGGCAACACCCTCGAAAGAAAATTTTTTAGCGTTCAATTACATTGCTACTCGGATATCCAAATTTCTTCTAAATTTTCTAAACCCCAAACCTACAACCAATCTTTAAAAAAAAAAAAAAAAAAAAAAAAAAAAAAAAAAAAAAAGAGCTAAGCCGTGCCAGGCTGGCGCCGATCAGTGAAGAGACTGGCACGAATCCGAACCTATGGTCCCCTTTCTGCTCCAAAATATCTTTTTTGCCATTTTCAACCCAATTTTTAGCTTCTTTTGGCCCTACTCTTTTGGGTCTTTTCACTTTTACAATTCTTAAACTACCCTCATCTACTTTTCCTATAAATAACCCCTCATTATTCCATTTTCCTCACATTTCTTGAGTTAAAGTTGATAGTTATCCTCTAATTCCTTTCTTCTTCTCCCTCCAACTACTCTCTAATTAATTAATTAATTATCTTTTTAATTAACTAAAATAATTTTTAAATTAAAATTAATCACTCAATTAATTAATTAATTAATCTTTTTAATTAACTAATTATTCATTTTTTTTTCAAAATCAAATTAATCCTTTTTTTAATCCACCCTTCATCCAAATTAATTAATTAATCCTTCAATCAATCTAATCATCTAGTCTTGATAAAATAAAACTTTAGTCTAGTAAAATCATCTGCCTACTAAAAACAAAGGTATCAATATTTTTCTCTCACCTATAAATACAAATCAAATCAATCAATTCGTAAACCCCTCCACTTTATCGTGGAACAAACTACGTGGGTTTTGATCTCATATTCAAAGGGATACGTAGGCATTTTTGGAATCTAAATCCAAATCTCAAATGCAAATCCCAATCAATCTCCTTTCCTCCTTTATTTTTCAATGTAATTAGTGTATTCAGTTGATCTAATTGTTTTGAAGTCAATGAGCGATTATATGGTTCCCTTAGAATCTGTAAGAATTAGAAAAAACACACTCCTTGTCTTCTGGATGTTTATTTCTTAAATTTTATCATGTATTTCATAATCGTGCCATGCTCATACATTTTAGTTATTATCTTAAATTTTATCATTGGGTAAATTAATTAAAAATTAATAAATTGAAGTCAATTGTATTTTTCCTTAATTTTTCCATTTAAAAATAAATTAGAGTAGCGAATTTCAAAATCATTTTCAAGATCAACCAATCTGAACCCGAGGGTTCCAATTGTGAGCAACAAAACTCATTCAATAACCTCCTTAAAAATTACTGGCCTTTGTGAGGTCTCACCAGAGCACCGGTCCGATCTACTAAATGGAATCGAAATGCTCATTTGTGAAAAAACTCACGGGGAAGTTCTCAGGCTTATTTTTAACTGATTTGAAAATTCTTATTAGAGTCGCCATCTTAATTTAGTTTTATTTAGGAAAGTATAAAGGAAAAATCCATTTGACTTTAATTATTACTCAAAGGAGAAAAGATCACTAGAAAGAAGATTCAGATACTAGATTTTCAGTTTATTTTAACAAAATAAGTTTGGCCAATAAACATAATAGTGACTTAAAATATATTTCATTAACAAATTAAAATGCATGAACAATTTATAATATGCATGATCATTCAACTCATCTATTTCAACAATAAAATAAAAACACAGTTAAGGTTTGAAATAAGAAAAAGTTAATATTACAATAAAATTCCAAACTTAGGAGATACCTTCTCTAACCCTTATGGGTTAGAGGGAAGTCACACATTCCCCAAACTAAGCCTAATAAGAAAGTAAAAGAAAACAAAATAAAAGCAAGTGAAGAAAGTGATAGAGGGGGAAAGTTGGTTAGTTTCAATTGGATTTGATGCTTGAACCAAGCATGCCTGCGTATATCTTTGAATGAGAATCAGAATCCACGCAGTTCTCCTTTTTTGTGAAGGGTTTAGTTTAGCCTAGCCACTTTATCATGTTTTAATTGATTGATTAAAAGAGGATTGAGTTAATTAATTAATTTAATTGACTACCGAGTTGATTAGATAGCAACCTAGATGAATCAATTTAATTAACTAACTAAAAGAGACAAGAAATTAGACAAATGAAAACTAAAGAAAAAAGAAGCTTACTCAGATGACGAGCGATGACTGGCCTCAGACGATGGGCTGTGGCTGGCTTCGGATGGCTTGGCGACTCACTTTAGATGGTGGGTGACGGCTAGCTTCAGACGACAGACATGAGTCTTGGGCAATAGACCTGCCTCGAATAGGCTGGTGGAAAGCCTTTAACTAGTCGGGTAGGAATTAAGGAGAAACCTCCCAACACGAGCCTTGGGCAAGAGACTTACCTCAAACAAGCAGGCAGAGAGCCTTTAACTAGTTGAGTAAGTATCAATGAGAAATCCTCCAACTTGTTTTGCCAAGCAAGGAGCAAATGTAAAGCGGTTTGCTTGAAGTTAATGCTCTTCTAGCTTTGGAAGTTGGTCATTTGAATTGTGGAGAGGCCTTCTATATATAGGGAGAAGATGAGAGGAGGAAAACACTGAAATTTCGATGTGGGATAGCAAACATAGGAGAATTCACTGTAGAGCCCTCTATGGCATTACCGCACAACTCTCTGTGTTTCTGTAGAGGGCTTTATGGTAGTGCCATAAAGCTTTACGACTATTGGCCCATTTTGCCTGTTTCGCCCGTTCTTGGTCATTTCTCATTTGTTTTTCGAGATTCCAGTTGTGTTTTATTTGTTACTCAGTCTCGAATGTTTTAAAGGGGTTTAAATGTCAAAAAGACATATTTTGATTTTTTCAATTTTCCCGTTTTGAAAGTTTTCAACTTCTAGAGGCTTGTTTTCCAAGCATAAGTGCTTCTAAGGTTCAAACGCATATTAAAAGGTACAAAATTAAGGATTCACAGCCTTTTCTTAAGGCAAAATCTCCCCTGAGTGAGGTCTCACAATGGGCGAGGTGCTAGAGGCACAAAATGGTGCAAAGTCAAGAATTTCTCCCCTCTTTGCAACTGCAATGGCTCTATTAGCCTTCCTGCTTTCTGTCCAATTCCACTTTTTAAGTCAATCTCAGACACACTGGCTAAGCAGGAGACTTTGCTAGAGAAGGTATATCTAATTCGTCCCTATTTTTACTGTTATATGTGTGCATGTTCTAACTTCTCATTCATTGTAATTATCCTTTGCAAGTGGTTCTTATTAAGATCCTAAGGACTGACTTTAGTCTTCAAAGGGATCATTATGAGGACACTAGGCAGGTGTGAACCCTCAAATTTGCATCCTTAAAATTCGACCGCAGTTTGAAACCTCCTAAGATTAGCGCATTATGCAGAGCCAGTATGGTGGTCATATAATCCGGTTAGCAGGTAGGGGTCAAGGAGGCAATGCCCCTTGCGGGGTATGGGGCAGCACCTTATTGAAAAATGAATTTCCTAAATCTTTTACCTCTAGTCAAGTGCTTTTCAGTTACAAATCCATAGAATTGAAATGGGCTCAAATCGGATTAGAAACGGCCAAAACAGTGTTAAATCAAGTTGATCCAACGAGTTGGTGGCGAGACAGGTGTGCCACCGCGTTGGGCGGCACACCTAGTGTGTCGGTGGCATGGGCAGCACGCCCAGCGTGCCGGTGGCACGAGGGCACCACTTGGGTGTCGCACGGCCGACCGACATGCTTCCGGTGCATCCCAGCCGGCCAGTGTGTAGTCAGTGCTGCCGTTGGCTCCCTGCGGCATCCTTCCACCTGCTCTATAAATAAAGCTTCCATTTCAGCTCTTTGGGAGGGATTTTGAGAGCATTTTGACAAATTTTGAGGCAAAAATTCATCTATTGCTATTCTTTTTATGCTAAAATTATGTTTAAAAATTGATACAAAAATTTGTCACTCCAAATTCTTTTCAATTTGGAATTTTTACTCTATTTTGCTAATCTTTTCTGTTTAAGGTTCAACTTCAGGGTTTCCAAATCCAAGGTGGAGCTTAGATTCAGAGTTAAGCTCACCCTGTTCATCTGAAGGTCAAGGAAAGCAAATGTATAATTCATTTTCTTCTTTCCATTTCTAGAATTCTAAAATTCAGATCTAGAATTCTCTCTATTCTATCTTTTTTTAGGTCTAAAATAGAAAAATCTAAAATATATTAATTTAAAAATCAGAATTAAATTAATAAACAAATCAATATTTTTCCTAAAATCCCTCCTTTGCAAGAAGCAAGAGTTGCGTGGGGTTTGATTCATAATCAATAGGATACGCAGGCTACCATTCTATAAGGCATCAACTCCAAAATCTTTTTAACAACATTTCCCCTTTACTTTGTTATTTATTTGTACTCGTGTTTTATTTCTATTTATGTATTAATTTAGTTGAGGAATATGTGCTTTTTCTAGTACCCATAAGGGCTAAAGGAAAGATCCTCTTTATTTTATACATTTTCATTTTGTAATAATTAAGTAGGATTTATCTTTGTTTATTTATTTATAATTGTGATTTCATTTTGTCATCTATAACTATTTCATTTATCATTTTACTTTTGTTCATGCATACACAAAAATTGCCTTTTTAAGAGTTATTTTGCAACTTTTAGCCAAACATTTGTTTAAATACCAAAACTTGATCCCTGAGCCCTCTTTAGTCACTCATAGATTAGTGCTCTTTTCGTTGGGATAAATCAAAATATTTTTGGAGTAAATCATTTTGGGTTTTTCTTTAATTTTCTCAATTAAAGTAAATAAATTAAAGTGGCGACTCCCTTTCATAAACAACAAATAGCAAAACTCAATTTTATGAACTCACAGCGAGTTACAATCATGGAGTTTCTCCCAAAGAGCATTTTGATTTCCCTCAATGGATCAGATCGGTGCTCGGGCAAGGCCTTACAGCAGGCTGTAGAGGAGAGGTAGGAGCTCTGCTCCAAGTTGGAGGAGGGGTTGCAAGCAGTGACGACAAGGGCAAAAGAGGTAAAGGTGAAGACCCACAATGAGACCTTTCTGAAGGCTGAGGAGGAAGCAAAGGAACTAGCTAGGGGTTATGGTTAACAAAGACAAGGCCATTACTAACCTCAATGCACAATTGGAGAAATTGAAGAAGAGCAATGAGGAGCTTGCTAAAGAATTTGAGGAGATTCTCGCTCTTCTTGAAGACTTGAAGGAAACCTAGTAGGATCTCTAAGTCACAGAATTTGGATATAAGCAAGCTTCTGATAGAGATAAGGCTGCATTGGACAGGGTCAAGCAGGCTAAGAAGGGTAAAAAAAGGGTTGTGAGAGACTTCATACAGTCCAAGAGTTTCGATGATATCATCACCCACCACACTTATAAGATCGCTACTGAATATTACAACAACACCCTTCGCGATGCAGCGAAACACTTTCCTAGCGTCTTACAAGTGGTGGTAGAGTTGGAAGCTACTGAAGAACCTCCTAGTCTTGACATTTCTTAGTATCAGGAGCCAGCTATTGAGGGAGGCGAAAGGCTTCTCTGCTTGGCAGAAAGAGACTACTTTGCCAACTTCTCCTATTTCAGAGACTTCTAATGAGGGTGAAGGGGATCAAGATAAATGCCTCTCAGGTGGCGGCGAACTAAAGCTCATCGAGCCTATCTCCATTGTTGGGCCAGCTTTCTAAAATGATCCGCCTTTGACCAGTGTTGATGCTTTTGCTATTGTACCAGTTGACCTAAGTCCTTTTGAAGATCCACCATCTCAGGGCCATATATGTGTATATATATACATTTTTTTTGTAATATTTATTCACTTTGTACTTCTTTGTACAATGAATAAAACCCATACTTTTGTATTTTGGTCTTAATAATAGTTTGATCTTTATTTGTACATGGTTGTCTTTAGGCTTCTCTAAGTTTCTTCATTAAACATTAAAGCTTTCTAACTAAATGAGAGGAACAAAGCCTTTGCCTTTGCCTTGTGATATGGTTTTTCTTTTGTAATTGCCCACTAGGATTCCTCAGGGCTTTCCTTGAGAGCTTTGCTTAAAAAGCTTCGCCCTCTTGTCTTTTTCTACCTAAATTTACTAGGGTCCTCATTCCTTATTCAAGAAACTCATCCCACTATTTATGGGGTAACTTGTCTAGATTCACTAGGGCTTTTGCCTCTCGTTTGAGGGGCTCATCTCACTATTTGTGAGGCAATTCACATGGATTTACCAGGGCTATTACTTCTCATTTGAAAAGCACATCTCACTATTTGTAAGGTTTCAAATTTATTTTAGAGACTTATAATTGGGTTACATTGCCATTTGAGCCGAAGCCTTGGTTTCTGCCATAAGCATAGCCTTGATAGGGTCGATCTTTAAAGATCTTCATCTATGCAAAGACTTCTCCTCCCCTCTTTTTGCATTCATCATTCAACCATATACATTTGGAAAGATGATTTTGATTGAACTTTGCTTCTTTTATTGGTTTCACTAGTAATACATTCTTAGGTGTTAGATGTTCCAAGTGTGGGAAACTTCAACACCTTCCATTATTACAAGTTTGTATGTGCTAGGGCCTATGACCTTCTGTACTCTAAAGGGTCCTTCCCATGTGGGTGATAGCTTACCCATACCTTCTGCCTTCCTATGGCTTCTAAGAATCTTATCACCAAGTCGCCTTTACAAAATGTTTTGTGTTTTACTTTTTTATTAAAGTAATTAGCAGCCTGCTATTTGTAAGCTGCCATTCGAATGCTAGCAAGGTCTCTAAGTTCTTCTAGGAGGTTTAGGTCAATTCTTCGAGCTTAATCATTGCTTTTGTCTCCACAATAGTTGACTCTATCACTAAAAAGTCCAATGTCTATTAAGATTATAACTTCAGTGCTATAGGTCATGCTGAAAGGTGTCTCTCCCGTTGGTTGCCTTGGAGTAGTCCTATATGCCTATAATATATGGTGTAGTTTGTCCACCCAGATTTGGCCACATCCATCCAGCCTTTATTTGAGTCCTTGTGATATTGTTCGAATGGTCACCTCTATCTGGCCATTCGTTAGGGGATGGACTATAGATGAGAAGTGCTGCTTAATTTGGAGCCCTAAGCAAAAGGCTCTAACTTTGGCATTATCAAATTGCTGTCCATTATCGCTGATGAGCTAGTACGGAATGCTAAACCTGCATACAACATTTCTCCATAAAAAGTTAATCACTTTTTCTGCAGTAATGATAGCCAATGCTTTAGATTTGACCCATTTGGTGAAGTATTCCATTACTACTAAGAGAAACTTCCTCTGTCGTGATACCACTAGAAATGGTCCCACTATGTCTATCCCCCATTTAGCGAAAAGCCAAGGGCTGGAGATAGGAACTTGTTTGGATGTTGGGATATGCTTTCCACTATTAAACTTCTGGCATGATGGGCATTTTTTGACAAAAATGATGGTGTTGTTTTGCATTCTCTGCCAATAGTTCCCTTGTTTGACTACTTTTGCTGCTAATACTTTTTCCCCAACATGCATACCATAAGAGCCTTCGTGTATCTCTCAAAAAACATACTCAACTTCCCTTGGCTTTAAGTATCTCAGCCAAGGAAGAGAATAAGCTCTCTTATATAAGACCCTATTGTGAAAGGAAAAATGGGTGCTTTTTCGCTTAATCTTCCTAGCTTTTTGGTCATCTTCAACAATTCCCCTTTGTCTAAATAGAGCTTGATAGGATCAAACCATTATGGCTCTTCATCCATCTCCATGACCTCCTCCCCTTCTTTGATGCTAGGAAAGGCCAAGGTACCTAAATATATCCTCTATGGGAGCTCGACAAAGCGAGGCAACTAGCTTGCTAAGGCTTCTCGCTCTATAATTCCTTTCTCTAGGAATCTTTTGGAAATGTAGCTTGACTCCTCTATTCTTTATTATTTTTTGGATAACTTCCTTTGTCTTCTATAAATATTTGGCCATATTCTCCTTTTTAGCCTCAAACTCTCCTTCTATCTGTCTGACTACTAGCTGGGAATCAATATGCACTGTAAGTTACTCTAGGTGAAGGAAGTTAGTGAAGAGCAATCCTTGGATCATGGCTTCATATTTTGACGTATTGTTGGTGGCTTCAAAGTCCAAACCCAATGCATACTCTAGCGAAAACCTTTGGGCACTTTTGAGCACAATACCCAAGCCATTACCTTCTTTACTGCTGGCCCCATCTATAAATAATTCCCATTGAAGGTCTAGTTGTGTCAATGGTGGCTTTGTCTTCTTTGCCTCTTTAGGGTTCTCATCTTCCATTTTCTTTTCAAAATTGAAGGAGCATTCTAAGATGAAATCTCCAATGCTTAGGCCTTGATTGCCAATCTGGTTCTGTACTGCAAACCATACTACCCCAGATCCACAGACCAACATAACATTCTCTTTGAAGTCTCTGGATTATGGAGCACTCGCTGCAGTGGTTAATCCATGACCACTACTCCTTGATGTGCTTACAAGTATACTTTATCTTGCTGATGGAGAGTAATAAAGTGTATGCCAAATTGTCGATTGGTAGATAGTTCAACTTCACCCCTTGGAGGACTCTTTGATCAGTACTAAACTTACCACCTGTTTTGAAGCAGATAGGTATATCAATATTTCCTCGCCTAGCAAAGGTCTTCTCAAAATTTTCTCTGAACTCAAAAAGGCTGTCAACTCTTTGAATGTGGCTTAACACTCCTCTTTCCATTCGAAGGTTTGGGATTTTCTAAACTTTTTGAAGAAGGAAAGGCATTTCTCAGCTGACTTAGACATGAATCTGTTCAATGCAGCTATTTGCCTTATCAATCTTTGCACTTCCTTCATAATCCTAGGGGTCGTCATGTCCAAGATAGCCTTTACTTTGTCAAGGTTGTGCTCAATTCCCCTCTCACTCACCATGCATCCTAGAAATTTACCTCTTTGGATAAAAAAGGCATATTTCTGAAGGTTGAGCTTTGTCCCATATTCATTCATCACTCCTAACACTTTGGCCAGATCGCAAAAGTAGTCTTCGAAACTTTTGCTCTTTACTATCATATCATCCATATACACCTCTAAATTTATGTCCAATTGTTCCTTGAACATTTTATGTACTAGGCACTAATAAGTGGCCCTAACATTCTTCAGGCCAAAAGGCATTGATATGTAGCAGTAAGTACCTTTCTTTATTGTGACTGAGGTCTTTTCCTTATCATCTGGGTGCATCTTAATCTGATGGTATATCTACCTCACATCTAAAGAAGACAAATAGCCATACCCTGCTGCTGAGTCTACGAGCTTATCAATCACTGCTATTTCTTTGACTTGAACTGCAGCTGGACTTTTCTTCAACTTCTTCCTTTTTGCCTTTTCCTCTTGCCAATCTTGAATACCATAGACACAAAACTCTCCTCTGCCTAGCCTTGGGACAATCACTCTTAGGTGTCTAATGTTCGTGGAGGAGTTAAGGTCATATAGTGTGAACCTTTAATTTTGCACCCTCATCATTCAGCCACACCTTAGCACCTGCTAAGTTTAATGTGCTATGCAGAGCTGTTACAGAGGTCCTGCCAGTCAGTTAGTGGGGGGCGGGGGGGTGGTTTCGGGTGCAAGAATTTTTTTTTTTTTTTAGCCTTCAATTACATTGCTATCCTAACATCCAAATTTCTTAAACCCCAAACCAACCAATTCCTAAAAATAAAAAAATAAAAAAAAAGTCAGCAGTGTCAAACCTAGCGTAGCTCCAGTCAGGGGTAGCACAAATCCGCGCCACCTATGTGCGGTGGTGGTATCGCTCTGACATGGCCAGCCGCACCGCCTTAACGTGGCGCCGCCTCTAGCCAACTGAAATGCCCAAAATGCCATTTTTTTCTATTTTTTTAGTATTTTTTAACTCTATCCTTTTCGTCTTTTCACATTTTTACTTTCCAAATCACCCTCACCTCATTTTCCTATAAATAGGCTTTTCATTTCCTCATTTCAAATACATCTGGAGTTAGAGTTTATAACTATCCTCTAATTCATCTCTTCTTCTCTCTCCAACCACTCTCTAATTAATTAATTAATCTTTTTAATTAATTAATTATCTCACCTTAACCAACTTAATTAATCTTTTTAATTAACTAAAACTCTTTTTTTTAATTAAAATTAACAACTCAATTAATTAATTAATTAATCTTTTTAATTAATTAATCACTTTTCAAAAATCAAATTAATCATTTTTCTTAATCCACCCTTCATCTAAATTAATTAATTAATCCATCCATCCTTTTTATCATATTAATTAGTTAATTAATCATTTTAATTAATCAATTAATCTCCTAATCAATCCAATTACCCGATTCTGATAAAACAAAACTTTGGTCTGGTAAAATCCTCCACTCACCAAAAGCAAATGTATCAGCCTTTTCTTCTCAAACTTAAATCAAATCAATCAATCTGATCAACTCTTAAACCTCTTCCACTTAATCATGGAACGAACTACGTGGGTTTTGATCCCCATATCCAAACCTCAAATTCAAATCCCAATCATTCTCCTTCCCCCATTTTTAATTAATTTGTGGATGTTTTATTTTCTCTTTGCACTCATATCATACATATGCATTAATTGTCATATAATATTTGTCATTCATGAAATTAATTTTTAAGTCAAATTAAACTTAAGGGCTAAATTTAGATTATTTAAAACCAAAAACCTAGTTCCTGAACTCAACCTGGTTCGAGATTAGTTATTTTATCATTGGGTAAATTAATTAAAAATTAATGAATTAGAGTCAATTGGGTTTTTTCTTAATTTTCCCATTCAAAAATAAATTAGAGTGATGACTCCCGAAAATCATTTTCAAAGTCAATCAAATCCAAACTCGAGGGTTCTATCGTGAGTCGAAACTCGAATGAGCATCCTAGTTTCTTCTAGCGTACCGGGCTAGTGCAAGGACGAGGCCTCACATGTAGCAGTGGTTTGCCAAGCAAGACATTGTAAGCGAAGGGCATTCAAATCACAACAAAGGTTGCCATTAGAGTGACACTCCATAGGATTGTGCCAACAATAAATGGAAGCTTCACTACCCCTACCGATGGGACTTTTGTTCCATCCAAGGTGCGAACTAGGTTGCTTACTTCTTCCAAGTCTGTCTCATTAAATCCCATCTTTGCATATGTATCCATTGTTAATAGATTGACCAAACCTCCTTCATCAATCAAGATCCTTTTCACTATATAATTTGCTATTACTGCTTAGATGACCAATAGGTCAACATAGGGAGTGCGAAGGACACTTCGGTCTAGTCTTTCTACCCTAACTCTTGATCCATTACAATAAACATATTCAGGCTCTTCTCTGTACCTAGTTAGGGCTTTCGCATGATTGTTACTAGTTGGGGCTTCGCCTGGGCCCCTAGTGATCTAGTGATGCAGTGAATGACTTCTACAGAGCCATTGTAGGGTTTTTTAGTCTGTTTCCCCTTATCTTTACTGGGGCCAGCTTTATCCCTTTCTTTTCTTCTCACAAATTTTCCCAAGTAGCCTTGCCTTATCAATCTCTCAATTTGTTCAATTAATTATCGGCAATCATTGGTATTGTGGCCATGGATGTTGTGGAAGAGGCAGTATTTGCTCTGGTCTCTTCTTTCTGGTAGAGCTACCATGGGTTTAGGGTGAGCCCATATGTTTTGGTCTTTGAAGGTTGCAAAGACCTCTGTAGGACTAGCATTAAGTGGGAAAAACTTGCTTGGATCGAAGTTGGAGCAGGGCTTATTACTTCAACCCCTTCCTCCTTTCATCCTCCCTGAGGATTTTTCTTCTCCTTCTTTCCCATCTAGCTTGTCTTCCTATTTCGGCTTCATTTCCTCCTTGGGAATGAACTCCACTCTTTTTCGCTTCATCATCTAACTGAAGGCTGGAGCATCATCTTGGCATATATATTTTTATGCCAAGGTGCGAGGATCATGGCAACAAAGTGCTTTAAGGTAATTTGTATGGGAGGTTCCACTCTACAGAGCTTCCACAACTTGAGTTTGATCTAAAAGAGTGACTTTCAGAGCCTCCCTGTTAAAGCATGCCATTAAGTCCCTCAAGGGCTCACTTTCCTTCTACATCACTATCTCTAAGTACTGAGTCTTTCTTTCAATAGGGATGTTAGAAGTGAAGCAGTGCATGAAGGATCTGGCAAGCTCCATGAAAGAGCGAATGCTTCCTTCTTCTAGGCTATCAAACCACCTGTTTGTTGCTCCTTCTAAGGATCTCTTAAATGCCCTGCACAACACTTCATTCTCAGTGGTTTGAAGTTCAACTGCATGCTTATAGTTTATAATGTGGACTTTGGGATCTGTCACGCCATTGTACTTCTTTAAAGTAGGCGGTTTGAACTTGCTAGGCATTGGATAGTCTCAAATGGATCTAATGAAAGGGGATTTTAGAGCTAACATTAGGGCATTATCCACACCTTTCTTATTGTGACCCTGATTCATCTCTTCAAGGAATTTTTCCACTGCATCCCTCATCTCTTTCTCCTTTTTCTGCTTATTACTACTAACTTCTAATGATCTTCTATCTCTACTTCGTAGAGGAGCTCTTTCAACAAAATGTTCTCCTCTTGTTCATTCCTTTTTCTTGGAGTGCTTGTCAGGGTCTCCTCTATCCTTGGACTTTTCTTCTCTCCCATCATTCATTATGTTTTCCCTATCGATATCCCTCCTATTAGATTGATGTGAATGTTCCCCTCT
The DNA here is from genome assembly GCA_947687605.1 of Reutealis trisperma. NCBI lineage: Eukaryota > Viridiplantae > Streptophyta > Magnoliopsida > Malpighiales > Euphorbiaceae > Reutealis > Reutealis trisperma. Next base: position 315,999 of record CANTUT010000768.1, read on the forward strand.
CCTTCCTCATTCTCTATCTTTTGCATGAGACCCTATCCTACATGCATGTCCAGATCTTTCTCTAGGAGGTGGGAAATTAGTACTTCCCTCCTCTCACGATAAGTCATCTTCATCTCCTTAGATATTTCTGATCTTAGTCTCCTACCCATTCCTTACTCTCCTAACTAACCCTCTACCACTCCAAGAGTCTCCTATGGTGGCTTCTCATACACCAGAGTTCTGGCTACATTTTTCTTGGGGGTGGTTTCTAGGAACATAGTAAGGTTTTGGTTCAGTGGGTTTATTGTTGAGATGCTTGAATGAGTGCTACTATAGTGTGTACCAATTGTAAAGTAGGGATAAGGTCTAGGTTGTTAGGGTTCAGGTGAGTGTGGCTAGGTCCAGCAGCATTCTGTTGAGATAAAAGGAGTTGGAATGAGGTGTTGAGATTGATAGGGGGTTTGAATTTGTAGGTCACTAAGCGAGGGAGACGAGTGCCTCAAGTCAAAGGGACTCAAAGATTCACAGTCACCAGGGTTAGGCATGATGAGGGGAGGATTGTACATTTTATATGTGATGGTTTAAGTTTTCTTTGCAAGCAAGTGTATTCTCTTGGATGTAAGGGTTTTTTGGCCAAGAAAGGAAAGCAACTGTTGCTATCCTTGAATGAAGAAGAGAATGAAGATAATGAGTCTAAAAGATCAGCCAATGATTCCCACAGATGGTGCTAATTTGATCGATGTTGGATCAAATAAAATTAAATGGACCGGATCTTCTATAGTGGACCTTGAAAATATAGCCTACAAAGAAAAGAAAATGGTCAGGAGGGCTAAGCTTGGTGCTTGGCGAAGGGCCTCCAGCACTCAAGTTAGTAGTATGCTTCGCCAGTGATCGGAGATGAGAGTTTCTCTTCTCTAGTCTAGAGATTTCTTAATGAGAGAAAGGAGATGAAAGAGTGTAGAGTTCAATCTACCTAAATTATGTGTTGATTCCTCCCTTTTTTATGGCTTTACATAGGACAAAATTGGATACCTTTCTAGAGGATAAAGGATATTTTTGACAAAGCATATCTCTAATTGGAGGGGGTTAGTATAGGCATGGTGAGCACATGGGCACCTGTCTTGTCCTTAAGGACATGTTAGGTGAGGGACTATGTCAGGGCTTAGGGGTAAGTCACTTAGGAGGAGTCCTTTTGATAGTTAATGTGACGTCTGTACCAGGAGCTCTCAGCCATACAAGAGATAGTTTGTCAAGTAAGTTACTTGAGTTTGAAGCAAGGAGGAGGCCTTAGAAAGGCTTCGCAAACTCTAACTAGAGTGAGTAGGATGTCTGGCTTATTCGACTAGAGTCTTCATTCTTGTACTTCGACTTATGTGTTAAGCATTTGGGCCCAGAGTATAAGTGGGCTTTTAATTTAGAGAGTCCATTAGAGTGACGAGCTATTTTTGTCTCTCGTCAAAAGTTAAAATTTATTGATAAAATTATATTTATTGATAAAATTTGAATTCTAGCATCATTACGAAATTAAAGATTTATAAAAAAGAACTATTAATTTTGTATAGACCATTTAATAAATAATTATATTAAAAAATGATGGATCTAATGATCAAATTACTTAAATTTGTCCGAAAAATCATAAGTATACCAAATTGTAGTTATTAAATCGAGATTTCATTCTCTGCATCTAGAACTAAGAATTGTATTAAATGTTATTTTTACGTGGAAAAGACTCGTATCAAAAATTATGATTTTACGTAGGAGAATTTTATTTCTAATATCTCATTTTCTCTTTACAATCTCTTTTTTTTTTTTTACAACTCTTTTTTATTTAAAATTTTCTTCTCACAACTCCTTCTTTATTTAAAATTTTCTTCTCATCACTCCTTCTTTTCCTTTTCTATCCTTTTAATTTTTATGACCCCTTTTTCTTAATAAAAATTTTGTTTTACAATTCATTTATAATTGTATAACCCTTTTTCACTTTATAACTCTCATCTTTCATTTTCACAGCTTTGTAACCTCCTATTCAATTATTCTCAAAGTTAGACTGTTGTTTTCATTTTCCTCTAATACTAATTAATTAAAATACTAAATTTTAATTAATACTTTTCAAGTTATGTTTTGATTTAATTTTTTCTTAAATTATAAGCTTTTTGAGGGTCTCATATTTGTCAAGTCTGAATCTTTTAATGTGCTAATTGTAGATATATAAAACAAAATTAAAAAGTAAAACAATATATTGTGAGGGAAAATCTAGCATTCACAAAAGTAAAATAATCTTACAGCCTATATATATATATATATTTGAAAAAATTCTGTTTTTACATTTTTTTTTCTTTATTGATGTGTGCTATTAATTTCCAAACTCTCTTATATTTTCATGAGAAAATTTTTAGAGATGCAAAAAGTAACTTATTAAGGAAGAAGGATTGTGAATTTAAGTATAAAAGGAATTGTACATAAGTTATAAGAGTGAAAAGGTAATTTACTTATAATATATAAATAATTAATTTATTAAATTTTATAAAAAATGTAAAGAGAGAATGTGGAATTAAAAATAAAATTCCCTTTTTACATATGGACAACTTTTCTAAGATTGAATTGGATTCTTGAAATCCATTTAAAGTAAGATATATTTATGTACAATAAACAATTAAACAAAAATTCAAAATATTCTAAAAAATTAATGAGCCCTCCATTAACTTACAAATAAATTAGGTACAATATTAGATGATGCAAACCAATATAATTTAAACACATTATATAAAAAATAAATAATAATTATTCATATTTTATATCATAAATTATATCAAAATATTATATAGTTAAAATAAAAACCTGCGCCTCTAACACACAAGGCATCAACAAAAGTCCTGTGATGCCACCTATCAACAAAGGCATGTATATTTTTCCATTTAGGTATTCATCGTCATCGCTCACTGTGCCTGGCTTTGTGGGCTTTCTTCCATTGCGAATCCTTGGGCTCCTCTAACTTCCCATCCTCTGCAAATTCTGTTTTTTTATTTTATTTTTATTTTTATTTTTTCTAAATCCTCACCAGTTTTAAGAATAGAATTATCCTTTTTAAAAGTGGCATCTTCACTTTGAGTAAAGAATTTAGTAAGGGCAGGAGCTGAGTCAAGCCATGGATCTGGAGGTTGGTAAATGGTTGCAATAACTGCAAATATCAAAACTGAAAATACAAACACTGAGAAAAATAAAATTGCTTCTTAACTTTATCTGGTTTTGCCCAATAGGTTCAGTAGCTGGATTTGTCTCTTTCATGGGTTCTTTAGTTTAACCTTTGAATACTTAAATTTTGAAATATACCCAGATCTTGAAATCAATCTAGAAAACAAAAAGAACCTAAATACATTAATGGGTTCTCTTCATTTTTTCTTAAAAACCTCAGTACTGAAATCTTGAGATGAGCCAAGAATTAGAAAGTAGAGTGAAAATAAGGAAAATAAAGAGATAAAAGATTAGATTTTGCTTACCAAGAAAGAAATGGAGGCCGAGATTGATGAGATTAAATGAAATTGAGCAAATTACTGCGCAGAGAAGAAAGGATGGGAATGGGTTTGGTTAGAAGTGAAGCAAAGATTGTGAAATTTGTCTATATTATGAGTGAAGAAACTTTGTATTTCTGTGTCGAATTGTACATTAGATAAAGATATTTATGTAAACAACCTATCACTAGAAAAGGAAAGAAAAATCAATTACAAAATAATTATAAATCAATTACATAATCCATGCCACAATTAAGGGCTATAATCAAGACCATTTGTGATTCCTTGAATCACAAATGGTGGAAGCCATTTGAGTTTGGTATAGTGGTATAGTGGAAGCCAATTTCAGTTTGTTTAGTAAGTTATGAAAGCATGCGGGAAGATGAGTTTTGGTAAATATATCAGTTGTTTGATTAGCAGAGGAGACATGAAGCATATGTACGGCACATTGAGTAATATGATGGCATACAAAGTGACAGTCGATTTCAATGTGTTTGGTACGTTCATGAAAAATATCATTGTAAGAGATCTAGATAGCACTTCGATTGTCACAATGAAATATAGTGGCAAAACGATGTATGACACTCATATTAACTAATAACCATCATAATCAAAGTAATTTAGATGTGGTATCAGTAAGAGCACAATATTCGAATTCTGTGCTGGAGTTAGCAACGACAGTTTGCTTTTGCTTTTCCAAGAGATAAGAGAGTCACTAAGAAAGAAACAATAACCAGTGGTAGAATGATGATTGGTCGGATCACCAGCCCAGTCAATATTAAAATAGCCCGATAAAACCAAAGAGAAGTTAGTAGAAAAATATAAACCTTGAAAAAGAGTTCCTTTAATGTAACGAATGATCCAAAGTAATGCAGAAAAATGATAGAAGCGGGGAGCAAACATAAACTGACTAACCAGATATACAGTATAAGAGATATCAGGTCTTGTAACAGTGAGATAAACAAGACTTCCAACAAGCTGGTGATATAAAGTAGGATCATTAAGAGGAATGTCATCCATAGGCATAAGTTTACAATTTAGTTCCAAAGGGGTGGGAATAGTTTTACTGTCAATAATATCAGCTAGAGAAAGAAGATCAGGTGCATACTTGGCTTGAGAGAGATAATAGCCATCAGAATTATGAGAAACTTTAAGACCCAAAAAATAGCTAAGAGAACCAATATCCTTCATTTCAAAATGTTGGCTGAGATAATGTAGTAATTTTGAAATACCAAATACATCAGTTCTTGTTATGATCATATCATCAACATAAAGTAACAGAAGGACAATACCATGGTCAGCTCGTCGAATGAATAATGCAAAATCATGAGAACTATAAACAAAGCCAAATTGAGTAAGAGTGGAATTAAATTGGCAAACCAGGCTTTGGGAGCTTGTTTCAATTTATACAAAGCTCGTCGAAGCTTACAGACTTTATGAAAAAAAATGATAACCAAGAGGAGGATGCATATAAACTTCTTTTGACAAATCACCATAGAGAAAGGCATTTTTGAAATCCATATGAAAAAGCTGCCATTTATGGACTGCAGCAATAGCTAAAAGACTACGAACAAATGTTAAACAAGCCACTGGAGTAAAGGTTTCTTCATAATCTATACCATATTCATAACCCTTTGCTGCTAAGCGAGCTTTGTATCGTTCAACAGATCCATCAGAACAAGTTTGGATTTTATAGATTCATTTGCATCCAATAGGAATCTTGTTTGGAGGAAGATCTACTAAATCCCAAGTATGAGTTTTCACTCATACTTGAAGTTCTTCGGTTATAGCTTACTACCAAAGATGGTTAGTGCTTGCCTCACCATAAGAGTGAGGCTCATGAAGGTTTGCAGTAGCAAAATAACAGCGAAAATCATTAAGATACTGAGGAGTTTCTCTTACCTGAGTGGAACGATGAAGAGTAGTATCATGAGTGAGTGCAGGTGTAAGATCAATGGCTAGAACAGGCTCAATAGGAGCATGTGGGGCAGGGCTAATATTGAGTGCATCAGAATCACCTGCGTCAGAACTAGGGAATAACTCAATAGAAGAATCAGTGAAAAATAGAGAGTCAGTATTGATAGAGTAATGGAACTGAGAAAGAGAGGATAACATGGTGTTTTCCTAGAAGGTAACATGATAAGAGATGCATGGTTTATTAGAAATAGGATCCCAATAACGGTATTCTTTATGTTTTACTCATATCCTAGAAATAGCATAAACGAGCATGAGGTTCCAATTTTGTATGTTCATGAGGTTGTAATAAGACAAAACAAGCACAGCCAAAAGGTTTAAAAAGTTAATAGTCAGGAGTTTTAACAAACATTTTTGCAAAAGGAGATAAATTATGAAGTACTAAGGTAGGAACTCGATTAATTGTATAGATAGTAGTAAGAGTTGCTTCCCCCAAAAAATTTTTTGGACATGAGGTAGAAGGAGAAGGGCATAAACGGAGTCTAAAATATGACTATGTCTGCATTTAGCACAACCATTCTATTGAGAGGTGTAAGGATAAGAACGTTGAATAACTGTGCCCCATTGATGAAGGAAAGGAAGCAAGGAAGAGTCCCAATATTCCATAGCATTGTCTGTACGAAGAATTTTAATGATACAAGAAAATTGAGTTTTAATCATATTGGCAAAGTTAATATAAATTTGTGGTAACTCAGAATGATTTTTTAAGAAATATATCCAAGTAAATATGGAGTAATCATCAATAAATAATACAAAATAATAGAAACCATTTACTGAAGAAATAGGGGAATGCCCCCAAATGTCAAATGAATCAATTGAAAAGGACTGTTCAAAATAGAATCACCAGTATTAAAAGACAAAGTAGGTTGTTTTGCAAGTTGACAGTTTAAACAATTGAAAGACTCAAACTTTATAGATCCTAACAAGCCACGAGAAATTGAAGGCTAAATTTTACTGGTTGAGGCATGACCAAGACGAAGATGCCATTGATCAATGGAAGAATTGGTGGTTGTAGCAGCAAACACAAAATTTTAAGGAAGATGAAGAGATACAAGCTCAAATAATCGCCCCACCCTGCGACTTGTCCTAAGAATCTACCCTGTTTGTGGATCCTGTACTTGACAACCAAAAGGAGAAAAGATAATATTTAGTCCGGTTTCACATAATTGACCAATAAAGATAAGGTTAAGTGCCAAACTAGGAATATAGTAAATATTAAGAAGACTAAGTATGGAGGTAGATATAAGACCAATGTGAGTGATGTTCATTTTTGTTCCATTTGCAGTGTGAATTGATGGTAAGGAAAAAACAGGTTGTATGGTATTCATATGGTTAAAACATGCAAAGTCAAAAAGTCAATGAAAGTTACCCGGGGTGGCAAATATGGTAGGAGGGGAATTAAAAGAGATAACCTGTTTGAGAACAGCCTCAAGATCACTCATGGTGATGGCAATAGGACCTCTAGTGACAGCAGCAGTGATAGAAGTTGATCAGGCTTTGAGAAGTTCTTGGACATAGAATACCCTCCTTTTGGTCGTGGAGGTTAAGTTGGGTAATGCTCAAGAATATGACCAAGACCATGATAGTATCTGCATTTTATAGCAGGATAGTTAGCAAAATTATGATCAACTTGATTACGATTCTTACAGACTTGGTTACTATATTTCTAATATGGGGACCGAATAGTTGCAAGAGCGATGTTAGAAATAGGAGTCTTGTTAAGATGGAGGTGAGTTTCCTTAAAGATAAGCTCCTATATACCCATATCCAAAGTAGGAAGAGGATTGTGATGAAGTAGGGAGGCATGGATAGCTTCATATTCAAGTCGAAAAGCAATAAGAACTTGAATGAGATGAAAATGATCCTCACTAATTTTGGCCTGAGATATTTGATTCCAAATCGGTTGAACCTGAGCAAGAAAATCATTCATAAATTGACCAAATTCTTGTTTGAGATTATGAAGAGTAGTCCATAACTGGAAATAATGAGCAAGTCTAGTGGTTTGATATTGATTAGCCAAAAAATTTCAAATTTCTTTTGCAATATTAAAATTAGCAAGTTGAATATAAATAGATGGGACAAAAGTGTTGCAGAACCAAGTGATAATCTAATAATTCTTACTATCCCAACCTTTAAGACAATCAACAAATTTGGCATCAATTTCTTCTAGATCTCTGGTTGGCTTAGTGACATCTCTAGTGACAATATGCCAAAACTTGCGACCAATTAAAAAGCTTTTCATTCCTTGAACCCAAAGATTATAATTGGTTCCATTCATAATTATTGCAATTGGTTTTGCAATATCCAATTTCTTCATTTTAAAGAGCAAGGAGCTGAAATTCAAAGGTAAAGACAAAATCTTGAAAAACAAATTGCAAAAATGAATTCAGGAGGCCCAAAACCTTTAAGAATTGGTTTGAGTTATTGGAAAATCAATTGAAAAAAGACTGAACCAGTCGGTCAAAGAGATGTGACTGGTTCGGTCAAACAACGGATTAGAAGTTGGCCAAGTGCAGATTGTGAATCGGGTCAGTAGGTGCGGATTGGGTCTGAACAAGTTGCTGACATCAGTGCCGAGAAGCAGAATGTTCAGGCGGTGCATGAGGGCGGGTGAGAGGTCCGATGAAGCTCTGTCAAGGTGTGTTGGATTGGATAAAAGAAGAGGAACAAAACGGTGTGTGGAAACCACAAAATAGACACTGGAAAATCAATGAAGAAATTGGCAAAAGGTATTTGGGCGAGACAAGAAATTTGCAAATGGTGTTTTTCAGATCAACAGACCAAAAAGCTAGAGAGCCAAGAAAGAAAATATTTAGAATGACTCTGATACTATATTATGAGCAAAGAAATTTTGTATTTCTGTATATAGAATTATACATTAAACAAAGGTATTTATATATAGAACTTATCAATAAAAAAGGAAAAGAAAATTAATTACAGAATAATTATAAATCAATTACATAATTCATACTACAATTAAGCCACAATTAAGGGCTATAATCAACACCTTTTGTGATTCCCAGAATCATGTTAACAGTCTGAACTCAAAGAAGAAGAAACATGAGTTGATGCTTACTTGATCCACCTGTCAGTTTCGTGTAGTTTAATATTTGGCTAATCTCGATGGTCTGTCAAATCAGCTTTAATTTCAAATAAAAAATAATCTCTTTCAATTCACTTCATTTTAAGGAGCAGTGTATTAGATGCACTAATTTTTATAAAAAAAGGACTTAAAGTGTCTTTTATCAAAAAGTTAATGTGTCCAAATTAATTAAAAATATCGCGAAAATGAATTTAATATGTTATATAAAGTTTAAGGGTCAAATTAATCTTTTAACGTAATAATTATTTTTATTTTATCTAACACATGTACTCATAAATTAAAACATGCATTGCCGTGAGACATAAAAAGGTTTTTAAAAAAAAAGGTTAAAAACTTCATTATCGAATGAATAAACAGTGAATATTAAATAGAAGAGGCGGGCGAATAAAGAAGACGCAAGTGTAAGAGAGCACCCTTAAGTTGTCACAAGTCATCTAAGCTTGGAACAGGATATTAAATAACAGCGGATATCTTACGTTTCATATCAATTTTTTAGGAGTTTTATATGTTATATGATCAGTATATACAGATTAATGAAAATCAATTTTGAATTAGTATTGAATCATTTAATATATTTTAATGTAACCGTTATAAAGCGATATGATCATAATATATCAGTGAAAAAAATTATTATTATATTTTTAAAAGTTATTTTATTTTATTAATGTATAATATCTTGAATTTTCATAAATTTTAAATTTATTATTTTGACTATTAAATTATCAAAATTAAAAACTATTTCAAGTTTTCAGAATTTTTTGTAATTAAACGTATTTTTGGATGTTATTCGAAAAATATTTTAAGCTGTTATTATTATTATTATTATTATTATTATTATTATTATTATTTGATTGGTTCATGAGGACTAATCAGGATTTGTTCGAAAGAAGGGAACAGGGACAACAACAAGGGAGACAGAGAGAGACTGCCAACCGCCAGAATGCCACCACTCGACTGCCAGAATGTTGCACACACTAGACCAACAGTAAGCCCGACTATCGACGATGCTGCCGGTATAATTTCATCTTCGATCACTGCCACATGCTGCCGAACTCACTGTTTAACCGTTCGCTAGCCAGAATTTTTTGAATTCATTTTCAGTCGATTCTGACCTCCATTCACGGCAATTCTGGTACCATTGAACTCCTCTTCTCCTAAGCTTCAATGTGGTATATCATTTGTTAATTTTGGGCTAATTTTTGTTTGACCAGAATACTGTGATTAACCCAGCTAACGACACCATTTTTCAGTGATCTCCAATGAATGAGGGAGAGTAGAGCATATTTCTAGATTCCTCACTTTGACATGAGCATTAATTTCACTGCTAACTGCCACCATTAATATTTCCAGGCGACTTTTCCGATGAGCATTACCAACAATTTTGAATTAATTCCTAACATTTAATTTGATGATTGAATCGATTAATTTAGTATGAGTGCATTATTTATGAGTTTAGATAATTAATTAGAAATAATTAAATTATTTTGGGATTATCAAGGTATAATTTTAATTTCTAGTACTTAAAGTTGAATTGTGAATTCTATATTCTATATTGATGATTGTGTTGTGAGTTTACTATGAAAGCTCAGGAGGGGCATATGAGATGTTTATGTGTTGAGTTTGTTATCTGTTTTTTAGGGAGATTAGGTCTATTTTAGGGAAAATTCTGTCGAATACTTTGGCAGATTTCTCTGTAAATTAAGAAGAGTCAATTCTTTGATTTCTATATTACTTGTTTTGATAACCCTTTGATACTTCATTTTCTAGATCATCCAAAACCTTCAGCTACAGCTTCTGGTCCGAGTTAGTGATCTATCTGAGTTCTGCTCTTTGTACTGTGAGAGGTATTTCCTATTTGAATGCATTTACGTTATATGTGTGTGTGTGTGTGTGTGTGTGTGTGTGTGCTCACGCATTGTGAATATATTTGGGCATGTTAGCATTTGTGTGTGGTTGCTCAATTTAATGTATTGCATATTACGTGTATATACTGGGGGGAGATTGGAATAACATAAGGACCACTTAGGAAATGTGAATTCAATTATGATGATGATGATGATTATTGAGCTATGACTGGTGTATGACAACTCAGCTTGCTCATCGCCCAAAGCTACTTCCATTCGGGTTAGAGTTGCATGGTATAGACCAATGACAACTATGACTCTATTGGATCTGAGAGACAGCATTTGGATTAAGAGAGCTAGTTAGGGGATCACCTCACCAAATTGAGATTTAGCGTGATTCCTGTATACTAATTCTCATCATTGTTTATTTAGATGAATTGCTTGTCTGAAGAGCACGTTACATAAGCCCTACATCTTAGTTTGATATTAGAACACCAAGTTTGTATATTAGTTAATGTCATTCATTAAACTGAGACGTTCATTCATATCTCCTTAGTTTTCTAAGTTGCAAGTTGAGTGTAGAAGTTATTGTTATTGTTGAATTTCCCTGCCTTCTTCTCCAGCAATGGATTTTGTTTGAATTTCTATGTTTTGTATTTTACTTTAGAATTCCACAATTACAATAGTATGACTTGTATTTGTTATTACCTATATATTTATTATGTCTTTTCTGTGTTGTGGCATGATGAGATTCTCTAATAAACAAATACTTATGAATGGTGATATGATTGAGAAGTGATATGACTAGTATGCTTATGATGTGATGTTATGGATCGGTTAGCAGATGGGCCCATAGTTCTCAATTAATAAGCTTTTACAATCAAACTTTGTTAGATTTCCTGTTGATTGTCTAGTCAAGTTGACTATGGCTCTAGAGGCCTTAAGCTTTTTCTTGCCCTAGTACCAATTGTGTGCCCTTATAGGCAAGTCATGACAAATGTAAATTATAAATATATTGTTAAAAAACTATTATTTTATATTTTTAAAATTTTTCTATTTTATTAGTGTAAATTATTGGTTTATTATTTTTTAATTATTTATATAAGAGTTTTTTTTCTTTTTTTTTTCAATGTATTTAAAACATTATTGATAATCTTTACAAAATTCATTTCTTTATAAAAAATTTTTGTCTATAGGCATAAATTCTTGATTGAATTTACATTATGGTCATGTAAGAATTTACTTTTATTTTTTTTATCCCTATAAGAATTTATGTCTACATATAAGAATTAAGGGGAAGTGAAAGTAGTTCTATATAGACATAATTTGCACTCAACCATTCTTATCTTAGTACATTTGTTCTCATATCATATTTGGATATCCAAATGATAATTGGGGTCAATAATATGTACTACCCTCTACCATATATGACACAGAGATAGACAGTGCTTATCAAGACTATGAAGTAAATGCATTGGATAAAGCTCAATTGTTATTTGATGTCTTTTTATCTAGAGTGAACAACCAAAATGCAAATGAGTTTGATAATAGGTAAAACAATCAAGATCATCCACAACACTCTTTTTGGTGGTGACTAGTCAATATTGCATTTTATTTATTTTTTAATCTTATTTGCTCGGAATAGGGAGGATTTTTTGTTATTACCTTATTCATTTTGAATAATGTAATTTTTTTTCTTCATAAATTAACAACATAAGATTGATTTATCAAAAAAAATTTGTATTTTTATAAAAAAAATTATATTTTTTTACAAGTCAAAATAGTATTCCATTAGGAATTTATGTAAGTTAATTATTATTATTATTACGCATTATTCATAAATATGTTATGTAATTTGAGTTTTTATAATTTATACTATGTTTATTTAAATATTTATTAATTTAATATATTACATTTTAGATGTTATAATCTATTTTTTTATTGATTTAGATCAGTTTGCTATTATTTTTTAAAATATATTGTAACGTTGGCCGATTTAATCAGTTACCGTTACACAGATTTTAATACCTATACGAGTATAGAGATATTGAAGAATATCATAATGGAAGTAAAAGTGAAGAACAACATCCTTAAATTTTAGTTTTTCTTATCCAATGTTTCAGGTATGTGATAATATGAAGCTTAATTCTTTGTTTTAACTCAAACCACTATTTAAGTATATATGATGTTTTCTTCAAATAAATTGAAGTTAAATTTTAAATTTTATACCTTTTAATATGAGCCAAATGAATTATATAATTTAGAACGATTCATTTGATTCATTAGAACTTCAATTGATTCACTAGCAGTTCATGTATATATTTTATTAAATTATAGGTTCATATCGTACGGTACAATACTGGTGGATTCATATCATCTCAATTTCTCTCAAGGCAATCAATTTTGTTTTCCTGCAATTTCATTTCTTTGTTTCAAGCACCTATATTTTCCAAGCTTTAGTTAATGTTGCAATTCTAATTCCTATCATTTGTGAATATTTTCATGTTCATGCAATTTAAATTTATACAAAGCAAGTGCAATTTCTTTCCAATTTCATTTGTTTATTCATTTCATTTACTTTTATATTAGTTTCTAATTATTTCTAGCTTACAAATTACATTCAATTAGTTGGTACACTTTTAAATCTAAGTGAACTGTGTTAAGAGAGTTTGGAGATCCATAATCCGTTTGATTTTTAAAAGTCAATTAAGGGTCAAATCTAAGATTCATGTATCTAAAACACACATGGCTCCCATTAAAAAAATTCACCAACAATTCCACATCAAATTAATAATTTTTACAGCTCACTCTGTTGGGAAAGATGACAAATATAAATGGCCAATAAAAAAATATGGCAGTCCCAGGATCAAACTTTTCCCAGCCTTGTGTAAATAAAATGGGCAAAAATAATTCTATATATTTCACTAAGAAATAATTAATCAGAATACAATAATAATCTCACCAAATAATGGTGGCTAAACTCTCTCTTGGTTTTATCTCTCAAGAGGTTTTTCTATTTCTCTCAATTTCTCAAACTTATTAAGTTTGGATTTTAATTGAGGTTTTTTTTTCTGAGATGATTTTTACAAATGAAAAACTGTATAGTATTTATACTAAAATTCATGCTAAAAATAGTTTAGCTAAAATCAACTTTTTTCTTTTCCTCCGTTAATTCTTTTCTTTTCTTTTCTATTTTTATTTTTTACTTTTTCTTTTCCTCCAATTAAGGAGGATTTCTCATCAAATCTCCCCCATCCGACTTAGTTGGAGGGCTCTAGTAGTCCCGCTGCTTCTCTGCAAAATTCGTACTTGTCTTTAGGTAAGGACTTGGTCATCATATCTGAACTATTGTCATCAGTATGGATTTTCTCAAGATGTAATTGTTTGGATTCTAACACATCACGTATCCAGTGATATCGCACATCAATGTGCTTTGACCTCAAGTGAAAACTCGGATTCTTGCTCAAATGGATTGCGCTTTGACTATCACAATGCAAAGCATATTTGTGCTGCACTTGCCCTAGTTCTTGTAAGAACCGCTTCATCCAGAGCATTTCTTTGCATGCTTCTGTAGCTGCAATAAACTCTGCCTCTGTTGTTGATAGAGCAACACATTTCTGTAACTTTGATTGCCATGAAACTGCTCCCCCTAAAAATGTAATCAGGTATCCTGAAGTAGATTTTCTGGAATCAAGATCTCCTGCCATATCCGCATCTGTGTAGCCAGTCAATTCAGGTTTTCCACCTCCAAAGCATAAACTCATTTTAGAAGTACCACGAAGATATCTGAGAATCCATTTCACTGCATTCCAATGCTCTCTACCTGGTTTAGATAGGAATCTGCTTACAATGCCAACTGCGTGTGTTATGTCTGGCCTCGTGCAAATCATTGCATACATCAGACTACCAACAACTGAGGAATATGGCACATTAGCCATGTCTTCTTTTTCTTTCTCACATGTAGAACTTTGCTTTGAACTAAGCTTAAAATGATTAGGAAATGGAGTAGAAACTGGTTTTGCTTTATCCATGTTGAACCGCTTTAGTACCTTCTCGATATAACTTTCTTGTGATAACCTTAACTTCTGATTTTTTCTATCACGGGATATATCCATACCGAGGATTCGTTTTGCGGGTCCTAAGTCTTTCATAGAAAAACTTTTAGCTAACTCTTTCTTCAGCTTGCTAATTTTGTCACTATTTTGTCCTACGATCAACATGTCATCAACATAGAGAAGAAGTATGATGTATTCACCATCATCAAATCTTTTAACAAATACACAATGGTCTGAAGTAGTCCTCCGATATCCATGCTTAATCATGAAGGAATCAAACTTCTTGTACCATTGTCGAGGTGCCTGCTTGAGTCCGTACAAGCTTTTCTTCAATTGACATACCAAATCTTCTTTTCCTTGGACTTTGAATCCTTCTGGCTGTTCCATGTAAATTTCTTCTTCAAGATCTCCATGAAGGAAAGCTGTCTTTACGTCTAGCTGTTCAATCTCGAGATCTAGGCTTGCAGCCAAACCAAGTACTACCCGTATGGATGACATCTTCACTACAGGTGAAAAAATTTCTTCAAAGTCAATTCCTTTCTTCTGATTGAAACCTTTCACAACTAGCCTTGCCTTAAATCTAGGCTTAGAGTTGTTTTCTTCCGTTTTTAATCGGTACACCCATTTGTTCTTGAGTGCTTTTCTACCTTTTGGTAGATTCACAAGATTATATGTGTGGTTCTCATGCAGAGATTCCATTTCTTCATGCATAGCTTTCAACCACTCATCTCGTTGATCATGGGTCAATGCTTCATCATAACATTCTGGTTCTCCCCCGTCTGTTAGGAGAATGTAATCATTTGGAGAATACCTACTAGAAGGTCTCCGTTCCCTAGTTGATCTTCTTGGTTGGAATTCAACCACTGGTTCTTCATGGGCTTGTGCTTCTTGCCCCTCATCTGCTACATCATCTATTATACCATCAGTTATATGATCATTAGCCGTGTCATCATTAACTGGTTCATTTATAATAGGATCACTAGCTTGATCATTGGATTCATCTTGCTCGTCATTAGTTTCTAATGGAGAAGGAATTGGATCTAAATTAGCAGGATATTCTTTAGAATTTCTAGGTTTGTCACCTCTTTGAATGTCTTCAATGTTCTGATCTTCAAAGAAGACAACATCTCTACTCCTAATAATCTTTCTAGCTACAGGATCCCATAACCTGTAACCGAATTCTTCATTCCCATATCCCACAAAGATACACTCTTTCGATTTCACATCGAGTTTGGATCTTTCATCTTTAGGAATATGAACAAAAGCTCTACAGCCAAAAATTTTCAAGTGATTGTAGGAAACATCTTTTCCTGACCAAAACTTGTTCGGAACATCACCATTTAAAGGTGCTGAAGGAGAAAGGTTGATTAGATCAACTGCAGTCATGAGGGCTTCACCCCAAAAACTTTTGGGCAGCTTGGCATGAGATAACATTGTTCTTATTCTTTCAACGATTGTTCTGTTCATTCTCTCAGCTACACCATTATGTTGCGGAGTCTTCGGAACAGATCGTTCATGCCTAATTCCATTACTTCTACAATAGTTTTGAAACATTCCCATATATTCTCCTCCGTTGTCGGTGCGAATACACTTCAAGCCTCTGCCAGTCTCTCGTTCAACGCTAGCATGAAATTGCTTGAAGACTTCATACACTTGATCTTTTGACCTAAGTGCATAAGCCCATATCTTCCTGGAATGATCATCAATGAAGGTAATAAAATATCTTGCACCACCAAGAGTATTAACGGTCATAGGACCACAAACATCAGAGTACACAACATCCAATACATTGGGTTTTCTTTGTGCCTGACCATGTTGAAATGAAGCTCTATGCTGCTTTCCAGCTAAGCAATGCGCGCATGGTTTTAGAGTCATACCTTGCTTCATCCCTGTCAACGCCTCTCTTTTAGCTAAAATTTGGAGGCCTTTCTCACTTATATGACCGAGCCGTTTGTGCCATAGCTCGATTGAGTCTTTTGCAAGAGCATTTACATACCCATTACTGACATTAGCATGTGTCATGTATAGGGTGTTCTCCTTCTTCCCTCGTGCTGTGATAAGAGAGTTCTTGCTGAGTTTCCATTTCCCTTCAGCAAAGACATTGGTGTATCCTTCATCGTCAAGTAATCCAGTAGAGATTAAATTGAGACGCATATCTGGAACATGTCTCACATCCTTCAGAACCAAGTGACAACCTGTGTTGGTTTCAAGGGAAATATCTCCTCTTCCCACGATCTTAGACAATTTGTCATTTCCCATCCTCACATTACCAAAATCTCCATTAGTGTAAGATGTAAAGAAGTCCCTTCGTGAGGTGACATGAAATGATGCACCAGAATCTATTATCCAGCATGTATTTTGAGAGAAAAAATTAATAAAGCTATCACCACATAAAATAATTATATCATTTCCACCAGAGGTAGTTGCAGTTGTATGCCTGGCATCACTATTTTCGTTACCTCTATCTTGCTCTCGTTTAAATAATCTGCATTCTCTCTTCATGTGGCCTGTTTTGCCACAGTGGTAACATTCTATGTCCTTTCTTGTTTTGAACCTCCCTCTCGAGCCATCTCTTGACTTGCCTGTTGACTTGTCTCGCTTATGGAATTTTCTATTGCTAGTCCTTCCACGATATTCTGAGACGAGGGCTTCTGACTCGGCTACTCCACCTTGTTCTTTCCTTCTTGCTTCTTCATTGAACATGCTATCTTTGACTATGTCCAATGTAAGAACGCCTTGAGGAGCTGAATTGCTTAAAGATACTACTAGTGTATCCCAGCTATCTGGCAATGAGCTGAGTAACACTAGTGCTTGTAACTCATCATCTAGCACCATATTCATATTCGTCAACAGGTTGATCAACCCTTGGAAGTCACTAAGATGCTCGGTAATACTTCGACCATCTTTGTACTTAAGGTTTACCAACCGTCGGATAACCGATGCTTTATTTTGAGCGGTCTTCCGCTCGTACATGGATGACAATTTTGTCCATAATTTATATGCATCTGTCTCTTGTGCCACATGATGGAACACACTTTGATCCACCCATTGTCGGATTTGTCCGACAGCTTTTCTATTCAAAATGCTCCACGCATCGTCTAACTTCTCTTCTGGTTTTTGTCCCACCAATTGAAGGGGCTCATACAAATCCTTGCAATAAAGGATATCCTCCATTCTTGGCTTCCATATGGAGTAATTGGATGCAGTCAATTTGAGCATTGTTGCTGATGATGACGACGACTCCTCCATCTTAAATTACACAAGAATATATTTTTTTTTTAAATCGAAACTCTGATACCACTTGTTGGGAAAGATGACAAATATAAATGGCCAATAAAAAAATATGGCAGTCCCAGGATCAAACTTTTCCCAGCCTTGTGTAAATAAAATGGGCAAAAATAATTCTGTATATTTCACTAAGAAATAATTAATCAGAATACAATAATAATCTCACCAAATAATGGTGGCTAAACTCTCTCTTGGTTTTATCTCTCAAGAGGTTTTTCTCTTTCTCTCAATTTCTCAAACTTATTAAGTTTGGATTTTAATTGAGGTTTTTTTTTTCTGAGATGATTTTTACAAATGAAAAACTGTATAGTATTTATACTAAAATTCATGCTAAAAATAGTTTAGCTAAAATCAACTTTTTTCTTTTCCTCCGTTAATTCTTTTCTTTTCTTTTCTATTTTTATTTTTTACTTTTTCTTTTCCTCCAATTAAGGAGGATTTCTCATCACACTCACCTTACTGATTTCTTTTCCTTTATTTTTCCCTTTCTCTCCCCCTACCCTCCCAACATGTGAACTTTTTTTCCTTTGTCTCTCACTTTTCTTTCTCTAAACTCTCAACCTATTGACTCTCTCTAAAAACACCAAAAATCTAACATTCAACTCTAATTTTGGTTGAGATTCTTTACTCGCCAAACCCACCATCACTTGTATAACTCTTGATTTCTGAGACAGAGAGAATAAGTAATCTAAATTTAAAAAAAAAAAAAAAAAAAAAAAAAAAAACCCCTTATGGATCCTATTTGCAAAGGTTCGACAAGAAGTAGTCCACCATAATATAGTATGTAAACAAAGTTGTTCTTTTATAAAATGTACTCAATTTTTAATAAACTTCTAAATTTGCTCATGTCAATCACTGCAAGTAAAATATTCACCAACCAATATTGATTACTAATATTTAGTCAAATCCTTAAATTAAATTGACTACTTTTTATAGAAAAATTGTTGGTGAATTTTTTAATTGCGAGTGTGCCATGTGTGTTTATTGTGTGGTAGGAAAACTGTGTTATTGGGTGACTTCTGTTTTCTTTAGACTATAAAGCCTGTAGAAAAAGCGAATTGTTTCTCCATTTTTGAAAACTCATATCATTATGGACTTTAATGGCTTGCTTCTTATTAATTGGAAAGTTAAAGTACAAATGACTTAAGACTGTGATCTACTTTGCAACTTATATTTATTTAGCTAAAAAAAAACTAAAAACTCTCAAATAAAATAGCTTTATCTTAGTTTAGCACCAAATAAAATTGTATCTTATCCTCCTTATACTGATAGTGCTCTTTCTTTTTGCAGCTGTGGCTATGGACCCACCATCTTCCTCTATATCTATGGGGCTTACCTCTTCCTTTACAATGGCTCCTGCTAAGGCTTCTACGAACCCCATTGACTTCTCCTTTTGAAATTATACTTCAGCCTGATTCTTGATTAATATTGTTTTTCTCTGATGCTGTCAGGACTTGCTACCTCTTTTTAAGTCCTCTTACTGATGCTTCACTTTATTTTCTTCCCAAAGTAATCCTTCTATTACCATGTTTTGGTGGTCCAAGTAGACCACATGTGTGCTTTAGGTAATCTCCTCTGAACTTGTGACTTTTGGCTTTATTTATATTTATAGAGGTTGTTTGTGCCTTTGTGCCTCCACTGGATTCTTGTTACAAGAATAATTATATGCTAATAAAATGGCTTTTAGTGATATAAAAGCTTTGAGCCTCCCTATGTTTTTTTTTTTTTTTTTGCATTTGTGTTATAGATTGATGCATTGATACAGAGAGACTGAGCCCCTATATGTATGGTGCTTATTAAATTTGTTTTGATGCATATTGTGGCTTTTAAAATTAAGAAGTGTACCTTGTTGTCTAAAAGAAGCCTCCATTTGGATTGCATTTGCATTTGGAAAGTGAGAGAGTCTGGGCCTCCATTCTCATGCAACCACTTCACTTATCACTTTCACAGATCCACCACAACCACTTCATTACATCATGCAACCATGCATCACAAGACATTTGCACATACTCACAACAACCATGTCATTCATCATTCATTGTCTTGTTGATTTTTTTTTTTAATCATGGCTAGCTTCTTGTGAGACTTCGCCTGAGCACTGGCTCAATCTACTAGAGGGAATTAGGATGCTCATTTAGGTTTAAATTAACAATGAAACTCTCTGGTTCAAATTGGTTGATTTTGAAAAATGATTTTAAAAGTCACCACCCTAATTTATTTTTAAATGAAAAAATTAAGAAAAAATCTAATTGATTTCAATTCATTAATTTTCAATTAATTTATCGAAAGATAAAATCACTAATCTCAAACCAAATTGAGTTTGGGAACTAGGTTTTTGGTTTTAAATAATCTAAATTTGGTTCTTAAGTTTAATTTGACTTAAAAATTAATTTTATGGATAACGAATATAACAATAATATCATGATTAATACATGAGCATGGTATGAGTGCAATGAAAAAATTAAACATCCACAAATTATATTAATTAAAAAGGAGAAAGGAAATTGATTGAGATTTGGAGTTAGATTCCAAACGTGCCTATGTACCCTATCGAATAGTGATCAAAATCGATGTAAATTGTCTTACGATTAAGTGGAGGGATTTAAGGATTAATTGAATTAATTGATTTGATATGTGTTTGAGAGGAAAAGATTGATACCTTGACTTTTAGTAGGCGGAGAGTTTTATCAGACCGAAATTCTGTTTTATCGCGACTAGGTGATTAGATGAATTGGAAAATTAATTAATTAATTAATTAAAATGATTAATTAACTAATTAATATGATGAAAAGGATGGATGGATTAATTAATTAAAAAGATTAATTAATTAATTTGGAAAAATGGTGAATTAAGAAAAATGATTAATTTGATTTTAAAAAGTGATTAATTAATTAATTAAAAAGATTAATTAATTAATTAATTGAGTGATTAATTAAAAAAAGAGTTTTAGTTAATTAAAAAGATTAATTAACTTGGTTAGGGCAAAATAATTAATTAATTAAAAAGATTAATTAATTAATTAGAGAGTGGTTGAAGGGAAAAAAAAGAGAGAAATTAGTAGATAACCATCAATACTAATTCAAAAGGTATGTTGAATTAATGATGAAGAACCTATTTATAGGCAAAGAGAGATGATGATAGTTTAGATAGTGAAAATGTGAAAAGACCATAGGGGTGGGCTTAAAAAAGGCTGGAAAATCAAGTTGAGCGGTATCTTGGGGATTATAGAAGGAGCAGTGGGGCCTGCGCCACTGGAGACAGAGGCGACAGGAATCCTGAAGGGGTGCCAGTGCCACCCAGCGCCTTGATGGGAGCGCCACCTGATTTTATGCTTTGCGCTCAGTCAGGTTTGAGACTTTTAGATCAGTTTATAAGAGTTTTAGAGTTTAGAAAATTAATTAGTCAGCTTCAATATATTTGAAATTAATTTAGAACAATAAAACAGTCAATCTGAGAAAAGATTTAGTCAGTTTTAGAAAAATATTGTCTAATATAGAATGTCCGGTCAGGGTAGGAAAAGTGCAAGTATTTGAAAATTAAGCATCATCGTACTAATATGACTGAAAGTCCATTTTTAACTCCGGGAGCACTGCCCCTTGACCCTTACCCACTAACCGACTAGCGAGACCGCCATACTGGCTTTGTGTAGTGCACTAATCATAGCAGGTGTCAAGTTGCGATCAAATGATGAGGTGTAAAATTAAGGGTTCTCAGTTCTGGATTAGTAAAATAGTAATAGGATCAAAGTTGAGAAGATAGGTCACAACTTTTTAGAAAGTGGTTATAAGCCTACTCCTTTTATTATTTTAATTTTGAGTGGCTAAGTAGGCTACTTTACATAGAAAATTTAAAAAAAAAAACCATAATTGGCCTTACATATAGTATTAGGTTGCAAAATTCATGGAAACTTTAGATATCTAGGGATCTAATCTAGTGGCCATGTGATCCTCCTCATTACATTACATTCTTCCCTATATGATGGGAAACACTTGTTCTTTTTTATAATCTCCTTGTGAGAACTTGATGAATATAGACTTTTTTTCTCATTTGGAAAGAGTTTCCTATGTTTTCTTTTTCTTTTTCTAATTATTTTCTTGAAGCTCACTTTATAGGGTCTCTTTATCTGCATAATCTTATAAAATTTTTGCTCAATAGCCTCTTTGTTAGTATATTCTTTAGATGTTAGGGCAATTTGATTTGAGATCTTTAAAAATATATAGATAATCATCATTTGCAATAAAAAATTATATATAAAAGTAGGAGTAGTGTGACTTATCTTAACAATGCTCCATAAAACTTGAAGTAGTAGTGTATGCCAATCATTCCCTCTTTAATTTTTCCAATCAGTCTTAGAAATACCTTTCAGCTTCTCAATATTAGTAGAAATTAGAGATTTTTGCACATGATGCTGGTAAAGCAAGTCCCTCTTATTGAGCACCAATGTCATGGGCTGATTCAATGAGTTTCTCTTATTGAGCCCTAGTGTCATACTCCCCAGGCCTCCTTGGTAAGAAATAATTTTTTGTCATATAGAATTAATTGAGTATTGAGGTTAAGGTTAATAGTAACAATATGATGGAAGTAGTTGCCTAGGTGGATATGCCTTATTTCCTTTGTTTTCTCCTAGTACCATGCTCCTATACCCCCCAAACCTCTTTGAAATGTACGCCCTTCATTAGTTTCATATAGGCCACGCCGGTTAACAGGATTAGTTGTGGCAAATATTTGTTGAGGAATCACACGCCTACCATTGGTGTGGCCATTAGGTGGTATTCTTTTTGGAATGATAGTAACTTCTTCTCTATTGTATGGAAGAAGGTACTTTTCATCAGTAAGTACTTGGAGGGCAATAGATTCTTTATGGCCATTCCCTTTCCGTGAGTTGGTGGATGAATGTCCCACGAGCTCCTCAGCAATATTCTATCTTGGAGGCCTTGATGTCACTCCTTGGCCTCCACTCAAATGATCTAGGTTTGCACTCATTTCTCTACTAGGTTAGCCATTATAGAGCCAATCTCATATAGAGCCTTAGCATTCTCTTCTACAACTTTCATTTGAGCTCCATCATGTGTTTTTGAATTTCCCATACTATCATGTTTTGTTGTCTACAATCATCTGCCAAAGCTTTAAGTTAGGTTCAATGACATTATTGGGAATGAGATTCTCACCTTGCCCCCAACAATAGGACTTGTTAGGGGAAGTGAATTGATTGACCCCTCACTTTAAAATTCTTGAGGTACTAAGCTTCTTTCTTCACATATATCATAACACGCATCATAGGTAAAATCTTATTCATATGGAACATATGCATCATACCCTATTGTTATAAGTGCAAAATCCTATTTCTTAAACCTGACAGTATAATAATCTTCATAAAATATCTTTAGAAATTGTTGGCATCCCTTCAAATGTGTCCCACATAGCATGACAAAATTAATGTTGGTGAATTTTTTTATTGCAAGCGTGCCATGAACCTTAGATTTGTGTCTTAATTGACTTCTAAAAATTAAACGGATTATGGATTTGTGAGCTCCCTTACCACAGTTCACTTTATATTTAAAAGTGTACCAACTAATTGAATGTAATTTGTAAACTAGGAATAATTAGAAACTAATGGAAAAGTAAATGAGCTTAACAAACAAATGACATTGGAAAGAAATTGCATGAGCATGAAAATATTCACAAACCACAGGAATTAGAATTGCAATAGTAACTAAAGCTTAAAAAATATAGGTGCTTAAAACAAAACAAAAAATGAAATTGCAGGAAAATATAATTGATTGCTTTGAGAGAGAAATTGAAAGGATTAAAATTTGCCGTGTATTTTGAGTGGCTTGCTGGATGATTGTTTGTCTTTGTCTTGATCAGCTTCTTCTTTGTTATTGTCTTCTTTTGCAATTGTCCATTAAGCCATGATCTCACTATTTTGCCTTTTGATAGCCGGAGATTTTTTCGCAGCGTGTTCCTTGATTCTCTCAACTGTCGCCCACTTCACCATTTTCTTCAGCTTTCATTATAATGTCAACTGCCCATTAATAAATAAATTAATTAAAAGTTAAATCTTTTAATTTTTTGGTTTCATCCAAAATGGGTTAGGCTTCACATTTTGGGCCTAAATCAATTTTGGGGGATTCTATTTTCAACTCTCACTGTCTCTTTACACTCTCTTTCTTTTTACAATCTCTCTTTATTTAAAATTTTCTTCTCACAACTCTTTTTTTTTTTTTCTACCCTTTTAATTTTTACGACCCTTTTTTCTCAATGAAAAAAAAAAATTTACAACCTTTTTATAATTGTACAACTCCTTTTCACTTTATAACTCTCATCTTTCACTTTTACTATCTTATAACCTCCTGTTCAATTATTTCTGTAACTAGATTGTTATTTTCATTTCTCTCTAATACTAATTAATAAAAATACTAAATTTTAATTAACATTTTTCAAGTTATATTTTGATTTAATTTTCTCATAGATTATAAGCCTTTTAATGGTCTTATATTTATCAAATCTGAATATTTTAATGCGCTATTTTGACAGCCACGACAACAGTAACAACAGTGCCTATTGCCCCCTATCTTTCTTTATATATATATATATATATATATATAGTAAAACCTTTATAAATTAATATTCGATAAATTAATAATCTCTCTAAGATAATAATTTTCTCCTGTCCCAACTTGGGCTAGTTCAAAAAATGAACAATTTTAATAAATTAATAAGATAATAATTTTCCATAACAACCTTATATAATTACATTGTTTTATCCCATTTATAAATTAATAATTTCTCAAATATGCCTAATAAATATAGATATACTTAGGACAATTTAGTAAAATATGAATCTATAGTATTTTGTTTTTTCTTGAAATTTAAATCTAGGTGAATTTCATCTCTAATTTTTCTCACTATATTCAAAAGTTTCGGTATAACATTCTCAAATTATAACAAAAAATTATGAAAAGTGGTTGATACTATGATTGCTTCTTTTCTCGTGATTAGTTCTAAAGATACTGAATTATCCTTAACTTCATCCTCAATTGAATTTTCTATGAGACTAGTCATAATTTTTTCTAAGTCTTAGACTTATGAATATTCATTAGTGATTTTAAATTTATTTTTGCTAAATTTAAAATCATTCTATAAATTAATAAATTATTAATTTATCGATTGATTAATATCTCTCTAAATTAATAAAATTTTGTGGTCTCAGCATTATTAATTTACAGAGGTTTTACTCTATATATATATATATATATATATATATATATATATATATATATATATATATATATATATATATATATATATATATATATATATATATATATATATTGTCGAAAAAATGGTGTTCTTACATGTTTTTTTTTTCATTGATGGCTGTGTTATTAATTTCCAAACTCTTTTATGTATCTATGAGAAAATTTTTTAGAGATGCAAAAAGTAACTTATTGAGGAAAAAGAGATTGTAAATTTAGGTATAAAAGATGTTGTACATAAGTTATAAGGATAAAAAAATGTAATTTATTTAGAATATATAAATAATTTAATTTATTAAATTTTATGGAAAGTGTAAAGAAAGAATGAGGATTGGAAATAAAACTCCCCATCAATTTTTAGCAGAAGCAACTCTGTTCATATGCAATAGAATCCATAAGTTTTTGTTTGATTTAGATTAATTCTTCTATTTACCTAATTATGAAATTAAGAGTTCTACATGTGATGGTGGGTAAAGAATCTCACTCATAATTAGAGTCTAATATTAGATTTTTAGTATTTTTTTAGAAAGCATTTAAGAAAGCAAGAGGCTGAGAATCGAGAGAAAAAAAAAATGAGTGAGGGGGAAAAGAAATTCACGTGTTAGAAGGACGAAGGGGGAGAGGGAAAAGAAATTAATAAGGTGAATAATCTGTACAAACTACAAATTGTTAATCTGATATGGAGGAAACGATCAATTTTATAGTTAGAGAATTGTTAGAAAATTATAAAAATGACTATCATGGTAATATTAACACAAAGTCAATGATATTAATGTCACAAAAAAAAAAAAAAAACAGAGATTGCAATGGTACTAAGTGCCAAGGTCAGACATGATGAAATTAACCATATAATTTTGATTAAATGAGTATAATTGCAATTAATTTTTAAAATTAAAATAAAATAGTCTATACTAAAATGTTTAGATACAATTGCAACTAAATCTTAAAATTAAAATAAATAATATTTTAAAAGTTTTGGTACAAATACAATTAAAAAAAAAGATTTTTTTTTTTTCGTACAGCCTATTTATTTATGAATTTATACACGTTAGTTATTTAAAACAAACTTTTTTTTTTTTTTTATAAATATTACTATGATTAGAATTTAAATTAAAAACTTCATAGTTCTACATATAACTACATTGAAATTATATATAAGATAATTTTTTTCCCCTGAAAGAATGAAGTAAGAAAATAAAGGTGATAAAAAAGTTATAGCATTTTTTCTATTAATTGATTTTTCTTTTTAGTAAAGAAAGGAAAATCAAATATGGATTTATTACCCAAAATATAAATGCACTTATCATTAAACTATGCCTTAGTATGTTTAATTAAATTTCTTTTAATCAACTTAATTTCGGGTGAAATTTGAATTTATACAATTTTACATGGTTATAAAAAGGATTATAATAAAGCCAATTTTACATGGTTATATACATTCTTTATCTATAGCACTTTCCTCTCAATTATGAAAGGGAAAAAAATGTCAAAAACTTGGGCTCCTTGACATTAAGCCTGTCCATAGCTTTGGTCAAAACCTTGCAGCTTTGACAAGTTGTCATGTTGCCTTTTCCCTTTCAAAACTGCCCAAACTTGCACTCTCTTAAAACCCAATCTCATTTTCTCATTCTTCACTTCAACAACACAAACAAAACCCAAAAACCCCAAATGAATTCCATAGAAAAAGATAAAGATAGAGAAGAAGAAGACTACTTTGATCTTCTACCAGACCCAATTCTCCTTCTTATCTTCAACAAACTAAATGATGCTAAATCTCTTACTCTATGCCTCTCTGTCTCCAAACGCTTTGCTTCTCTTGTTTTCCAAACAAACACCATTTTCCTTTCAATCCCTCCTCGCATACCCAATTCCAAATCAACCCATAAATTATTACCCTCTAATCTTTTCAAGATTTTGTTTAATAAATTCATTGCCAAATCTTTCCAACTCTTTCACCACATCAAAGCTAATCCCAACAAGCCGAATCCACGCTCAAATTCTGGTAATATTTCATATTACTCTCCAAATGAAGTTTTAAAGCAATTCAGAGATGTTAAATCTTTGCACATAGAGGTTCCTTCTCATGGTGTGTGTGGGAAAATAGGACTTAAGGAAGAGGGTATTGATTCTTTGCTTAAATGGAAAGCAGATTTTGGTGGGGAGCTCAAGCATTGTGTTGTTCTTGGTGCTAATTCATTTCAAGAATGTAAAGATCATTCGCATAACAAAAAAGAAGACATTCTTGATCAATTTTTAACCGATGAAGAGCTTAAGTTGCGTGTTGTATGGACGATTTCTTGCTTGATTGATGCATCTGCAAGGCATTGGTTGTTGAAGAAAATATTAACAGAGCATCAGAGACTTGAAAATGTTATAATGAGTGATGTTAATAAACAAGGAAAGCTCTGTTTAAATAAAGATCAGCTTCTCTATATGAAGAATGAAATGAAGTCATTAGAAACATTAGAATCATCATTAGAGAGGAGTCGAGTACCAGATTTGAGTATGAAACTATGGTATTGTCCTGAACTAGAGTTACCAAAAACAGGGTATTTGATGAAGGGAGCAACACTAGTTGTAATTAGGCCTGCTGTTGATGGAGGAGTGATTAGAAAAGGAAGCGAAGATTATGATTATAATGGTGATTTGTTTGGTTTTGACGGAGAGGAATGTGAAAAAAGGGCATTTGATGAAGCTGTTAGGGAAATGGTTAAGATGAAGAATTTCGTTTTGACAATGAACTCCTTTTGAGTTTGTGCATTTGTTTGTTTCTTGGAAATTACATAAGTCATTTGTAATTTTAATTTTACTTTTAATCACTATTTTCCAATTCAAAGTTTTAATTTTAGATATCACAGTAAACTAATAGGTTATACCAATAAGATTTTGTTCAATGGTACTGAAATCGTTTCAAACTGTATCATATTCAAAAAAGAAATGAACTAATAGGTTATGTGATAAGGCGTAACACATCCTTGTAGGCTCCAAGTAAAGTTGATAATAGTTGTGTATTGAAATAGAATTCTGCTTAGGATGAGAATAAACCAGTCTTTGGTTGGAATAAGCTTACCTCAAAAAATTATTGAAATAAAAAAAAAAATAAAGATAATAACTTCTTGACCTATTCTAAAGCAAGCTGGCAAGCTATTGCACTTTCAAAACCAAGTGGCTTTCCTGTTCCATGCACACTGGAACTTTCCAAATATTTTGGCTTTCTAATGGGCATTCTTTGAGACCTTCTGGGCTTATCTTTAACAGGAACCTTGTCCTCAAGGTTCATGTGCATTTCTTGAGTGTTTGCCCGAGTAGCATCATCCTTAGGAAGTCTCTTCCATTTCACTAAGACCCTGTTTTTTATCTAATGAGTGTCCAATATAGCTTCTTGTTCCATGATAGGTGGCAATGTAGTGGGGCACAAGCCCTAATAACCAAACCACACAATTCCCTTGATAAGCAGCTAAAATATATAAATATGAACAATTCAGACATCCCAGTTATGAACCAATAATTGATGCCTAAAAGCTTATTTGAAACAAACCTCTCAATAACAGTTTGGCATTAATAAATTCATGAAGTCTACATTTAATGCATTGTTTTTCAAATTGTCATCGTTTATACTATTTTTAGTCCACAAAGAATTAAAATGTTTATTCTTTTTTATTTTAGTAATAATGTGATTTTATAAATCAATTCTTGTTAAATATATATCTCTGCTCTAATTAAAGGTAAATCATTTACATCAAGATTAAAAAATTTATATGATTTGACAAAAAAAAATGTCAATTTTTATCAAATTACAACAATTATAATATTTGCTTATATACAAAAAAGAAAACCAAAGTACAAATCCAATATCTGGGCAAAAAAAAAAAAAATACAAATACAAATCCAATAAAATTCATAAGGGTTTGTCATTTCTTCCAAATTGGTTAAACAACCTTTCATTTTCTCAACTTGAAAAAAGATTTTTAATTTTCTTCTGTTTTGATTAACGAGAGTCATGAGATTTCTCTTTGACCTAATTATTAAAAAAGTAATAGTTACGTTTAAATACCACTAGAAATGAAGTAGGAGAACTACCTTTTGCGTAGGTCAAATAAAGCGAATTACGATCACAAATTTATCGGCCAATAGGTCAGGAAAGGGTTATGGCCCAGACCAAGCAATAAGTCATTAAATTTAATGTATTTTGTATTTTGAAAATTAATATTTACATTTTT
This sequence comes from Reutealis trisperma, assembly GCA_947687605.1. Classification (NCBI taxonomy): domain Eukaryota; kingdom Viridiplantae; phylum Streptophyta; class Magnoliopsida; order Malpighiales; family Euphorbiaceae; genus Reutealis; species Reutealis trisperma. The sequence continues at coordinate 345,230 of CANTUT010000768.1, forward strand.
CATGTCTTTTTAAACTCAAAATTATATGGACCAATAAATATATAAATTTTTTTTATTTAATTTTAAACTCAGAATCATATTAGATAAATTAAATTCAAAATTATGTGAGCCGATAAATATATAAAACTCATATTGTAAATATGAATCAATTACTTTTTATTTAATTTTAAACCTATGATCATATCACATAAAGTCTAAGATTGAAAAAAATGTAATAAATTATTTTTTTAAAATAAAATGCACACAGATTAAGAATATAATATACTCTTTTATAAAATTATAACAATTTTGTAAAAATATATTAACTTCTGTGATTTATACATATACTCATTTTCATAAGTGATGTAAAATCTCAAAAGACATGCCAAAAAAAAAAAGTAAATTGTTAGCTTTTGCATGGCTGAGTTTTGCATGTTTATTTTGCTAGCAATTTTAAAAGATAAAGAAATTTCAAGTGAAATTTAATTGTATGTGGTCCAATAAAATTCTTTTCTTAGCTAACTTTGAGCAATAAATTAAAAGTGTCATATTAGTTTTAACTAGGGAAAAAATTAAGTCCAATTTTATTTTCTTGGTTAAAAACCAAATAAGGCATATCAGTGTACCGATAAAAAAATTAGTTTGATCTCAGTTTTGAAAATATAAAAACCAAAATGATCATTTTGGATCAAAATATATGCTCACTGTTCGGTTAACCAATTGCGAGTACCAAGTACCCTTAGCTTTTGCGATGGCTACTACTAAGTGTGTAAAGACCAAATTGAACCGGTTTACCAAGCCATAATTAGGATTTGGTTCGGCAAAATAGTTAAATCGATATGATTTGGCGATAAGATGATGGATAATGCAATTTTCAGTGATCGGTTCGGTTTGATAATTTTACCAATCGAACTGATCGAAAAACTAAAATGTTAAAATGGTGTTGTTTTCTTATATAACAATACTACATCATTTAGATATGATATTTATTAACATCTGATAACTTAATCCTAAACCAATTAATCTAATTCTCTCATTTCACCTTACCAAGCAGTCCCCCCTCCCCTCCTCCTCCTCCTCCTCTACCAACCCCAGACAACCCCCGCCACGCGCCACACACCACGCCCCCCCCCCCCCCCCCCTCTTTTTTTTTTCTCCCTCATATTTCTCTTAACTTTCTTGCTTGATTCTTCTAATCTTTTAAACTCTCTATGTCTTTCTCTTTCAGCTCTTACTAACCCTACTTCCAAAAGACCCAAATTCTTATGTAATTAATCATCTAATCTTTTGTTAATCAATTTTCCTTGTTTAAAATATTCAAATTCTTATGTTAATCTTCAATTTCTTCAGTTTATTTTCATATTCTTCTGTTAATCTTCAATTTCTTCTTCGTTTCTTCTTTTAAATCCCTTGTATGATCACTATACCACAATATATATATATATATATATATATATATATATATATATATATATATATATATATATATATATATATATATATATATATATATATATATATATATATATATATATATATATATATATATATTTCTTCTGAAATTTCAAAGTTCCAGTTACCCATATTATCTTTGAGAAATTATCTTGTAATTTTAATTTGCTTTTTGTTATGTTTTATTTTCGTGGATTATGTGTATGTTATTGTATTTCTGACTTCAATTTTTTCTTTGCAGTTGCATGTGTAGATCTGTATGTGAAGTTGGAATATCTACAAAGTTCTTTCATTGAAGATCTACAAAGTTCTTTCATTGATTCGAAATTTGAAAACATGAAAGGTAAAATTCCCTAATTTTCCCTTCTGAAATTGGGTAATTATTTTTAGCTTTTTTATAGTTTTCCCCAAATATTTATTTGTGAATTTATTTAAGTTTTGGTTTTTCTCTAATTTGCCTAATTTTCCATTCTAAAATTGGGTATAAATGTTAGGATTTATATTAACTTCTGTTTTTATATAGCTTCCCCCAAATTTTTTAATGTTAATTTATTTTATTTTTGGTTTTTCTTTAATTTCTCTGAATTTCCCATCTGCTTTTAAATTTCTCTAAATGTTAGGGTTTTTATTTAATTTTTTGATAGAATTGGTTTCTCTTATGTTCTGTGAAATGTAAATGGTTATAAATGTTAAGGTTCATACTAATTTCATATTTGGAAATGTTAGGGTTTTAAAGTGATTCTTGAATTTTGATTGAATGTTAATTTTTTATTTATTCTCGCATGCCATAAGTCAAGTCTAGAACTTGGATTTTTGGATTATGGTTATAGAGATGGTCATGTACTGGTGGAATAACACAATTTTCATCAAATAGAAGAAGAAATGTATTATTTCTTCTTTAATTTTTACTTTTTAAATTTCCTAGATGAATTGCCATTTATTATTTATGTATGAGTGTTTCCATATTTGGATTAATAGAAAATTAATTAAAGTTTTTTATATTTATTTGGTGGTGGTGGACATGTTTTGGCAAATGACCTACAAGGAGTTGATTTAGTTCCATTTGTTACTTGGTTATGTTTTTGAATAATCTCCAATTCAATAATTAATATAAGTTCTTACTTCTTAAAAATTTTGTGTTAATTATTATTATTTTGTTTATATTTCTTTTTTGGTAATTGATAATAAAATTATTCATTTTTGTTTTTTATCTATAGATGTTTTGAGGAAGGTGGGACTTGTAGTGGCAACAATGCACCTAATCCCACTCCCAATGTGAATACTTCAATACCTCAATCAAAAGTAATTAGTTCCAATGTGAATACTTCAATATCTCGATCAAAAGTAATTGGTTCTACACAACTAGAACCAAAGAAGAGAAAACAAATGGAGTCAAGATCTCTAGTGGGATCACTTTACTAAAATTAAATATGCAGAAGGTAAGACTTATATGGCCAAACATAATTATTGTACAAAAGAATATGATTGTCACTCTCTAAAGGCACCTCCATTCTTAGGCACCACATGTCAAAAATATTTTAAAAAAACCCACTTAGCAAAGACAATAGGCAATAACTTTTAACATTGCAGCTTGTTGTTAATGCAAATGAGAGTGATGATGATAGGGGTAATATAAGCACTTGGAATTTGATCAAGATGCCATTAGGTTAGCACTTGCACATATGCTTATTATGGATGAGTTGCCATTTAAGTTTGTAGAAAATGAGGGATTTAAGAGATTAATATCTATTGTATGCTCTAGACTTAAAATTTCCTTTAGATGGACAGTAGCTAAGGACTATTATCCATTATATTTAAATGAAAGACCCAAATTGAAAACCCTTTTTCAAAAATAATCGTCAAAGAGTCTCACTACTGATACATAGAGTAGTATACAAAAGAATTAACTATATGTGTATTAATGCTCATTTTATTGATGATGAGTGGAAATTACATAAAACAAATTATATCTTTCATACCTGTCAGTAACCACACTGGAAGGAGCTTTGAAAATTGTTTGCTTGATTGAGGCTTTAACAATATATTCACAGTAATAATAAATAATGTTAGTTCTAATGACACTATAATTGCATTCTTTAAGAAAAGAATTTTGAACTAGGGTACTAGTTTATCTCAATGCAAATATTTGCACATGAGATATGTTGCACATATAGTTAATTTGTTGATTATTGATGGTTTAAAAGATGTTAATCCTTCAATTAAGAAAGTATGGAATTTATCACATACCATATACCAATACTTGAATAGCATTAGTATGTAAGTAGTAATAAATTACAATTACCAATGAATAAGATACAATGTCCCTCAAATCAAAGGACTATATGTACAATTATGACCTAGATAATAATTTATTGACTAGCAATAAAACTCCATGTTATTATCATGTAACGTCATCGTTCAATCATTCATCATATGAATATCCACATATTTATATTGACAACATTTGTCAAATAGTATGATGCTATCTCTATAATCATAAGTATCACATACTTATTATAGATTATAAATAGAAGTGATGATATTCCGGAATTAATGATAGCCAGTCATTAATCCTATGACTATGAACATTTTAAAGTATTTGTTTAAGAGCGATATGTCATCCATATTCTCAACACTTGAGAATAGATTCTCTTTTGAAAAATACTTACGGACTTCAAATATACATTTAATATAATGGAACAAATTCATTTATAAACATATATTTATTGCCATTTAGGGATAATGTTTTACATTTACATAACTTATACATTGCTCTAGGGCATACCCTCTAACAATCTCCCACTTGCACTAGAGCCAATTAGTGCAATATCTAAGTCCCATCTTCTCAAGATGAAATTCTAGTTGTTGCTAACTTATTGCTTTAGTAAGTGGATATGCTATATTTTCAGCTGATGCTATTTTTTTGCATGGCTATCTCGCCTTTCCCAATTATTTCTCTGATAATATGACAGTGCCTTTCTATGTGTTTGGATTTTTTGTGAGACCTTAATTCTTTTGCTTGAGCTAAAGCTTCATTATTGTCGCAGTAGAGAGGAACCGCTAACTCAATGGTAGGAACCACTCCAAGTTCTGTTACAAACTTTCGAATCCAAACAGTTTCTTTTGCAGCATTAGATGCAGCAATATACTTAGCTTCTGTAGTGGAATCTGTAGTAGTTGATTGCTTGAAACTTTTCCAGCATACTACTCCTCCATTATAGGTGAAAACAAATCCAGAGATAGACTTTCTATCATTAATATCTAATTGGAAGTCAGAATCTGTAAACCCATCTCTCCTCAAGTTGCCTCTTCCATATATCAAAACTGAATCCTTAGTTCTTCTCAAGTACTTAAGGATAGCTTTGACTCCAGTCCAGTGATCTAATCCTAGATTGGATTAGAATATGCTAGTCAAACTAACAGCATATGCAATATCTAGCCTAGTACACAACATAGCATACATTAGGCTTCCAATTGCCGGAGCATATGGAATCTTAGCCATATTTACCATTTTTTTCAGGTGTCTTAGGAGACACAGCCTTAGAAAGGTGAATATTGTGCCTCACAAGCAACAAACCTTTCTTGGAATCTTGCATGTTGAACCGTTTCAACACCCTTTCCAAGTATTGATGTTGAGAAAGCCCTATCATTCTTTTCGATCTATCTCTATATATACCAATTCTAAGGATATAGGTAGCTTTTCCCAAGTCCTTCATGGGGAAAGTTTTGGATAGTCAAACTTTTACAGTTGTTAACATACCAATGTCATTTCCAATTAATAGTGTATCATCCACGTACAAGATAGGAAAAGTGAGTGCACTCCTACTAACCTTCTTGTACACACAAGGCTCATCTTCGTTCTTGATGAAATTAAATGATTTAATTGCTTTATCAAAATGATTCTAGCTCCTTGAAGCTTTGTTTAAGACCATAAATCGATCTCTTAAGCTTACACACTTTGGAACATTCTTTAGATTCACAGTGTTCCATGAATATGTCTTCCTCAATGTTACCTTTAAGAAATGCGGTCTTGACATCTATTTGCCAAACCTCACAATCGTAGTGTGCTGCTATAGCTAATAAAATCCTAATGGATTTAAGCAAGGCTACAGGAAAGAAAGTTTCCTCATAGTCAATGCCTTGCCTTTGACAAAACCCTTTCGCTATTGGCCTAGCTTTGAACATCTCTACGTTTTCATCTGCGCTAATCTTTTGCTTGAAAATCCATTTACATCCTATGGGTACTATACCCTCAGGTGGATCAATAAGTTCTCAGACTTGGTTAGCATACATGGAATTCATTTCAGATTTCATAGCTTTTAACCATTTTGAGGAATCTATATTTGATATAGCTTGCTCAAAAGTAGTAAGATCATCACCATGATCAACTTCTTTATGAATGAACAACCCTTGCACATTACCATGAAGAAATCCATATCTCTCTGGTGGATGAGATATTCTACTAGATCTCCGAGGTTCTTGTGTGAAGATATCATTAACTGGTGTTGACTCATCATGAGATTGATCAATATCCATTTGATCATTTTATTAGATTTCATCAAATAACGCCTCATCCAATATTATCTTTCTTCCTTTGCCACCTTCTTGAAGAAATTGTTTCTCAAGAAATATGATATCCCGACTAACAACAATTGTTTGCTCAGAAGGAAGATATAAATAATATCATAAACCGCTTTTAGGAAATCCGACAAACCTACCCTTGACAGACCTTTCTTCCAATTTATCTGTCTTTAGCTTTTTAATGTGTGCTGGACACTCCCAAATCTTAACATGTTTAAGACTTGGTTTCCTATTATACCATATCTCATATAGAGTAGTAGGAACAAATTTGGAAGAAACTCTATTAAGGATATAAATGGCAATCTACAATGTAAATCTCCATAAAGAGATAGGCAAGTCGGTATAACTCATCATAGAATGCACCATATCTAATAAAGTACTATTTCTCCTTTCGGACAAACCATTTAAATATGGCATTCCAAGAGGAGTTAATTATGATATAATTCCATGTTCTTTAAGGAAATGTTTAAACTCAGTACTTAGGTATTCACCTCCTCGATCTGATATCCTAACATCATTGCCCATCTCTAACAAGTGTTGTTTAAACAAAAGGTGACCTAGTCATTTCACCTTGGATACAAGACTCACAAATTGAAGTAGGTTCACCACCCAAAGGGTTAAGGATCTCCATTTTCTCCAATTTTGATATCCTATCTTTGGCAATATGACCTAGTCTAAGATGCCAAACATCATTGCCCATCTCTAACAAGTGTTGTTTAAACCTAGACTTAAGCATAGACATTGGCTTGATTGATGCATCAAATGAAGGAATATTGGGCGTAAATTAAGCGGAAGCAACGTGTTGGGTGAAATTTAAATTGTTTGAAATTTCACCCACCACGTTGCTTCTGCTTAATTTATGCCCAATATTCCTTCAATTGGTATAGAGCCACCTAATTTCTGTGTAAAACCATTATATATATTGCTATGGGTGTTTTTGTGTTGATTGAAATTAAGTTGGAAAAAGTTTTGGCATAAATGTTGTGTTGACGAATTCAAGAATCGCGACCACTACACCCATTTCGCATCCGCTAAGCTGTTACAGGTCTCGATTTTATTTTCAAAATTTTTTATTTCTACTGTTTCTCTTTCCCAACTTTTTTATTTTCAAAATTGTTTTAGACTATAATTTCAATCAAACAATTTTTATGACTTTAAATATGATTTTAAGTTATAAAAACCCTAAATACATGATTTTCAAAGCAGTTTTGGAAATGTTCCAAAATTGAACAACGTATCGATAATTGCAATTGTTGTATTTATGTTTGTTGTTTGTTTGAGAGGCATGGATGGTTTATCATGGACAAGGAAATCATAATTTATGCTTTCTTTTATGGAAATGTAATTAAAGGTTAATTACTTATTTAAGTTTTAATTAAATTCATTGAGCCATATGAGCTCTTTTATTATTGTAATTCTCACCCTGGTATGCTAAAGATACATATGTACATATGATGATATGGAGACACAAGAACAAGAAGAGGTTCAACCTATCAAGATGCCTAATGGGAGCATGAAGATTCAATTGTTGTAATCTCATGTTTGTAATTTGATTAACCTAATTTTTAACTCATTCCTTGTGGCTAGGAATTGAGCCCATAGCTAGTTCATGATTAAACCTATGTTTACATTGTTCTTTTAGTGATATATATGTGATATATATTATATATGCGATGTATGCTAATATGAATAATGTGCAAAGTGAGACAAAATTAAAGCTCGAAAATCTTCCAAACAAAATATTGAGTCATGATTCTCTATTGGAACAATAATTTCTTTGAAGTTATTGGATAGCATGTGATGTTGCAAGTATAAGATGCATAGCTTGGCGATAATGACAAAGAGTACCTGAGCCTTACAATGTTGAATTCTCTATACTTGTTGGTCCAATCGGTTTGACTTAACTGATGTGTATGACCAATAATGACAACATGTATTTGAGGTCAAAAACATTAGGAACCAAGTTGATTGAGCCTTACAAGGAGTTGTGATGAACAAGTGTTATTCATTTATTAGATATCAAATTCTCAATAATGACAATGTGTATCTGAGAGTATTTGATAGTTTTATAAGAATTCAATTGCCCACTAGAAATCCACCCCAATGGGATTTCCATTTCCTATTTGGAAGTGTAGGAATCATAAAGTTAGTGGGACCACCATTATGATTAAAGACCAAATCATTATGAAAGTTATTTTTTACATAATACTAATAATCTTTTTATTTTTTGCAATATTCTATTAAAATGAGCAAATCATGTTCCATCTCAAGCATTCTTACTAATAACAAAATCATGGGACCTAACTTGGTGGACTACTATCGTAACCTTAAATTGGTCCTTGCTTATCAAGGGATTGCTTATGTACTTGGTTCTGAAGTTCTTGGACCCTTACCTGAAGGGGCCTCTGCTGAGGAACATGCTACCTTAAAGACGTGGAAAGAGGATCGTATTTCGGCAAAGTGTATCATGTTGGCTTCTATGTCATATGATTTACAAAAGCAACATGAAAATTATGTTGAGGCTAGGGACATTCTTATCCATTTGCATGAGCTATATGGAGAAGAAAGTAGAACTGCTAGATATGAGATATCGAAGCAGTTGTTTCAAACCAATACACAAGAGGTAGAGAAGGTTGGGCCACATGTTCATAAGATGATCAGGCTCATTGAGCAATTGGAGAATTTAGATTTCACTATGGATTCCAACCTTCAAATGGATTTGATCCTGCAATCCCTACATGATTCCTTCTTTAATTTCATTATGAAGTTTCATATGAATAAGATGGAATACATTCTTGCCAAATTACATAATAGTCTTGTGACTACACAAAATTCTATGAAAGGCAAAGGTAAGGAGGCTGCTCTAGTTGCTTCTTCTAGTAGTAAGACTACCAAGAAGAAAAGCAAAAAAGAAAGACTCCAAACTTAAGCCAAGTGGTGGAGTAAGCAAGGACAAGTCCACAAAGATAGTTTCGGATGGTAGTGGAAAGAGTTTCCATTATGACCAAAGTGGACATTAGAGAAGAAATTGCCCAAAGTATTTGAAATCCTTGAAGGGCAAGAAAAAGAACAAAGGGAAGGACAAGCCTTCTGAAGGTATGTCTTTTAATTGTTCAATTTCTAATATTTCACATGGTTCATCGAAGGCTTAGATACTTGATAGTCGTGCAAGTTCTCACATTTATACTTCTATGCAAGAAATGATAAGCAGTAAAAGCTTGGAAAAAGGGGAAGTGATCCTAAAGCTCAGTAATGGAGCAAGTGTTGCGGCCAAAACCATTGGATCGATTTCCATTGATCTTTTTGATTATGTATTATTATTAAAAGATGTTTTGTATATTCCTAATGCCTATAAGAACGTCATTTCTGTAATTAATATGACTAATATGGGTTATGAACTCTTATTTAAGAAAGATGTTTGTATTATCTATTATTATAATAGAATCGTTGGTATGGGTTATGTACTTGATGGTCTTTATTATTTAAATAATGGTAATAAAAATACAACTCCAAGCATAAGTAATATAAATGCCACGATAAAAATTACTCCTAGTTCAAAACATATTTGGCATCTTAGACGAGGTCATATTGCCAAAGATAGGATATCAAAATTGGAGAAAATGGAGATCCTTAACCCTTTGGGTGGTGAACCTACTTCAATTTATGAGTTTTATATCCAAGGAAAAATGACTAAGTCACCTTTTGTCAGACAAAATGAAAGAGCCAAAGAAGTTTTGAAACTTTTACATAATGATGTATATGGTCCATTTAGTGAAAGGCAAGGGGTGGATATTTATATTACTTATGCTTGGAGTTGTATTATTATTATCATTATCTAAATAATAAAGACCACCAAGTAGATAACACATACCAACGATTCTATTACAATAATAGGTAATACAAATATCTTTCTTAAATAAGAGTTTATAACCTATATTGATCATATTAGTTACAAAAATGATGTTCTTATAGGCATTGGGAATGTACAAAATATCTTTTAATAATAATATATAATCAAAAAGATCAATGGAAATCAATCCAATGGCTTTAGCTATGACACTTGCTCCATTACCGAGCTTTAAGATCACTTCCCCTTTTTTCAAGCTTCTATTGCTTGTCATTTTTTGCATAGAAGTACAAATGTGAGAATTTGCACCACTATTAAGTATCCAAGCCTCTGATGAACCATGTGAAATATTAGAAATCGAACAATTAAAAGACATACCTTCAGAAGGCTTACCCTTCCTTTTGTTCTTTTTCTTCCCTTCAAGGATTCCAAATACTATAGGCAATTTCTTCTCCAATGTCCACTTTGGTCACAATGGAAACACTTTTCACTGCCATCCGAAACTTCCTTTGTGGACTTGTCCTTACTTACTCCACCACTTGGCTTAAGTTTGGAGTCTTTCTTTTTGCTTTTCTTCTTGGTAGTCTTACTACTAGAAAAAGCAACTAGAGCAACCTCTTTACCTTTGCCTTTCATGGAATTTTGTGCAATCGCAAGACTATTATGTAATTCGGCAGAGTGCATTCCATCTTATTTATATGAAAGTTCATAATGAAATTAGAGAATGAATCAGGTAGGGATTGTAGGATCAAATCCATTTAAAAGTTGGAATCCATGGTGAAATCTAAATTCTCCAATTACTCAATAAGCCTGATCATCTTATGAATATGTGGCCTAACCTTCTCTCCCTCTTATATCTTGGTTTGGAACAACTACTTCAATATATCATATCTAGCAATTCTACTTTCTTCTCCATGTAGCTCACGCAAATGGATAAAAATGTCCCTCGCCTCAACATAATTTTCATGTTGCTTCTGCAAATCATATGACATAGAAGCCAACATGATACACTTTGCCAAAATATGATCCTCTTTCCATCTCTTTAAGGTAGCATGTTCCTCAGTAGAGGCCCCTTCAAGTAAGGGTCTAAGAACATCATAATCAAGTACATAAGCAATCCTTTCGTAAGCAAGGACCAATTTAAGGTTACGATAGCAGTCCACAAAATTAGGTCCCGTGAGTTTATTTTGCTCATTTTAATAGAATACTGCAGAAAATAAAAAGATTATCAGTGTTATATAAAAAGTAACTTTCATAATGATTTGGTCTTTAATCATAATAGTAATCCCACAAACTTTGTGATTCCTACACCTCCAAATAGGAAACGGAAATCCCATTTGGGTGAATTTCTAGTGCGCGATTGAATTCTCATAAGACTATCAAATATTCTCAGTTACACATTGTCATTATTAAGAATTTGATATCTAATAAGTGAACAACTCTTTGTGAGGCTCAATCTTTGTGAGGCTTAATCTTTATGAGCTTCACATTGTTCATCATAGCTCTTTGTGAGGCTTAATCAACTTGGTTCCCAATGTTTTTCACCTCAGATACACGTTGTCATTATTAGTCATACACATCAATTAAGTCAAACCCATTTATTCAAGTATTGGTACATGGTATGTGATAATTCTAACTAGTTATATATGGAGGTAAGTTATCGCCAAGAGAGAATTCATTAACTTGAATAAACAAGGAAGAAATCCTATGCTATCTGATTATTCTTGATAATTAAATCCTTGGCCAAGGTAGTAATGATTCACTAAAAAGGGTTTCTAGTAGGAATCGATTTTATCAAGAATTAAAATCGAGATATAGACATATGATCAAAATATATTAGGGTTTGACAAGTTCATGCTAGCTAAGATTGGAATTTCATAATGAAGGGATTTTAGTGTACATTAATTATGATCATGGTCCATGAAATAAAAAAGTGATTAAACACTCATATTCATTCTAATTAGATAGTCATAATATGTAATGCTAGGCGTCACTTATGACTTATGGGACTAAGGGTGAAATAGGGATTTCACATTAATAGAGAAAGGTATTTTCTCAATCCCATTGCTTATTAGACATGAATTTAGAAAGTCACACACCCAAAAGTATTAACCTTCTAAGAATAAAAGGTTTACTATAATAATTAATTGAAGTGTTTAATTAATTGATTAATGGTAAAAGGATTGAACTTGTAATTAAATTATTTACACAGACCCTAGCATGTTTTGAAGTTTAAATCCAAAATGATTTCTTATTAATTAAATCCTAATTTATATATGATATAAATGAGAAGGATTAAATTAATTAAAACTATGGATGAGTTAAAAGAATTGATTTTGAACTTTGGACAAAACCCAAAACAGCCAAGCCCATTTGAAAAATGGAGAGAGTCAATTTAGGGGTTAGAGAATTTCTATAACCCTAAAGCCCAAGTGATGAGTTTAGGGATTAGAGAAAGTGCACCAAGGTCAAAATGATCTTTTAACTATGTAAGGTTTAATTGAAATAATCATAGAACCATAAAGGGTAGTATGGTCTTTTCTATTTAAACCTAACGTATAAAGCAAATTAAATATCACATTTGTCCCTTAATTAACAACATAGTTGTTAATTATATAAAAGGCAAATGATGTTGTAAAATTAAAGGAGGCTTTATGCACATCTTTTCTAAGAGAAACCTTAGTTACTAAGTCTTGAGAGAAAAGAAAAAGAAGAAGAGTTCTTCATATTTCTTTTTCTTCATTTCTTGTTCTTTGTTCTTTATAAAAGAACAAAGGTTTCTTGTATTGAAAAAATCAATCCATAGCAATAAGAAGAAATCAAATCACCAAAGATTTGCGTTAGAAGATCTTGTATTCAATTGGGCTACCAAGAGAGAGAATCAAGAACATCTAAATAAATCAAAGTGTGCCTTGGAGGTGAAACTTGGTGTGGATAATCTAGAGACTCAACATTTGGGGAGCTTTGGAGAGAAAAGGAGAATTGGATTTCATACACTTCAAGAGGTAATATGATTACCACTTGATTTTCTTTCTTTCTTATGTGTTTTACACACTAATTAGTAGATTACTTGAATGTTTATTGGACTCATATGAGTGAAAGTGAAATTTTAAATTATTTAAAATTTCATCCACCACGTTGCTTCTGCTTAATTTGCGCCCAATATTGCTTTATTTGATGCATCAATCAAGCTAATGTCTATGCTTAAGTCTAGGTTTAAACAATACTTGTTAGAGATGGGCAATGATGGAAGTAAAAAAAGTAAGCTTGACATTTATCTTAGTTAGTCTATAGTAGAGAATGAGGACCTAGATATTTTTAAATGGTGGAAGCTAAATTCATCAGGGATTCTTGTCCTCTCTAAAATGGCTCAAGATATCTTAACTGTTTCCATATCCACAGTTACATCAAAAAGTACATTTAGTACTAGTGGAAGAATTATGGATTGTTTTAGCAATTCTTTGACTCCTAGGTTGGTGGAATCATAATATGTGCCCAAATTTGGCTAAAGATATCAAATAAGCCTATAATGATTAAAGAGGCTTTAGATGAGTTAGAAAATTTTGAGAAAAGTATTGAATCTTTTTGTCTTGTTTTATTTGTTTGATTTCATTTATGAATTCGAATAATTCAACTAATTGTTTCTATTTTATTTTGCTTTTGCAGATTTGCAAAATGTGGTATCAATATTTGGCAATTGGAGAGTTTATTTCATCTATTTATTTAAAATTTTTACTTATAATTGGGGTTTTGTTAATGCTAATTGTGTTGGTTTTTGAGGTTATGATGAAATGACATTAAGAAATTCTTAAATTATTAGTTAATTGATGTGTTATGTGGCTGGCATTAAGTTGCAGCCAGTATAAATTCAGAATAATTGGCTGTTGGGCTCTTCAACATTTGAGTAGAAGCCATTTCAACCTACTATGTTTGAATTTTATTGTCGATTTGCATGGCAACATTTATTTGTAGCCATTTCATCCTATTCTAACTGATATCTTTTTTTATAGTTGGCAATTTGATAAATTTGGACATTTTCCTTGTTCAATGTGCTTCTGAGTTCTGAGCTTCTCCATTCAACAAGAATAGCATAATTGACCATTTAATTTTGCTATCCTTGTTCATGCGGAACTTCTGCCTCCCTGCAATCTTCTGGTTTTAGTGTTGTAGGCTTATGAATGCTAAGTTTTTTCCCATTTTCATGATTTTTTATTTAACTGTGTTAATTGATTTATGCTTTACTTTATTTGTGTTTTAAAAATCTTGATTTTCAGTTCTGAACTTCCCTCTATTGATTATTACTTTTAAGTTTCTCTTTTGTTTAGTTTATAATTTGTTTTCTATAGACTACATTACATTCTTTTTTGTATTGCTTTTAATCTTTTATTATTCTTCAGTTTTAAACTTCTCTCTATTGATTACTACTTTTAAGTTTCCCTTTTGTTTAATATTACTGCTTTAAGTTTCCTTTTGTTTAATTTATAATTTGTTTTCATGAACTACATTGCATTCTTTTCTGTATTACTTTTATTCTATTATTGATCTTCAATTTTGAGCTTCCATCTATTGATTATTGCTTTTAAATTTCCCTTTTGTTTAATTTATAATTTATTTTCCATGGACTACATGGCATTCCTTCCTATATTGCTTTTACTCAAATTTTTTTTTTTTTTTTATCACTTTTCATGAGGTAATAATGATAATTCCACCCTATAATTTTTGTAATACAATTAGGATGTTTGGACTTGCTTTAATTTGTAGCATGGCACAATTTAAGTTGCAGCCAATTAAAATAGCTCATTTCATTCTTGATGACATGAAACCTATAACCCTAAGTCCTTCCCCTCTTTGCCTTTTAAACTCATGTATATATTTTGAACTTTAATGATTTACTATGCCTCTTCTTTTGGTTTTCATTCTCTGGAGGTTGCTTTCTTTCTCCCTACACTAGCAGCATTACACATATGCTATATGCTAAATTTTTTTTGTTTGTTATGTCTTAATTGCTTACACATACATTGCATTCTTTCTATATTGCTTTTATTCTATTTTCTTTCACTTAATAGGGCAAAGATGATGCTTCCATCCCTTAATTTTTTTGATGTAATTAAGATATTTGAGTCATTTTAATCGGCGACATAGCCCATTTTAAATTGCAACCAATTAAAATAATTATTTTTGTTCTAAATATGATATGAAACCTATAAGCCTGAACCTTCTCTACCTTTAAACTCATGTATATATTGATCCAACTTGAGTAAATTACATCTATTCTTTTGATTTTGATTCTCTATAGATTTTTGAAATTTGGTGTCATGCTATATAGCTTATGCTGCACTCACTAATTCAATAGTTTCCCATCTAGCTATTCAATTCTTTCCTCCTACACTGCATTGCTGGGTTTTTTATTGTTCATAATGTTGCAGGATTTTGCTTGCTACAAACAAGAATTATTTTTTATAAATTGCACAATGTACAGGATCACATTTATTTTTGTAATTAAATTGCTGCCATAAAAAATTGCACATCATATATAAGATTATTTTTTGTATTTATTGTGTATCACTTTCAGTTCGTATTCCATATTGGTAAATTGGTAATTTAACATCGCTAAATGCTAAGACTGAAGTTGATGTATTTTGTAATTAGTGATTTGGAATCACCTATTATACTTGATATTATTTCATTTTTAAGCATTTTTTATAAAAAATTATATATAAATAATAAATTACTTATATACATTTTCATTGAATTAATTTTAAACTAGGCTTAAATATTAAAGATCCAATTACGGAGCCCCAACCAAATTAATAACCCAATCACCAAACCAAATTGACCATTAATATCGGTCAAATATTAATATGGCTTTCAAGTCTTATTTGGTTTGGTTCGGTTCCTTCTATCAATATATTTCGGTTTGGTCGGTTTGAGGATTTTCATCCCAAACCGACCGATGCACACCCTTAACTATTACACAAGTGCATACAGCTAGCTTCAAAACAGAAAAAGGAAAACAATATTGTAAAACATGGCAAGATTTTGTTTCTATGCAGCATGAAATTAATATTTATCATCAGACAAGGCATGTGGTAAAACTACCATTCATAAACCTGTGTTCAATAACAATGCCCTATTCATGAGTACCATCCCATAAAATGTTGAATGAATCCATCCATTTTTGTTCAGCTTTGCTATTATATACATATAAAAAACATGAAAATACCATTGCATCCTGGAGCTAATATAGTTACAATCTAGAGCAAATATATAGGCTTGCATGTCCTCATTTCATCAAAATATTTCTCACCACCAAATAACAATTTCTCAAAGAAATCATATTTTATACAATTCATTTACCCCAAAACAATACATCTCCTTTATAACTTGTACGTCTTCAAGCTTTAAGTTCTTATAAGGGAAGTGTAAGACAAAAAACCTAATGGTATAGTACAATAAAAGATTAAGCTTAATCATGTGGGATCTGTGCATCATAATTATTTCCAAATAAGTTTACTGTCATTCAGCTTTAAAATTGGGAACACTCAGAAATCTCTCTTCTCCCTCATGGCCAAGACCACCCCAACAAGTGTAATGTTAAACATAATCAATTAAAAATTTCAACAGTCACCAGAAACTCCCATCAAGTCTCTAGCTGTTTAGGCCTAGAGGAAAAGGCTACTTTTACTGAGAATCAAAGCAATGAAAAGAACAAACACTTGGGCAGGCAAGTTATAAAAGCATAAGGAAGAAAAAAAGAGTGCATCACTAATCGATTGACGCTCCAATGAAAGCTTGATGTTTGCATAATAATTTTATCCTTTTGTCTCTTTTACTTTTTTTCTTCTTTTTTATGAAATAACAAATTTGTCAACACAACTTTATATTGAAAAATCTTTAGCATATTAGTCAAATGTAAAATTCTAAACCAAAATACCTAGGAGATGCGACTTGAACAGGCAATGCCAAATGTAACATTCATTTGGCTAACATGACATACCTTGCTCCTTGCTGGCAAGGATGCCAAATCTTGAGCAGATAGATCAAGTCTCTTTCTGGTTTTCAGTTAACTACACCCTCACTGCTGCTGTTGATCCCTCCATGCCATCCATCTTTTAGCAAGGAATAAAGTTTCCGAGACCATTTTCCTTCCAACTTAACAAATGAGAGTCCAAGGAACTCATCTCAAGAGTCTTCTGCAAAAGATCAAAAACTAATTAACCATGTGAATCTTAAAGAGACAGCCCACTTCAATAAAATAAAAAAGTAAGCATCCAACACAGAGCAGAATGGTATAAACATTTACAAAAGTAGGGTTTTGACTATTTTCCACAATTTTGAAAAGGAAAAAATGGCGGCATTGACAGATCTCTTTCCCATTTTTTACAGTAAAGAGGTTAAAAATTGGCCTCTATTTTTTACCACTTCCAAACAGCCCGTCGCATAAATGAGATTGATACAGTTCCTTTTGAGCAAAAAAATTAATGAAAAGTATGAAAGGATTATGATCCTATAATGATTTTAACATACATGAACGCTGAAGACATTTCTTGCTAGAAGTTCATTTCATCTAACTTGCATTGGTGCTGGTGGACGTGCTTTTTCTTCTCTTGTTCTTAGGCTTTATAGCATCTTTCAAAGTCTTCTCTCCGCTCATTTGAGGCCTGGTTTCAGATGCATCAGTAGCTGAAGTAGTTGGTTTAGTATCTTCAGGTGCTTTCTCCTGGTTAGCTTGGGTGCTCTTTTGCTCACCTCCTTTTTGTTTTGCAGGTCTTGATATTCCTGCATGTTCCACATATAATACAAGTCAGTTCCTGCCAGGTCTCTCTCTCCCCTGACATAGAAGGATTATGTAAAACTGGATGCAGAAAATGATAGGCAGCTTCTAACATATTGCAACATTAGATAAGACTATTGCACACAGATTTTTCCAACCATTAATTAAATATATTGCATTGACACCAAACAAAAAAGGAGGAAAAGCAGACCAATTCCTTTTCAGAATTGGTGAGATACACTTTTATGTTTTGCAATTCTACAGAGTGCAGACATGCATGTGATATCATGTTAGGAATAATTTAATCCTTTCACACAAACCAAAATCATAAAATTGATGTGAAAAATGCAAGGCCAGATTGGAAAAAGAAAAAGAATAAACATCAGAAATTCATAGAAATCAGTCTACAGAAAATTTTATGAACCAACTTCTAAATTTTCAAAATTTAAATTATTTTTACAACGGAAAAAATTTACATGCAAAACCAATGTCCAAGACAAAAAATAATAAAAAATCCACCCCCAATAAGAAAAAGAAAAGAAAAGAAGAAAGTAATATGTTTAACCAAGAACTACCTAATGACCTCAAGAACACTTGCTCTAAGTTGAACATTGAAAGCTTAATGCTTTCAAAATAGAAAGCGGCATCATTGGCACATCTAAAAACATAAAATCAAAGCACGCAACAAATTTCTAGCTATAAAGCACTGGAACAAAATACACTTTATGGCCAATTCCATGGCCTCTCTAAGAATCAGTGAAATGTTCAGCTGTGAAAATTTCACCAATTGCCATCCCAACCAGAAAACAGGATTTCAAGTTTTAGTTTGAATTACCTTTGATACCAAATTCTGCATTGGACAGTATAATATTTCAAAGTTAAAACAATAAGCAATATAAATGACAAGCAGCAGCAAAGTAATTTCTTGTGCATCTATGGCCAATTGTTCAAGTTGCATACCACGTGAGGGTAGAGAAGCTTTGAGGGAATCTGAATCAACGCCCTTTGAATATGGATCCCTGAGAGAAATTTTATCATTAACCAAAGTATAAGACATATTAAAGACTTTCAATAAGATAAATGATGTGCAATCACAACTGCAGCTTTCGAGAACAGAATTCCTACACTCACTTTCAACATTCAGAAAGGATATTACCAAATTGATGACATCCAAAAAATCTATATAGTAAATAGCAGTTAAGAAGTTAATTTCACTCATCAAAGCATATAAGAATGAATCTACGGGCTGTTCAGTGTCCAACTGTCCACACATCAATGTGAAATAAATCATATGAAATAATTTTCACTTGCACTTTTTGTTTTACTTTTAATTATCAAGACAGCCCTAACTCAACTCAAACCATAGCCAAAATAGTTCAAGAAATCCATAGATTTTAACTACTTGAGTTAACACATAATCATTCATCTCCTATATTACTAGCATATTGCTTTCTAAGTGAAAGTAGCATGCTGAAACATAAGTTATTACACAGAATACAAAATATTTTTGCTATCAATTTTATTGTAAATGAAAAATATATCATTCACTCTCTGCTGGACAAACCACCAAGTTCTCAAACAATACCATCTAAAAACTTGGAACAATAAGGGGTGTGCACTTCACATTAGGCATGATTGGTTTAACCAAACTGTCGGTTTCGGATTGAAACCAGCAGTTTCAGTTTAATAAAATGTTCAAACCAAAACCACAACCGATTTTTACAGTTTTGGTAACGGTTTAAAATCAACTGGTCTTGGTTTCGATTTCGGTTTGAAACTAGTTTCTTTATTATGATTTAAAACTAGTTTCTAATAGATTACTTTATTACATTAATTTTGATTAAAAAATTAATATAACATAATGGAATAATTTAAAATAAAATCTTAATAAACAATGAAATTTATTAAAATATAATTTTTATACTCCCTCCTTCCCAAAAAGATTGTCCACTTTATTTTCTCACACAGTTTAAGAAAACATCATGAATTGCTTGCCAACTTAAAAATTTTATTATACTTTTCCACTTATATCTTTACCTGTACTCGTTTATTACTACCTTTATTATTAATTTTGAAAATACACACCTTTCAATTAATAAGGATAAAACGGACAAATACCTATAACTATTTTTATAATGGGCAAGTGTTTTGGGACATCTTAAAAAGGAATAAAAGACAATCTTTTTGGGACGGAGGAAGTATTAAAAAAGGACTTACACTTAATTTTTATGTTAATTTATTAAAATACAATTGTACGACCAGTTTAACTGAACTATCTGAAACCAACAATTTTGGTTTTTGGTCCAATTTTTAATAGAAACTAAAAGCAAAATCAAGCTCCTCGTGGTTTCTATTACAAACCAAAACCACTAAAAAACGGTTTTAGTTTCGATTTTATCCAGTCGGTTTCAGTCTAATTCAATGGTTTTGGTCTAGTTTTGGTCACCCCCCACTTCACACTTGCAATCAAACTAAATTGGGAAATTGGTTTTATTTATCAAGGATAAAAACATATTTCAGTTTTTAAAGAAATTGAAAATTAAGATTTATGGTTGAGTTCCAGTTTCCTTGCAATAAAACAAAACAGAACCAACCAATGTAAAGTTTACCATATAAAATTTATAGTATTTCTTTTAGCATTCAATTATTTATGGCTTAAAAAAAATTCCAAAACTTTGTCATTTTCAATTTTATCCAAAACTTTTAATTTTACCAATTTTGTCCTAATTTTTGGTTGCAATTGTTTCCAAGTGAGATAAAGTGGTCAAAATTGAAATTAATAAAATATTATATTCACAATTGAAATAAGCTATTTTTCTTTGTTTTGTTTTACCTCTCCATCCACCTTTCATTACTCTTTCTCCTTTATCTCTCACTAGCATTGATTTATTTCATAAAATCACGAATGCATTAGATTATTTTTTGGGACAAAAAGAAAAAGAGAAATACGAATTTTCTCTTTTTGTTTTGGGAGTTACGGTGTAAAGAAGGGAAAAGTTAGATTTCTTAAAAAGGAGAAAGAGAGAGAAATAAAAAGAAGAGAAGAGGAAAAAAAAAAATTTTTTTTTTTTAAGTGAAAACTATGGTGTAAAAAGAAAAAAAAAATTTATATATATATATATATATATATATATATATATATATATATATATATATATATATATATATTTATTTATTTATTTATTTATTTATTTATTTATTTTAGTTATGAATATAATATTATTTTTAATTATTATTTTGACTAATTTCTTTAACTTGCTCATAATTGCAACTAAAATTGTAAATTGGGACAAAATTGACAAAATTAAAAGTTTTGGATGAAATTGAAAAAATGCTTAAAGTTTTAGATTTTTTAAATAATTAGGCCAATATTTATTTAACCCCCAGCAAACAAATAATCTTACAAGATCACCAGCATAAATTTTTCCCTGTGCATAACAATGCCTTATAAACCTAAATAAGATTTTGCTCGCTCTAAAATCCCAGGTAAGCTTAGCTAGCTACTTAACAATATATATCTGCTAGTGTTAAGCTCAAATTTCTCTTTATAGGAAAGAAAATAGAGAAAGGGAAACAAAAGCACACAAGTTAAAATGCCTAATTATGACTCTTAAAGATGGATTCAGTGCCTTCCTTTTCCTTCTAAAAAGGGCTCTTGGCAACGCCAAAATATAAAATTTTATAAGATTTGGAGAGGACTAATAGCATACCAGCTTGAAGGTCCCCCCAGAAAATTTGTAGCATTGCCCTCTTTGAAACTAGTTCCACGTTGTTCAGATGACCTGAGGCCACTATCGGCATCATTACTTTGACTGATGCAGCTTTCCTCAGATTCTAGCTTCAATTTCCCCATATGGTGCCTTGACAACTCATTAATTCCCTTAGGCATGAAAGATTTGTTTACATGCTCATTCACATCACCACCAGCTTCGCTAACATTGATAGCAACAGGAGTAGAGTGGCGCTTTATTTTCCTTAACGCTCTCTCCGTGTTGTATGCTTCAACCTACAGAACCATATTACAAGAGATTAGGCAAGAAGCAAGAGGGCAAAAGAAATCTAGAGGCTAAATATGTTGAGAATGCATATAAACTGTATTGGTTGCATGCTTGGATTGCTCTCATTTGGAGTCATTTTCATTCATTTCATGTTCAGTTTAATTTTCATTTCCATTTGTAATTTGAATTGCTAAGCAAGGTAGTTATATGAGCTAATGATGAGCTCAGCATTAGCTAGATGGTATGAGCTGTATAAAAGTTAAGATTGCTTAGGATATTCACACCCCTCTCTCTCTCTCTCTCTTCCAAGCTTTCTCCAATTCTGTGTCAATTCATCTCTTTTCTCTCTTCACTTTCTATGCTACCGTTTGGAAACCCAAATTTTGCAAGAATTCAATTCAATGAATTCTATCTTGTCAACTCTCATGTTTGAAAAGGTATAACTAATAGAATTCAATTATTATGAATTTACAAAATAAGATATTTTGGAAAAAATAAAATCACAACAAAATGAAAGGATTTTGAATTCAATTTATTTAATAAAATCCACTATCAAAAACACAAAATGCCCTCATTTAAAGGATTAAATAAGAAAATAATTATATTCTTTTACTTTTCAATTATTTCAAATAAATGAATCCTACCGCTTCAAAATTTATTTCAATTAATTCTACCATTAGTTGAACTGAATCAAAATTCATTCCAATAAAGTATGAATTCTATCATTAATTGAATTGACTTTTATTAAGGTTCCATTTGGAAAAACTCATTTGAAAAAATTCAATTAAATTCAATTTTATCAATAGAATTGAATTGAATTCTTGTACCAGAATTATTCCAAACATTATACATATAAAAAATGAATTCAATTTGTTTTATTCTATTAATTAGAATTGAAACTTTAGGAGATTATGATATATATTTGTATATTTTAAGAATAAAAAAAATGTTAATTAAATTAAGTTTTTGTGAAAAAACATAATTTCTATTTACTTTGGAATAATTTATTTTTTATACTAAAAGAATTGAATTCTACAAATTATCTTATTCCAAACATGAAAATTGATAGAAAATAATTCATTTTAATTGAATTCTTGCAAAATTTGAGTTTCCAAAGAGGAGGAAATAGTTGAATTCTTGCACATGACTTGTTCCAAACAATGCCTATATTTTGTTCTACTTTCTTGCATTTTCCCATTGTTTTCTACCAACCAAACACTGCAATCTAGACCAAACACAGAAATCTAGGATCCCATGCCAACAGGCCCTAACAAAATGCTGCTAGAAACAGGAACCAAATTACATTGAAAAAGAGCGTCATTATTACTGTCATTCATCAAGTGGGCTGCCAAAATGTTATATATATATATATATATATATATATATATATATATATATATGACATTGAAAAGAATCCCTCATTTGCTTCTAGAAGTAAAAGAAAACCACACGGCTGTGTCAATATGATTTTTCCTTTTCTTTCCCTTTTGACAAACTACTTCAGATATCTATATGGTAATATCAGTTGAAAGATTCTAATATTGATATTATCAGAAATTATGTTGTCTGAGAACTAGATTGGAAGTTTTAAGTGCATTCATAACACATTTTCAAGCAAAAAATTTCCATTATAAAATTTTCTGTCTGCACTTAATTAACCCTTAACTGAGCAAGATCTATCCAAGATGTTAAAATTCAACTGCAATCCCTCACCTGGAATAGGAGATACTCAAGCATAAGACTACAATGAAAATTGTTTTTCCACATATTAACTTGTTAACTATAAAAGCTAACAATTATCGAGGAAATGGATAGGGACTGGACATCTACGAAGCATCAGTTTCTTAGGTTGCACATACTGATGGATGGAAGACCATGATGAACCATATGCTAGAACTAATAAAATACTATTTAAGCTCTATCTAGAATCAAGGCAGCTCCAACTCACAAATGCCATACCACACTCATCCACAATCTCAGTTCAAATATTCAAAAATAGAGGTAAAGAAAGATACTGATAATTCAGGAAGGTAGTAAGAGAACTAAATGGAGAACATTCTGGCAGGACTATAGACTGTAAAAACCTGGGTTAATTTCACCCCTCGTCCTCGAATAATTGATTAATGCACACTTTTGTCCTTCATTTTTAAAACGTGATAGAAAAATCACTGAACCATACCACATTGCAATAGGATGGTCCTTCCATCCATTTTCCATCCACTAGCCATTATTTTAGCTAGGGATGGCAATTTATACCCTATTCATGAATATCCACCCGAACCCTACCCGATCAAATCAGGTAATACCCGAAGTTAACTGGATA
Organism: Reutealis trisperma; assembly: GCA_947687605.1. Lineage (NCBI taxonomy): Eukaryota > Viridiplantae > Streptophyta > Magnoliopsida > Malpighiales > Euphorbiaceae > Reutealis > Reutealis trisperma. Next base: position 369,184 of record CANTUT010000768.1, read on the forward strand.
ATGTGTATGGGCAGACCCATACCAAAAAAAATAGCATTGGGTTTAGGTAGGGTACAGATAGTGCAATACCCTACCCCTACCCGCACCTATATCCTACCCCAACTATCAAGATTATATATTTTATATAAAACTTTATATATTTTATTATTTTATATAAAATTTTTAGTAGTTTAGTATCTAAAATAATTCATATATTTTCTTAAATATAAAAATATGTTCTAATTGTCCTAAATATCCTCAAATAATTTGTATCACAGTTATCAAAACTATGTCGTTTTAATAATAGATTTTTAGTAATTTAATAATTTCATGTAGATTATCAGAATGTCATTTAGTTTAGTTAAATAATTTATTATACCTTATCATTTTATTGAGGATAGTCATTTTGTATACTTGATATATAATGTTAAACCTAACATTAAATTTCTCTTATTTTCTCATTTTGTCATTCTGCTCATCCTCTTTCCTTAGTTCTCTCTTTTTTGGATCTCCATTTATTTTCTCCTTAAAATCGCTCTTTTCAAACTATCTGCAAATTTTCCATTTTCAAACTCTTTATATCTCATTCTATTTTCTCTTTGGATTTTCTTTTTTTACTCTGAATTTTCTTTTCTTTTTTCTAGATATTCTTCTCTCTTTGATTCTATAATTAAATAAGCTTTCATTAAATTAATATTGTTCTATGGTTTTACTTTTTCCTTCTCATAATTTTGAGTGTAAAAATGGTAAAGTAAATAGTCATTTTCGTGTATTTGAGATAAATCTACTATTTAGATATTTCATGCTTACTATATGAAGTTAATATTGTTTGTGATAATTATTTATTTTCTTTATTAATATTAATTCACTCCATTTCATCTTTACTTATTCTTACAGAAAATCATTGTTTAAATACAAATCTTAATATCATCTCATTAAATTCAATAATTCATTAAAACACTGTACTTTTTGAAATTTTAGTATTTATAACTTTATATCAAGTAATCAAATCAAATATCCTAGATATCAAGTAATCAATTATCCTAAATCACGATGTTTTTTTATTATACAAATTCATTTTATTTTTTAAATCAAATATTCTAAATTTACGCATATATTTAAAAATAATTTGGTAATAATTCGGGTAATAGGTTACCCGCGAGTTACCTGAGACCCTATGAGTATGGGGATGGATTTGAAATTTATTACCCAAATGGATATGGGTACGGATATGGGTAGACATGTACCTCTTTGGGTATGGGTAAGGGTATTATACTACCCTACCCATAACCTACCCATTGCCATCCCTAATTTCAGCTAACGTGGCCTCCATATTGACTTTTTTTTTATTTTTTTTTTTTTATAAACCCTTACCCATACCCTACCCATTGCCATCCCTAATTTCAACTGACGTGGCCTCCATATTAGACTTTTTTTTTTTTGCCACATTTTTTTTTCTTCACTTACCTGTTTTCTCTCTCTCTGCACGAATTAATCTCTCTCACCTGTTAGCTCCGAGACAAGTATCCATCATCCTCAATTTCCAAATCTTCAACCTCAGATTTCACCTCACCATCCTTCATGGAAGACTTGAATTAATTTATTTTATATGAGTTTTTTTTTTTTTTTTTTTGAGAAAAAAATTTGAATTAATTTATTTTATAGTCTATTTGTACTCCTATGAATTATGGATTAAACAAAAAAGAAAAAAAAATCAAGAAACCATACCTTCTCTCTCTCTCCTCTCTTTGTACTCAATAGAAGAATCCCCTTATCATTTCCCTCCACAGATCTCCAAATTCCCATTCACCAAACCTAACTTTCTCTCTCTAAAAAACTGTCTATTAGTTTCTTTGTCACCTAACAAACCAAACTCGAATCAAACCACACCAATACTTCAAATACCAATGCAAACCAGCTAACACTTCCACTCTAGTGAACCCATAAATTCTGATGAATACCACCCCAAAATAAAACCACAATTAGATAATTCATGGATAGTAAAATTGGATTATTTTTTTATAATAAAGAGTCATCACATACAAAATTTCTTGAGCTCCAAGTTTGGTAAAAGAAAGGATATTTTTTATAATAAAGCAAGACCTCCCACCACAATGCTCCTAATTAACACGCTCATCAGTAAATTCAAATCTCAAACTTAATCAAAATTATGCACAAATAAATTGGCAAGTAAATGGAGCACCTTAGAGACAATTTGAAACTCGAATCCCAAAGAATGAGAAGGAAACAACCTATGAAGAATGCCGCGAGCAGCGGCCACTTGGACTAAAGGAGGAGCTTGCTCTTGTGGTCATGAATTTCCAAGAGTCGAAAAATGTAATCAACGCTAATCGTCGATGACTGAGCTAAGGATAGTATAGTACTATAGTGGAAACAATCGCTTTTGATGATAAGATAAACATTTTGAACCATGAAACAACACCATTAGAGGCCCACCATAGAGCTTATAGACAGGGGGTTGCACAGAAGACTATGGATGAGTATGATAGCGGTGATCGCAATAGCGATAAGGGTCCTGGTGCTAAGGATGAGGGAAGCACGGCTCCGCTGCCTAAGAAGGTCAGTTTCAAGAATTTTTCTATGTTGATTTTGATTTGGTTCCTTTTCTTTTGGTAATATTTTTGTTTTCTTTTTCTAACTTTACTATTTTACTTTAGTAGCAATAGTTAATGTTAATAATGAAAATATAATCCGGATAGTTAATGTTAAAAACACGTGGCAAAAAAAAAATAATAAAAAAATCTAATAGGAGTGCCACATCAACTAAACTAATGATTGGCTAACGAAAAATGGATGGAAGGACCATCCTATTACAATGTAGCATAATTCAATGTTTTTTTGTCACACTTTGAAATTGGAGGACAAAAGTGCGTATTAGTCAATTATTTAAGGACGACGAGTGAAATTAACCCTAAAAACCTAGAAGGGGATTTGAATCCTTAAAAGTTATCTTTTTCTGAAAGGGAAGAAAGGCAAAAAAGGCAAGTGAGAGAGAGGGGCAAGGGTGAAGCTTAAAACAGCAGAGCAATTTCAAATAAAAGTAACAAAACCTTTGAACTTGCATGTAAAGCTATGTGCAAATGCAATGCAACCCTTGAGGTTGCTAACCATAAGTCAGAGAAATGAATTAAGGTTGCTTCTCAGACAAATAAACTAGAAACACTAGCAAAACCAAACCCAAATTATTGATAAACAGTTCTTGTTTCAATATTTCATTTGCACCACTATATTTCTTGATAGCAAATGGTTTGCTACTCAAATTTTTTCATGCTTCAAAAACAATCAATAGTAGACCTACTAACTGGGAAGCAGTAATCTAATACCAAACATGGGAAGGGTTTGAAGAATGCTCTTGTAGAACTAAATCCTTTTATACAAAAAGAGTGGCAAGGTGCCTTGCAATTTCTTATCTTCATTTTTCTTTTTCAGGTATAATAAGAAAGAACAGTGGCTCAACCTATTATCTTACTTGAGAGCATACCACGATAGTCCTTGACCCAAAAAAAAAAAAAAAAAAAGCTAAACCACAAAGTCCCACATCTCAATGAGATTCCACAATGTTGTACGTTGAACTTGTAAGGTGCCTTACAAATATTTATTTTGCTTTTTTTCTCATATATGAAAAAGAGACTAACTATGGCTCGACCTATAATGTCTAGAGTAAGGTAAACTTTTACCAAAATAAAACCAAGAGAGAATCAATAGCAATGCACTACATTCAAAAGGCAAAATGAAAATATATCATATACATAGTACATCAAGCTGCAGGAGACTATATTTATGGTCTCACCAAAGAATAAGTCCTATTATCTACATAAAGAAATTTGAAAACAGTCATACCATTAAGCATTTTGTGTGATGCTAATGCTGTTTGACTCAAATCTGAATCCTCATATGCAAACTCTACAGTTTGCCAATTTACTGAGAAATGATCCGAATTTTTTAAATTTAATTAAAAAAAAAAGAGTCAAATTGCAATTTTCAGCATGTATGCCATCTACAACAGATATGGTAGCAGACTTGTAGCAGAATGTAAACAAAAGATTAAAGGGTTTCTCTAATAATGGGTGCTGGTCAAAGCTGATATACATATATTGGTCTTTGAGCAATATAAAATATCTTATACATCCAATATAAGTAATTTAGGTATTCTGTATAGTATAGAAATCACTATGGTACTGTTTGGAATAAATCATGTGCAAGAATTCAATTGCAGTTTGGAATAAATTTTAAAGTGATAAAATTCATTTGAATTCTATTGTTGGGAATAATTAAAAAATAAAAAATGTAATTATTTTGTCGTTTTTCCCTTTAGTTTATTAAATGAATTCAATTCTTATAAAATCCTTCAACTTTAGCATGATTTTCTTTCAAAATGAGACTTTTTTTAACTCAACAAAACTTAAATATATTAGTTATACCTTCCCAAACATGAGAATTGACAAAATAGAATTTAATTGAATTTAAGTCTTGCAAAACTTGAGTTTCCAAAGAGAGAGACAAGAGGAAGAGGGGGGGGGGGGGGGGGGGGGGGGAGGTAGTCAAAAGCGAGAGGCGCACTCAAGGCGATAGATTTTTTCATCACCTAAGGCGCAAGGCACTAAAAAAGCGCTCGCCCGAGCGAAGCAAGGCGCAAATTTGTAAAAGATTCCAATTATATTAAAACTACTAAAACATTAATACAATACATATATAAACAAATAATCAAATTGTTTAGAATAAAAGAAAATATTGTTACAATTTTTTATTGTTTGAATTGAGAAGAGAGAGAAAAAAAAAACATATATAGACAATAGAAGAAGAGACAAAAAAAAAATAGGGAAAAAGAAGTACAACATAAATTCTGCAACAATAAAGAAACACTAAAGATTGACAAGGAGGGAGACAGTAGAGACACAAGGGAATCCATGAAAGGATTAAAATAAACGGAAGAGAAATAAACTAAAATTAGTGGAAGGAGTAAAAATAAAGAAAAAGAAATAATTGAAGAACAGTAAAAAAATAATAAAAGGCAAGACAATGATGATAAACTCTCTTTAACAGAGTAAGTTTTGACGAAAGCATGTTAAGAAACAAAACTGCTTTGTCTCTAGTGGTGCAGGAAGTTTTGTTTGAATGAAATCCTAATTGCTCTAGGAGTCTATTTTCTTTGAGCATTTAAGTTAAAAAGGAAGTATAAAAGATGTGCAAGAAACTACACTATAACATGTAAAGACTTATTTTATAATAATATCAGTGTTTCACGTGAAATAAATAACTTTTGAGATTTATTTTAGACAAGCATGCGCCTCATTAAATACGCCTTGCCTTGATGGTTTAAAAGCGCTAAATCTTATCCTCGCCTCGCCTAGGCGCACGTGGCGGGGGGCAGGGGCGGGGGTGGGGGCTGCGGCATATATCTTTTACAATTTCAGTTAATAGAGTAGCTAAGAAACAGAAAAGGCACCTCTTTTGCACAGAAGAAACTCACCGCATCTTTTATTTTCTTTGTCATAGACTCAGCATTCCTAGAAGCAAGTCTTAAGCAGCGCATTATATCACTCTGCATCACACCTTCCCCTCCAGCTTTCTGAATAGCACAAATATCACCATTTGCATTCACCGTAACAGTCATTCTTCCTCCCATAACAGCCTCCTCATTATGGGTTGGATCTACCAACTGCATAACACTCATTTACATTAAATTGACTGGTAAAATATTAACTCTATGAATATGAATTATGGAAAATACAAGGAATTTATAGGACTAGCTTTACCTACCATGGTGTGCTCACTGTTAAAAAATGCAAATGTCACTGCTATAGGAAGATGATGTACTATCAAAGGAAGTGGTTCTTTCACCTGCCATAATAAAACAAGAATAAGAAATGAACAATATGAAAAATCTTAGAACCTAAGGCTTAGAATAAATCAAATGAATGTCATTCAGTGACCAAACAGAGAACTTATAGCCTACAGAATTACTGTGAAAAAGGGGCAATAAAGGCCTTTATTACTGACAATAATCTCAGCCTTATTCTAAGGAAAGGCATCATTTTTAGTTGTCAACAATATCAAGAGGTATGAGATCATGGAAATATGGATGAGCACTCGATCCCAGAGTGCTCACATTAGGCCAAATATAGTTATATCTAGAGGTAAGCTATGAAAATGTTGACATTTTAGCAGTGAAGCAATTTCTTGATCCAATTCTAACACCTCAGTGGTTATTCTAACCCATTTGATGAATTAAATTTTGGTCTGCTCTCCTTCGTTTTCAACTTCTATTGATCTCATAATTTCTATTAAAATATCAATGTATTAGAATCTTAAGTTGAAGATAAACAATCAGCTCTTAATATCCAAGATGAAAGCTTTCAACTACTGCTAATGAGCAAGCCTAACCTCCTACTATTTGCTGTGAAATAAGTGTGTGAGACAATCCATTGCAACCCCATTTTCCAAACTGTAATCACAAATTGCAAGAGCAGGTTTTGTGACCACCAACAAAGAACAAACAATAAACTCCCATCCCCCCAAATAGAAGCCACTCTACCCTTATCACAAACCAAATACATCATTGAGAATATACTAGCAACACATAAACCAAAGATCAGAAAACAAAGTTAACAGATAATCTGAAGGAATTTATGGTCCTGCATGGTTATTAGGACCCAGGATTTCAAGAGTTTCCACTAGCTAATTCCTAATAACAGTAAGGGCAATGAAACAAAATGAAAAATTTTGGTTGTAAGCCTAAAGGCAGATGGATTAACCAAGAAGGCAGATGAGTTCTTTTGCTATATTTGTTTCTGTTAAAAAGTCAATAGAGAAAAAAAAAATATTAGATCCTTGATTACCGTTATGGCTACTTCCTACATTCTCCTGCAGACCATACCCTAAAACCCCATGCGAACTCAGACTAAAAAAGGATAGAAAAGGAAGTTAATCAATCTGATACATAAGCAACTCTAGAAGTTGCTCGTGTATGAGTTGCTTGACCTAAGGTTATAAGAGAATACACATACGAGTTGCCAGCTACCAGAACCAAAATAAAAGTTTGACAATGTACAATGATCAACTAAAAGGTCTTCAACCCAATATAACATGGAAAAAAGAAACACTAACATAATATGTCCTTTTGAGGTAAAATAAAAACCTACTTTCGAAATAAAGTAAAAAACTATCTTGTTATGCAGGAAATGGAAATACGGCTGGCCATGATCAACTAAAAGGCCTTCAACCCAATATAACGGGAAAGAAACTGAAAATACAATGTCCTTTCTGACTCTAGTAAAAAACTATCTTATTGCGCAAGAAATGGAATTGCAAACTGGCCATGATCATAGCTGATAATTTTCAGTTCCAGAAGGATCTTAAATGTAACGAACATCAATATGAGAACCTACAATAAATTAAATGAGCTAACCTCAGGTGGATGTATAATCACTTGTTGACCATCTTCTCCTCCTAACGTGCATTCTGGCCTCCGAAAAGTCAATAGAGCAGCTAAGGCAGCAATATTGGCTGCATCAACAAGATTTCTGCTTCCACAACAGTTATGTGAAAATGCAAAAAAAAAAAAAAAAAAAGACAGTAATATAATAAGCCTTAGCAGACAAACTAAAGAAATAAACCTGTACGAAAACCTAACAAAAGAAAAGAGAGGACAGGAGAGAAGTGATTAAGCTTACCCCCCATTATCCAAGATGTGAAGGTCAATTCGAATGGCCCAAACTAACTTCCCAGCAAGAACACAAAGAGATTCTGTATCCACTGCCCTGCTTTCCCTGCAGATCAACTAAAATTGTCAAATGAAATCATTTTAATACAAGATCTACTCTTAAAAGGCTTATATTTCTGACCCTACTTATAAGTAAACCATCAAAATAAATATATGTACCATACCCAAAAAAAAGTAGTCATTACTACATGAACACAAAAAAATATGTATCTGCATTTACATTCTACATATGCATGTGCTTTTGTGTGTATTTTTACCATATTCTTCTGATAAAAATAATTTATCCAAAAAAAAAAAATAGATCATTCATATTCAAATTTGTAATAAATCTGAATACATATCATGATAACTATGTAAAATGCAAATTAAAAGAAAAATCACCTTAAACCACGATCAATTATACGGCCCAACTCCACTGCAGATTCTCCTGGACGGCCTAGTTCAAATGAAGGATCAGCCATTGGAGAGAACTCTGTAAAAATTGAAAGTGATCCTTCATTTGGTCGGTCTCGATAAGGTTGAACTAGTTGACTAGTCACAAAACCCATTACATGAGTCTGGCCCAGCTGCACCTCTGATGACCCATCTTCCCTGCAAAGTCACAAATAAAAAATAAAAAAAATCAACAACAGGGATAACATGTGTAAGGATACAAGCCTAAGTATTATCAATTACAATACAATGACATCAGATTAATGTAGTCATCCAGCAGCAATTTTCTAACAATTTCCCAACAATTTCAAAGTAACATCAAAAGTAAACCTTTTTCTTTCAAGTCACAGACCAAACTTAAAAATTCCATAACTAGCAGAAAATCCCACCTAGTTACTTTTCATCAATTCTTCACCTTTCAACATCAAACTTCACCCAGCAAAATCATACCGAAATCCTTTCAATCCATTCTACTGAAATTACAGATTCTATTAGCTTGCCCACCGAAAAAAAAAAAATACAGAGGAAGCAACTTGCCTGCCAAACTTGATCGTCATTTTACGATACTCGAGGGGGTTACGACCGTCAATTCTGAGGTCTGAAGCCAAAGCAGTCTCAATGAATTTCTTCTCATTCACTGTCATTCGCCATGTATTGGCCAATCTTGCATCCATTTTCTCAAATTCTACTTAAGAATGAAAAATACAGAGATAGAGATGGAAAAGAGTTAAAATCTAAAACAAATGGGTACTGTTAAATTGGCAAATTCCTTTGTTTGTTGAAGTAGAGATTGAGGAACGACTGTTACTGGTGACTTGGCTTGCCAATTTCACCCACTTAAAACCCTAGGGTTTTGCTTTTGCTCGTGACTTGCACAGTTTATTTTTTTTATTTTGTTAGGTCCCGGTGCGAAGTCATAGACATCTTTTTGTACCTTGAACAGGCGTACTTCACTTAATTGTGTGCTACCGTTACTTGATATTTTCTTAAGTAAAATTTAGTTGAGTATGAAATAGATAAATTTTAGTTGAAAATAGTTATTTCTAACCGGTTACCTATTAAATTTGTTTCCTCTCTCTTTTATTAGGGTATAGTTCCTGTTTCTCTTCATCAAATAAACAGACTAAAACTAAACTAAAAAAAGAAAGAGAGAGGAGGAAGAACTCATGAATTTCCTGACAAATTTTGATTGTTTCTTTTTGCCTTTTATATTTCTATAAACCTTTTCTTTCCTCCATTGTCATTGAATCCATTAAAATTAAAAATCTTAAAAGCTTCCAATAATGTAAGATAGTATCATTCAACGGCAAGACGAAGGAGATTTTCTTCAAGAAGTTTTTCAATTTTCTTCAAAATAAATTTCTCTCCCAATATCCATCCTGAGAAGAATTTCAATTTTATTTATTCACTGCCTTTTAGCTTTATTCACCCCCTCAATTGTTAGAAGCCAGAGACAGGCACTGCAAGAGGTCATCCCTTTTGATAACTATCTTACTAGCGATTAGTTATCTAAAACTCCTTTTTATTCTAATATTTCATGTAAATTTTAAAAATTGATTAAGTAATTGATAAGCAATAGAACAAATCAATATCCACATTTTTTATTTTATTTTTAGAGTCCATTCGGGGGAAGGAAATCAAGGAAATTTGCTACTTGTTCCAAACCATAGATATTTTTGTGTGTTAAAAAAAAAATTGTTTCTTGATGCTTACAATAAGTGAAATCTCAAAATTTTGATGGCTAACATTTTCAAACTATTATGATTTGTGGCTTGAGTATTATAAACATTTTAGGGAATGTTATATTCACCTAGTATTGGGAGGCTTATAATGCCTTTTTTTTTTCATAGTTACTAAAGTTAATGGTTCTTGACTTGGGTTTGTAAAATGATTAGTATTATAACATGGTTTCAAGCATTCAACAATTAATTGATAATCTTTACGCGATAAATTTCTTTTGTATGGATCAACAATAACATTCAGCTATCCATTTAAATGAAATCTATGATTTTTGTTCTTTGTACAGTGCGCAACTTAACAGTTAATATTTATTTTGTATGGATCAAAATAACTTGACTTTGAATTGTTTTGATTATGTGATGAGATGGTTTATCGAATTGTTTTGATTATGTAATGAAATGTGTTTTTACTTAATAACTTTTTTTATGGTGAGTTGGTAATATATTAGAAGTTGGTTATAAGTATAGTAAAGGAACACTTCTTGCCTTTGTTGGGAAATTTGATGAAATATTGGCAAAAGTATTGCCTGCAATTACAATAAAAGAACATTTTTTGCCTCTGTTGGTTATTAAATTTATTTACTATATTTTTAGCAAAAACTTAGAAGAAAAAATGATATGTCCACAGTGTGAAGATTGGGAAGAAAAGGATAACAAAAATGTGACGATAATGAGAACTTAGAAGAGTTTTCTGCCAAATTTAACCTGAGAAACAATAAGAACATTATTAATAACAATTTGAGATAAACTAAAAGGAATATGGAAAAGTTTTAAATTTGGTACAGGCTATTATACTAGCATTTCTTTTTTCATTTTTATATTGATTTTTCTGTTCAAATTTTCTATTGTGTTCCAATTTTGTGAGTGAGAGAGAGGGAGGGTGGAGAGGGAGAAGAAAAAACATAATAAAAGATTAAAGAAATGAAATTGAAAAAAAGCTTGATTATGGGTTTTTTGTGCTTCTTCTTTCTACAAAATCAGTAATTCTATTTTTATTTTTTTATTTTTAATTTTTGGTACTTTATTTTTTTTAACTCAATAGACAGATGACTACAGTATATTGTATCATCATTTATTTATCAATAATAATTAGGATTTATTATTGGTTTTCTTCTAATTTGCATCAATTTTTTTCTTTTCTTTATATTTTTAGTTCTATATTAATTTATTGTTCTCAACCTACATGATATTCTTCAAGATATTCATCAAGTGTTGCACAAAACCCTTTGCATATGCAATATGATTCCATGAATGAAAATTATCAAAACAATTCATTAATTTACCCTTTAGCTATAGCCATTTGACTTTTATCTCTTGATTCTTTACTAAGCACAACCTTTTCTTTTTCGCAATGAGCTAGTAAGCAATTATTATGGTATTTTGTGTAAATGCCTTTTGCTATCTCATGTTGACATATATTTTCATTATGTGTTGCTACCATTATGTGTTCTAATTGCTTAGTTGTACATAGAATGATCAACTTCTGCTTAGAATAAAATATTTTGTGCTTTGAGTTAAGATGCAATCTTATGTTTAATTTTTTGCTATGGTAAAAAAAGCTTTAGGACTATTGAGTAAACCTTTTTGTGTAATTCACAGGATATCACTAATGTTAATTTTATATACTTATATATAATAAATCTCTTTCCCTACATGATTTAATTTTTATATCTTTCAATTACAATTTTAGAACTTGGGAATTGATTTTTGATGTGAGATAATAGCATTGAAATATTCTTGACTTTTTAAATTTGAAATTAAAAAAAAATTAATATGATTAGGCCTACAATATCGTGTGGGTAATCCTGCTATTATATTTTATTTCTCTTCCTCTTTTGTTATGGGTTTAGGGCTGTCATTCTTTCATTTTTTGATGGGTTTTACTCCTAATTCTTTGATCTAGGTATGTTGTAGTGGTGTGTTGATCATGTGTTTTTCTTTCAGTAGTTGAGGATTGGCTTTGGAATAATAGTAACTTTATTCCATATAAAAAAATGATCTATTAAACACTTCTTCAGGCTGAAATTATTTAATTACTCTCTTTTGCCTTCAATTTTGTCAGTTAAACCTTTCTTTTCCTCTATTGTTATTGCACCCATAAAAATTGAAAACATAAAAGCTTCCAATTAATATAAAGGTGAAAAAATTCTTCCAAATTGTCCAGTCACTAAAGAGTGAAAAAAAACTTGAAGGTGAAGGTGTTTAACATCAATGTTGCAAAATTAACCATATAAATATGGAACTATATCATTCTTTTCAATTTCATTTCTTTTTATATTTATCATTGTGTTAAATGATGGTATTGCTTTTATTATTATTTTTTTTATCCTGGCTGTTCTTTGACATTATCAATGCAATGGATGCAAAGATGAATAATTTTGCCACTTATGCATTTAAGATAGGTAATATACTAGGCATTTGATATTAAACATAAACCAATAAATAATACCTTCTAACCAGTTTAATGTTGCTAAGGTGGATGATTGGTATTTTAATCCCATGCATATTATGAAAGTGTCTTAAACTGTGGAATTTTCTTTGACAGATATTGAATGGTGTGTTTCTTAAAGTGAACAAAGCAACTGTGAACATGCTGCATAGGGTTGAGCCATATGTGACTTAGGGATAAGAGATTAATAGGTAATGTGGTATCCATATGTTGATTTACATCTTCATTTTTAATGTATATGTTAATTTACATCTTCTTTTAATGTATATGTTGATTTACATCTTCCTTTAATGTATATGTTGATTTACATCCTCCTTTAATGTATGCCTTTGTGTTAATGCATTACTTTCTCCATCAGTAGACAGTTGGAAGTTTTGGAATTATTTGCACGGAAGATTTGATTCATGAAATCATAACTGGGGCCACATTTCAAGGAAGTAATTTGTATTCTCTAGCCATTTAAGCTGATTGCTCCATCTAAAGGTTTGAAAAAGAAAAGGAACTATCATATGGAGGGCGGTGATGTTGGAAATCTTGAGGATTATATTAATGAGCTCATTAGAAGGATCAATTATCTTGTAATGTGTTTGCTTCTCTTAATTTAGTTTTTAAACTTGGGAATTGTGTAGCACTATCAATGTTGATAGTTCTTTCTAATCAACATATTGTGTTTTCTATTTCTGATGAAGTTGTGCAAGTTGAAACACTACAATATGCTGTTCTTCAATGGATTGATATTTGGATTGAGTTTTATGACTATATTATTTAGTATAATTGGATGTAAACTGTTGTTTTGGTTTGAAATGGATTATTGCTTGCTTAGTTTTCTAAGCAGTAAGGGATCAATTAATTAGAAAGTATAAATTATCTGGTGAGAGAAAGATTAGATTTTAAGGCAGTGCAACCTAGTTTTAGCGAATTTGTAAAAAAGCGCACAACCTTGTGCGCTTCAAGTGGAAGCGCACAACCTTGTGCGTTTTAAACTACCTCTGCCATTTTTGGTGAAATTTCGAAAAAATGCACAAGGTTGTGCACATCAAGTGCACAACCTTATGCATGTTAAAATATTTCTACCAATTTTTGTGAAATTTCAAAAAAAATGCACAAAATTATGCACTTAAAGTGCACAATCTTGCTCATGTTAAAATACCCTTATCATAGACTATAAATGTTCAGGACTATTTTCTTACTGGCCATGGACATTTGTGACATTGTATATATGAATATTTTGTTTTTCCTTCATTCATAGTAGAAAACTAGATAGAAATTCATTAGAAGGGACTGTGAAGTTTACAGGTCCAACAAATATGATTGACTCGTAAGAAAAAAATTGATGAATTATAGCTTATGTTTTCTTTGCTCACTTGAAGGAATTTTATAATATCCTATATTGGATAAGTGCTTTCTTAAGAATAATTTGAGTTATTGATTTTCAAATACTTGTCCAATAATAAATTAAGAAAAAGTTTTGTTCAAGGTGTTGCAAAATTAAAAAAAAAAAAAAAAAAAAAAAAAAAAAAAAAAAAGCAAAAGTTTATGCTATTCAAAAGCACAATCCCGTGCACTTTAAAAATGCCACTGCCATTGGGCAATTTTTGTAGAATTGCATAGGCTTATGCAAATTCAAGTTCGGTTCACAATCTCATGACATATTGGGTATAAATGCATAAATGGACAGGTCTATTTTTTACAATCCTATAAAATATGATTATTTTTTATAAAAATTAAAGAAATTTATAAAATATCTCTCATTTTAGTTATTATTTTTTAAATATTAATTATTTACAAAATATGATTTTTTTTTTTAGAAAATTCTTAAGAAATTTATAAAATATTCCTGATTTTGATCATTATTTTATAACTTTAATATTTACAAAATATGGTTTTTTTTTACAAAATTCTTAAGAAATTTACAAAATATTTATGATTTTGGCCATTATTTTGTAATTTTAAGAAATTACAAAATAGGATAATTTTTTACAAAATTCTCATTTTTTTACAAAATATCGCTGATTTTGTCCATTCTTTTGTAACATTACAATTTACAAAATATGTTACTTTTTTGCAAAATTATCAACAAATTTACAAAATTTTTCTACTTTTAGCCATTATTTTGTAATTTTAATGAATTACAAAATATGACTATTGTTTACAAAATTATCCATATATTTACAAAATATTTCTAATTTTAACAATTATTTTGTAATATTAAAAAATTACAAAATATAGCTATGTTTTATAAATTCTAGAAATTTATAAAATATCACTGATTTTGATAATTATTTTGTAACCCTTAATTTAAAAAATGTGTCACCTTTTTACAAAATTATCAATATATTTACAAAATATTTTCGATTTTAGCCATTATTTTGTAATCGTAAGGAATTATAAAATATTGCTATTTTTTAGAAAATTCTCATGAAATTTATAAAATATCATTAATTTTGACAATTATTTTGTAAACTTAAAATTTACAAAATATGTTACTTTTTTACAAAATTATCAAAATATTTGCAAAATATTCTAGCCATTATTTTGTAATTTCAAGAAATTACAAAATATTGCTCTTTTTCACAAAATTTTTAAGAAATTTATGAAATATTCATGATTTTGGTCATTATTTTGTAATCTTAAATAATTACAAAATAAGAACATTTTTTACAAAATTCTCATAATTTTTATAAAATATCGTTGATTTTGACAATTTTTTTGTAACCTTAAGAGTTACAAAATATATCACTTTTTTATAAAATTATCAACATATTTACAAAATGTTTCTATTTTTAGTCATTATTTTGTAATTTTAAAGAATTACAAAATATAGTTTTTTTTTTTACAAAATTTACAAAATATTACTGATTTTGATAATTATTTTGTAATATTAAGATTTATAAAATATAACACTTTTTTATAAAATTATCAATATATTTACAAAATATTTTAGTCTTTTCTTGTAATCTCAATAAATTATAAAATATTGCTCTTTTTTATAAAATTCTTAAGAAATTTACAAAATATTTATAATTTTGGCCATTATTTTGAAACCTTAACAGATTACAAAATAAGATCATTTTTTACCAAATTCTCATTTTTTTTTACAAAATATTGCTGATTTTGGCAATACTTTTGTAATTTTAAAATTTACAAAATATGTCACTTTTTTACAAAATTATCAACATATTTACAAAATTTTCTATTTTTAACCATTATTTTGTAATTTTAAGGAATTGCAAAATATAACTATTTTTTATAAAATTTTCAAGAAATTTACAAAATATCACCGATTTTGACAAGTATTTTGTAACCCTTAATTTACAAAATAAAGCACTTTTTTACAAGATTATTAATATATTTACAAAATATTTTTGATTTTAGCCATTATTTTATAATTTTAAGGAATTACAATATTGTTATTTTTTACAAAATTTTTAAGAAATTTACAAAATATCACTGATTTTGATAATTATTTTCAAACATTAAAATTTACAAAATATGACTTTTTTTACAAAATTATCAATATATTTACAAAATATTTTAGCATTTTTTTGTAATTTTAATGAATTACAAAATATTGCTCCTTTTTTACAAAATTCTCAATAAATTTACTAAATATTCATAATTTTAGCCATTATTTTGTAGCATTAAGAAATTACAAAATAAGATCATTTTTTATGAAATTTTCATAACTTTTACAAAATATAGTTGTTTTTGTCAATCCTTTTGTAATCTTAAAATTTATAAAATATGTCATTTTTTTACAAAATTATCAACATATTTACAAAATTTTTCTATTTTTGGCCATTATTTTGTAATTTTAAGAAATTATAAAATATAACTTTTTTTATAAAATTTTTAAAAAATTTACAAAATATCACTGATTTTGATAATTATTTTGTAATCTTAAGATTTACAAAATATGACACTTTTTTACAAAATTATCAATGTATTTACAAAATATTTTAGCCTTTTTTTTGTAATCTCAATGAATTACAAAATATTACTATTTTTTATAAAATTTTCAAGAAATTTACAAAATATTCATGATTTTGACCATTATTTTATAATTTTAAGGAATTACAAAATAAGATTATTTTTTACAAAATTCACATGATTTTTATAAAATATCGTTGATTTTAGCAATTTTTTTGTAAGTTTAAAATTTATAAAATATATCACTTTTTTACAAAATTATCAACATATTTACAAAATTTTTCTATTTTTAGCCATTATTTTGTAGTTTTAAGGAATTACAAATTATAGCTTTTTTTACAAAATTCTCAATAAATTTATAAAATATCATTGATTTTGACAATTATTTTATAATATTAAAATTTATAAAATATGGCATTTTTTACAAAATTATCAACATATTTACAAAATATTTTAGCCTTTTTTTGTAATCTCAATGAATTACAAAATATTATTTTTTTTTACAAAATTTTCGAGAAATTTACAAAATATTTATAATTTTGATCATTATTTTTGTAACTTTAAGAAATTACAAAATAGGAGCTTTTTTTTTATAAAATTCTCATGATTTTTACAAAATGTCGCTGATTTTGATAATTCTTTTGTAATCTTAATATTAACAAAATATGTCACTTTTTTATAGAATTATCAAAATATTTCTATTTTTAGCCATTATTTTGTAATTTTAAAGAATTATAAAATATGTCTATTATGTATAAAATTATCAATATATTTACAAAATATTTTTAATTTTAGCCATTGTTCGGTAATATTAAGGAATTACAAAATATATCTATTTTTAACAAAATTTTTAAGAAATTTACAAAATATCCCTGATTTTGACAATATTTTGTGACCTTGAGGAATTACAAAATATAACTATTGTTTATGAAATTCTTATGATATTTATAAAATATCACTGATTTTGACAATTATCTTGTAATATTAAGATTTACAAAATATGATTTTTTTTTTACAAAATTATTAATATATTTATAAAATATTTCATATTTCTTCCATTATTTTGTAATATTAATGAATTACAAAATATAGCTATTTTTTATAAAGTTTTTAAGAAATTTACAAAATATTATTGATTTTGATCATTATTTTATAACATTTATTTATAAAAAATACATATTTTCTTACAAAATTCTTTGTAAATTTATGAATATCGGATAACCTAAAAAATTTAAAAAAATATGACTTTTTTACAATATTCTCCACAATTTACAAAATATTGGTGATTTTTGCCATTATTTTGTAACTTTCAAAATTTACAAAATATAGTTCTTTTTTTTATGAAAATCTCTATAAATTTACAAATTATATGTTATTTTAATCATTATTTTTTAACCTTAAGGACTCATAAAATATAGCTTTTTAACAAAATCCTTTAACAATTTTTCATATAGTTACTGATAAAAATTTTGTTATTTTAATTTTTTTATTTTAAATAATGACTTTTTCTTATAAAAGAAAACTTTTTCTTATGAAATTATATAATTGTCATAAATTTTTAAAATATTTCAATAATAGTTGGATTAGAAAATCTTATGGCAAATAAAAATTTAATATTTGTTATTTATTTTTAATATTAATATTTGTGATATTAAAATTCAATAATTAAAAAAAATAAATTTAAAAAATCAACATTTTGCTAGTAATAAACCATTAGAAAAAAAAAATCTTAACTTTTGCTTGCACAGTTGTACCAGGTGGGAAGCTTTTTTCTTAAATGAACTCAAAAAGAAGAAAGAGGAACCGGTAAATAAGTTGCCATTTTACAATAAATGAATTTTTTTTACAAAATTTTTCTTCAATTTAGAAAATTTTGATTTCATAGATTATTTTGTAAATTAAAGCTGCTTATAAAAAATTAGTATTATTATAAAAGAAGTTACAAAAATATAAGCAATTCTTTGCATTATTATGTAAATTATAAACTTTTACCAAAAGAAAAAAAAAGTGTCATCAGCAAAATCATTTTAATACTTACTCTTTCATATCATTGTGTAAATGACAATTTTTTTACACAAAATATTATTTTTATAAAATTTAAAAAAAAGATATTTCATATTTTTATTTTTTAATTAAATACTTCTTATAAAAAAAATTCTTTAAGAAATTATATAATTGTCATAAATTTTTAAAATATTTCAATAATAGTGGGATTGGAAAATCTCAAAGCAAATAAAAATTTAATATTTTTTATTTTTTTTTAATATTCATATTTATGATATTAAATAATTTAGTAATTAAAAAATAAATTTTAAAAAAAGTTATTTTATTATTATTTTGTAACCTTTAGACATATAAAAAAAATGACAATTTTTTACAACATTTACCATAAATTTTCAAAATAATGCTGATTTTACCCATTATTTTATAATTTTAAAGCATTTATAAAAAAAATTATTTTTTATAATGTTCTCCAGAAATTTACAAAATGATATTTATTTTATCTATTATTTTGTAAGTTGAAGGCATTTACAATAAATGAAATTTATTTTGTAAAATTCTCTGAAAATTTATAAAATTGTTTAAATTAAAAACCTTTTTTTAATTTAAATTTACAAATATAAATGCAAATAAATTTTAAATTTGAGGAAAATACTATAATTATAAAAACTTATTGGAAATAAATTTTTTTTATTCGTTGTAAAATTTTTCATTTATTTTTCTTTGATAATGATCTTTTAAATTTTATATTATTGAGATTATTAATGATAAAAAAATTATTAAAAATAAATAAAATATGAATTTTGTAATTACTGTGTTAAAGAAAAATTGCAGCAGCTTGAGTGGGAAGTGCGTCTTCAAATGCCGGGAAATCACAATTTCATTTAAAAAGGTTATCTGTGTTAAGATATATTATAAGATTTGATTGATATCTTTTCATATACATGAATATTCTAGTTTGCATATTAGTATTGATTGTATTTTTCTTATTGGAAAAACTTCATATTTCTTGTGTTTTCCTTATTGGAAAAGCTTTTTATTTCTTTCTATTCTGTACTCTATATAAAGGGTTTAATACTATTAAATGGAACAACTAGAAAAACTATTCTCTTCTCTATATTCTTTATTCATGTTTTTCTCCATTTTATTTATAACACGTTATCAGCACGAATCGTTCTATAACATTGTTCATAATTTTGGATAGCTTGTGGTTTGCTACAACCTAACTAAGGCAAAAAATTTGAAGAAATAAAATTCAAGATTTATGGTAAACAATTTTTGTCTAATTAATTACTATTATTATTAATATTTATCTATCAAATACATTTTTTTTAAGAAAAAAAAACTAAATCGTTTTTTTTTTAAGAAATCGTTTGAACATATTGGGCTAATTAATTTGAAGAAATCATTTTTTCTTCTCTCTTACAATCATTTATCTCAAATTGTTTTTTTTTTAGATTTATAAAGATTTAATATACTATTTAATGATTAATCAATTAAATTCTAGTTGCTGAAAAACTATCATTATATTTTAAATACTAGTTCTTGAAAAACTAGTATTATTTATAGTTCCTAAAGAATTAATTAAATAAATAACTAAGCTATGAGTTTCTAGAGAATTAGTATTATATTTTAAATTCTAGTTCTTCAGATATTTATAATTCCTGAAATACTAATTAAATAAATAACTAAGCTATGAGTTCCTGAAGAATTAATACTAATTACAGTTCCTGAAAAACTGGTATTCCCTATAGTTCTTGAAGAATTGGTATTCTCTACAGTTTTTGAAAAACTGATATTCTCTATAGTTCCTGAAGAACTGATATTTTATATAGTTCCTGAAAAACTAATTAAAGTAAACAAATTCATTAAAGAATCATTAAATGTTCCTGAAGAACTAAATGCATTGTCTACAAGTCTTTAAAAGACTGATTTTATTATGATTTTATATTAGACAATGTTAATTGATGGGCCTCGACATCATGAGCAAGAATTATTTATACTAGTATCACTCCTTCGAGTAATCAAATAAATAAAATAGACATCCTTAAAAAATTGATATTTTATGTTCCTGAATAACTGATAAATTTGATTTAAGCTACACACATTGAATAAATTGGATATCAATAAAATACCTGCGTATGGCCATAATATTAAGGTAAACCCTTTTGCTTTGATTTTTCTGTTTTGGATGTTTCATTGTTGTTTATATGTATTAGAATGATGGGTATGGCTTATTTGATTTACCAACCAAATTGCAACTTTTAATTACTTATCAATTATAACAACACATTTTATATATAGTTTTAAAGTCATGGCTTATAATTTTTTTGGCATAAAATCCGACCATAAATTATTCATTTATTGATTGATTGACTTGCTTTATAGGAAAATGGTAATCTTGCGTTCATATTAATAGGTTTACTTGATTCATTAAATTGAGATTGATTCTACTAGTGTATATATTATTACATATCCTTCGGTCTTAGCATCTCAACTCAAAAATTTATTTTATGGACAATACATGTCTCATACATATATATATATATATATATATATATATATATATATATATATATATATATATATATATATATATATATATATATATATATATATATATTTGTTAGTTGAATAGCTTACAAGAAAATTGTCTGTGTTATATATGTTTTGAATTTACTTATGTCAATGTGTATTAGATGTGAAAACAATTAGATATTTAAATGTGAGATGAGATTAATATAAATTATATAAGTAACATGGTTTTGTTAATTTATAAATTGATGAATTTATTTCTGGATTGCATACATTGTTGGATTTATGTTGCTATAGAGAAGCATAATTAGTGCTTACCTTTCCTTGGTAGGATAAATTATGAATTTAATGTTTGTTAAAATTAATATTAATTTATTTTCTGATTGGTCTATTTAGATATATTTTAAATATATGCAAATTAAGTTATTTAAATAAAGTGAAGTATAGTGAATTAAAGTTTGGTTGATAATTTTTATATGCTCTTGAATTCAATGGAAATAATTTTTGACGTGAATTGTTGATAATGAAATGCATTTAGATACTAGCAAAAGCAAAAGGTATTATCTACTTAAATCTCATTTAAGTGAGGATTTAAAGGTTGAATATCTTACTATTAATGATTTTTATATTTTCTAGAAGAGTTTTAAAGATATATATAATCACTTGAAATATGTGGTACTACTATAAACTCAATATGATTGGTTAAACTTACACCTACAAGACTTGAAATCTATTTGAAAATATAATTTAACCATGTTTAAAATTACTTCACAGCTGAAATTGTGCGATAATAAAGTTACATGCTCCTGTAGTAGCAATATAAAAAGTGAAAATTTACAAATATTATTTTTCTAGTGGTTGCAAAGAATAATTGTTAATAAGAAATCATCAAATAATGTCCACTAGTACAACTGTATTCCCTAAAGTGAATACTATAAATCATTTGGTAGATAATGAGAAATCATCAAATAATGCCTATTAGTACAACTGTATTCCCTGAAGTGAATACTATAAATTATTTGGTAAATTATGAGATTCTAAAAAAGGAACCGCCCATATAGAAGACACAACTCAATTCAATATTGATGATTTTATGTAAACTCCTTGAAAGAATAATTTGCAAGGATTTTATAAGTTGTGTATTATAATAAGTTATTTAATTACTGTTTTATCCCTAGTATACATGCACAATATATTGCGTTGAACCTGTAGTTCAAGCATTGAACTTATAGTTCAATAATTAAACCTTGAAAGTTTGGCATGAATGCCATTATGTACATCATATATACTCTCCCTTGAAACTTGTATAAGGATATGAGTCATAAATTTTTTCTATGTTATGAATATATTAAATTTATCTCAATGTGCAATAATGGGTCCACAAAAGAGACTATAAATTTATTTTGATGAGGCATATTTTTCGACATTAGGGGGAGGAAAAGCACCTTCAGTGCTAAAGAATGTTGAGAAATTTATTAGAAGGAAAACTCTTTAAATAATTTTGGTCCATGTACAAGTTAGAGTGAACCAGAAGTTCATAAAATAATACAGTTGCAATAAATTGCAACTTAACTGCCAAATGCATTTATAGATGCTAAAAGAGTGACAAAGTCTCATATTACAGCTGCTAATATCCTAGCAAGGGTTGTGATTCCAATTGCAAATAGAAAATCAATCAATCTCACTACACGTTAGAAGCGTGGATAGTAAATTGGAACTAAAGACAAAAAATCCGCGGAAAAGAAAAGCTGCGCCACTCATAAAATCTCCTGAAGAGGAAGATCTTAGTCAAAAAGCTATAGCTAATTATGAGACACAGACTGAGACAACGGAACAATTAGATCCTCCAGATATGGCTTCTGGAGTTGATAATCATATAAATGAAAATTATGAGATCTCAATTATTTTGTGATATAAGAAAGAGTTGATAGAAATTTAATTATCGTCCATGATGAATTTGTCTCAACAGTAGCTTTTGCTATTACAAGAGAAAATATGGATCCATAATTTATAAGTATAACTGAATATTAGCATAAACATGATTGATCATCATGGAATAAGGCAATTAAAGTAGAGCTAGACTCATTCTATCATTGATTATGAGAAAAATAATTCTTTTATTATGGAAATGATCATGTTCCGATACTTAATTAATATGGCAGTTAATGAAAGGCTTATTGTACGCCTTATGAAAGTAGTAAGAGTCCCAGAAGGACTAAGTATATCATAAATGAATATACATTAAACATGTGACATATATTTCATCAAATTGTAAAAATCTATGTATGGATTAAAGCAATATGGACATGTGGTATGATTGTTTTGAGTAAATTCTTATTGAAAGAAAGATATGTAAATAATATACTATGTCCATTTGTATTCATAAAAGATCATAGAATGATATATGTTATTATTGCAGTATAAGTTAATTTAAATATCAATATGACTCCTAATGAACTCAAATAAGTATGTACCTGTTTGAAAAGTGAGTTTGAGATAAAAAATTTTATAAAATTTTGTATCGGCCTGCAGACCGATTATTAAGGAGTCCTAATACACCAATATACTTATGTGGAAAAGATATTTAAGCAATTTTTGCATGGATAAATCTTCTCCCTCAAGCACACCAATAGGTGGTCCGCTCAGTAAAAGTGAAGAGAGACCCTTTTAGACCTAAAAAAAGATAATAAAGAACTGTTTGGTCTTGAAGTACCATATATAAGTGCTATAGGGCACTCTTGTGTCTTGTAAATTGCATCAGGCCTGATATTGCATTTGCAAGAAAAATTCTTAGCTAGGTATAGCTTTGCACCTACAAAGAGATATTAAAATAGTGTAAAAAGTTATTTTCAATATACTATTAATATTATAATTCATATTTGAAATTGGTTTACATGCGAATATTGGTTAGACTGGCTATATATTCACTTATAGTGGTACTGCAATTTTATAAAGATTTTTATGGTCCTTAAATACCTTACTAAAAGATACTCCCATTGTATTTTGAGAATAATGCAATTTGTATTGCACAAATTAAAGGTGGTTATATTAAGGATAACGAAGTAGACATAAACTTCATCCAAACTCTTATATATACATAAGCTCTAGAAGAGATATCCACCAAATTCGCTTGAGTGACAATTTAATAGACTTATGTACTAAGTTTTTACCTAATATGGTATTTAAACGGCATCATTTCATTAATTAGTATACGCCGTGTTAAAATCTGTCATCATCAAGGGGAGCAAATTAGTATATGATTATACTCTTTTTCCTTAGTCAAGTTTTTATCCCACAGGATTTTCTTGGACAAAGGTTTTAACGAGACAATCTGTGCAATGAAAAAATAGCGCATGAAATATGCTATTTTCCTTAAATATGTTTTCTCCCACTGGGTTTTCTAATAAGGTTTTTAACGAGTTATATTCATAACGCAAGTAATATCCTAAGAGAGTACTATAAATAAATTATTATATGTGGATATTACTTAAATATCATTAAGTATATGATTTGACAACTTGACAGATTTATTTACAAAGGCACTCCTTACAATCATATTTGAAAAGTTAGTGAACAAAATTAGCATGCGTCAGCTAAGAGATATTTGATAGAAATCATATTTTCATGAGGGGAAGATTTTAATTCACTGTAATCTTTTTTCCCTTAGCCTAAGTTTTATCCCATTGGGTTTTCCTGGCAAGGTTTTTAACAAGGCAGTGTTATGGCGCAAATCCCTACAAGAATAATGTACTCTTTTTCTTTCATTAAGATTTTTTTCCCACAGAGTTTTTTTTTAGTAAGGTTTTAACGAGACATATTTTTTGTAAAAGACATCAAGGGGGAGTGTTATGATATATTATAAGATTTGATTGATGTCTTTCCATATACATGAATATTCTAGTTTTCATATTAGTATTGATTGTATTTTCCTTATTAGAAAAACTTCATATTTCTTGTATTTTCCTTATTGGAAAAGCTTCCTATTTCTTTCTCTTCTGTACTCTATATAAAGGGCTTAATACTATTAAATGGAACAACTAAAAAAACTATTATCTTCTCTATATTCTTTATTTATGTTTTTCTCTATTTTATTTATAACAATCTGTAATTTTTTTAAAGTTCTTTGGCCAAAAAAAAAAAAAAAAATTCAACATTGTCCTATTATCAATGGATAAACCGGTTGTTAATTTTTGTGGTCTTTTTTTAGAGGACACGTGTCAATATATTATGCAATAGAGATCTTAAGCTACCATGACTTAAGATCTTCAGTGACCATGACTTCAAGTCATGGTAGAAAACACCCACTTAATTTCTCTGCCGTATTGAGCTTTGCCAGTATTTATCATGCACTTTATGCTATAAAGAAAATATTATAACTTTTAAAAAATAGTAACAATTTTGTAATAAGTTATAACCATGAAATTAATAATAAATAATTATTATTATAAATAAAATAATAAATTGTTAAAATTACAAAACTCATGTCACTATACTAGTTTTTTTTAGCCGTATTAACAGAGTATTAAATAATGGCCGATACATAGTAAGAGTTTTCAAGGAGTCCGATACGTTATTTATTTATTATGATATTGCTAATAAGAATTAGCACTGAATCGATACTAAATCACTCAATACACATTGATACGACCGTTAGTTAGCAATACAGACATAATGTAACAATAAAAAAAAATATTATTATTATTATATTTTTAACTTTTTATTTTATTAATGTAAATTATAAATATATTATTTAAAAGACTATTATTTTATATTATTTTATATTTGTTCTATTTTATTAATGTAAATTATTGGTATATTATTTTTTACATTATTTATATTTTAATGTATTAAGAACATTATTGATAATTTTTATAAAATTAATTTCTTCGTATAAATTTTTTATTTGTGGGTATAAATTATTGATTGAATTTTACAAATTGACTATGTTTTGTTTTTATATATTTATTTTCAAAATTTAAATAATGGTTTTGTAGAAATTCAACAAGATAATTATTAGTACTGACTTACAACATTTAGCATATATGGTTTTGTAGAAATTCAACAAGATAATTATTAATATTCACTTACAACATTTGGCATATATACAATTATTAAAAAAAATCATTCTTACACATACAAGTTTACTTACAACATTCGGCATATATACAATTATTGAAAGAATCAAGAATCATTCCTACATAAGTTTGGCATTATTGACATACTTTCTTAAGTTGCTTTTCAAAGCCTCATCTGTGGAGTGATGATAAGTTAGAATGACTTATACCAATGAGCCACAAAGCAAAGGTGAAAAAAAAAATTATAAGAATAGCATCTATATACAATATGCATAGATCATATTTTCTTAATTCATAGTAGGTATTTCTCTCCCTAAAGCGATAGCATTTTCCATATTATTACATTGTGATAAGAAAAAAAAAAAAGGTTTTGCTTTGAGGAGTCCACTTGCAAGTCAGGTAATAATCTAAATTATTATGTTATTAATTTTTATTTGCTTAAATTTAATATATAATTAGAATTGTGTTGTATATAATTTTATTTTTCTTAAATTAATGTTAGGTGCTATTATATTTAATAATATAAAGTAGGTTAATTAAAGTTTTATAGTTTTTATAAACAATTAAATATTGGTGTGTTATCTCTTCCATCTAAAAAAAATATTGGTGTTTTTTCTCAATTTCATTTGAAGCCACATGAATCCCATTAATGTTTTTACATATTTATAATTTTTTTATTAAAAGAAAATCCTTCATGCATTCAAACAAAGAACAATACAAAAATAATATAATTAGGGTATAACTCCACGAAAATTCCATAAAAATTAATTAAGTAATTTATCAAGTGTTGTTTGTGGATTGTGATATAAATCAGCATATATAAAGGGGTTGCCTTCTCATAGGGATTTAACCATTGACTTGGAGTATTATATTACATAGTTCTAATTACTTATGATACACTCACAAGAATTGAATGATTTTTCTTTTAATTTTTGTTCTTTAATTCTTTTCTTATAATTAAGTGTATATTATGATTAAGGCATCTCCTAGTTGGAAATTGAGGATATAAGAAGGGCAAACTCGAGAATCTGGGCAAGCAAATACCATAAACTGCATAATATATTTATATATTTTGTTAGTTCAATCAAGAATGATTCATAAATTTGAAAAAAAAAAAAGAATAACAACAAAGTAATAGGCAGTTAATTAGCTGGATAAGTAGCAAGAAGACACAATGTAAATTGATTAATTTGAGGCTTATATATAGACATTAATATACTTTTATAGATTTATAATATATACTTTATATAATATAATAAATTCTATTTCTCATGTAATTAAGAATAATTAAACGTGCATATATTTTTATTATCATCAAATCAATAATTCTTTAATTAGTTACTGATAATTTAAGAAATTCCTTATTACTAATATCAGTGTAAAAATTAACAAAGCCCATTAAAAACAATACGTGGGCTCCTTTTGAAATTTATTTTAGAGAAAATTTCATAAATAACCAAAAAAAGCAAAAAATATCACTATTACTGTGCTCATGAAAAAATTTCAAAAACACTGTTTATACTTCAAAAAATAATATTTTTACAATGGTATATGTTTGACATATTTTTTGAATTTGTTCACAAAAAAAAAAAAACTCAGGAAATGATAAAAAAATAAAAAAATCTTAATTTATATTACATTAACGTATACCAACTACTTTATATATATATATATATATATATATATATATATATATGCAAATTTCAAAATTTGGAAAAAATAAGATAAGTAAGATATATATATATATATATAAGATATATATATATATGTTTGTGTGTATATATATATCTTATATATATATATATATATATTACTTATCTTATTTTTTCCAAAATTTCAAATTTGCATATATATATATATATATATATATATATTCAATTTTCATATATATGTGTATTTGTAAGTCGGCTGCCCCCTGTTGCACGGGACACTATGCGACACATAGAATATTTCCTATTTAATATATATATATTTAAGAATGAAAATATCCTAATTATTGTTTTTAAAATATTATTTTAGGGATATTGAATTAGATGAAAATATATTATTTTTGGTGTAAGAGTATGAATCGAAAGGGGATTTAAATGAATTTTGAAAAAAAATTTGGTCCTCAAGAAAGGAGGCAATGACAGTTTGATCCTTGAAAAGAAAGAAAGCTGAAATTTGCACCTTACTGAAGCAGAGGCACATGGCTCCACACATCCATAACATAGGCACACGCCCCCGGCCTGGCCCCAACAACCAACACCCCCCCCCCCCCCCCCACTATTACACCCCAAAATCTCGAAGATATGATGGTCTTAGAGTGAGGATAAGTTTAAAACTACCATACACCCGTAAAACCTAATAATATTAATAAACTTCTTGAATCAACTAAAAAAAATCAAATCCCAATACATGCATATATTCCATTATAATTCAATTAAAAAAATA
>CANTUT010000768.1:405000-437500 GCA_947687605.1 Reutealis trisperma
AATAAAAAAAATTAGAAAAATATAATAAAATAAAAAATTTGGTTATGGCAATAATATGTATTTTGTATAATTTGATAGAATTAATTTTAAAAATTTATTTACCTAATTTTTACATTATTAGGAAATAAAAAAAATATTGGAACAATATAATAAAAAAAATATTAGTCACTGCAATAATACTTAGTTTGTGTAATTTGATAGAATAAATTTAAAAATTTGTTTAACTAATTTTTACATTGGAACAATATAATAAAATAAAATTTTGGTTATTTAAATTATAAAGAATTTGTTATTATGCTATTTAAATTAATATTGAAAAAATGAGACATAGTGTGGATATAAACTAATTATCATAATGAAAAAAATATAATAAGAAAATATAATAATAATAATAATAATAATAATAATGATAATGATGATGATGAACTTGATGATAATAATAATAATAATAATAATAATAATAAACAACTTTAAACTTTATTGCTAAAGTCTAATCCTTAAATCACAAATCGTAAATCTTAATAAGTGAACTGATACACAATAATTTTGTGAATGATTGTGTTATTTAAATAAATTTTATTAATTTTATCATAATGTATTATTGTAACTAATAATATTGATTAATATTTTTCAATTAAATTATATATAATGTGTATAATTATGGCTGAGCCGACATCAATTTGCTTTTATTGGTCTAGCAAAGTAATACAAAATATAAATTATGGGGTTGATTATAGAAATAGGCAATCCAATGTGCTCCAAGTTTCTCCTATTACAAAAATGGTTGAGTTACTTCGAGTAATTTACATTGCCACAGTAATTGATTCTGAAAATTGTTTTGTTAAATCAATACTATTTAGAAATCCTGTAAGAGGACCATATGGGTTTATGTTTAAAGCAGTAAACATATATGATAACAATGGTGTAAAATGAATGTTCGAACAAATAGAGTCTTTGAAAGGGTATTTCAATTTTTTTGAGGTGTATGTTGAGATTGCTGCGAGGCGATCAACTGATGACGTGAATGAGGAAAACGTGGATGGTTCCTCTGATAGGGATGGGGATGAACAAAATGAAGATATGTGTGAGTCTGCTAAGGGTGTAAGGGCTATTGTTCATTAAAATAATTTTTTGTTCACAAGCTTACGAGATACAAAAGATGAAATTTGCCATAATGTGAAAGGAGATCACAATATTAGATAAGGAATCATCAAAATGATTATTGAAAAATCCCAAAAGAGTAGTGGACTCTTTCTCACGACGACGGCTTTAGATATGGCAGTATGACGTCTAATATTGCTGAATCTATTAATAGTTTTTTGAAAGATATACGAGGATTTCCAATAACCGCCATAGTTAACAAAATTTTTAATAAACTTGTTAATGCATTTGATCACTGGAGCAGAGAGTATAAGAAGGAAATACAAGAAAGTCATACATATACCCTTTTTTGTAGAGAGAAATTGGCTAGATGGACCAGATGATAAGTGGTCATACAGTACAACACTTCAGTAGACGAATAGGTCTATGTGAAGTGACCACAGGTCGCTAGAATCGGAGAGGAAATATTAAAGGAGGTAATGCTCAAATGGTGGAACTAGCAAAACTTGAATGCACATGCGGTGAATTTCAGCAATATAAGATTCCTTACTCGTATGCTATTGCATGTTGTTTGAAGAACGGCATGGACTTTAACCAATTCATTTTCCCATTTTACAAGTTGGAATGTTCCTTAAGATGTTGGGAATCTAACTTTCATCCCTTAGGTCATCCAGCTTATTGGCCTGATTGTCAAAACTTATGTGTTAAACCTAACCCATAATGGTTACGCGGCAGTGGTAAACCAAAGTCAACGAGGATAAAAGGAGAGATGGATTGGCAAATTAATGAAAAATCTGGTTATTCATGTATATTTTGTGGTCAACCTGGCCATAACATTAATACATGTCTCGCCGCAAATAGTACGAAAAATCAAATGCTTATTGTGTGATTTCACACTAGTTGTTGTAATAAAACGTATTATTATAGTTATAAACTTATTTTAACTTTAATGGCTTATATACAAGCGATATATAATTATACATTATTATTTAATTATATGTCATATAATCTATTTCAAGTGACAATGTCATTTTACACTCCTGATGACATATTTAGGTCATGTGGCCGACATTGGTCCCTTGATGATGATTTTCATTATCCCAATGACCCCAATCAATAGTATAGTGAGCATGTGATTGCAACGATGCATGATGAATGATCTTATTGCACTCACCAATCATCAATACTTTGGGAAGAAGCAAATGCTTTTTGTATTCCATTACCCCCTGCTAAGGCAATCCATGTCAATAGCAATTGCTGATGAAATTCGTCATGCATTATTTCGTATAAGGGAAGAAAATAATTGCATTATGATCAGAATAAATAGATTTAACTTTAATTGTCGTGCTAGAAAATTTCTTAAAGATGGAGACATCAATCAAGCACATATTTTTAGAACACTTGCAGCATCGATAGAGTGTTCATCTGATATTGAACTTTTAGATGAAGACACAGATGTATGATAAGTCAAATAAATAACACAAGCATGTTATTTTATGAATGCCAAAGAAACATATGTCATCAATAATATTATATAAATTTAAATGTGAAATTATGTAATTTCTCTAGTTATTAAATTTGTAATTTCACAGATAGAAGTAGATGTAAGAATGCTACTATTGTGTTATTTTAATATGAAGTTGTGTAATTTAATTTGATTAGGAATTTGTGATAATTTTTTTAAATTTCATGTGCTTTCATAATGCACTATCTTTATTTCATATGTGATAAATTTGATTACTTGTGTCTATTCAGGTATGGAGGGTGGACATACTGCAGATCACATATATCTTGGACCATATGATCCTATATTATTGGACATGCAGGATGATCATCGATTGAGAGATATATGGGAGGATGAGGGAGCCAGCACGCCATTGAGATGCAGGCGTAATACGTCAGTATTATGTGATTTTATGATTGATGACCACGTACTTCCCCGATTACGCCGCAGTGGATTTTACGGTATGTCTAGACTAGACTTTTTTCAATTAGACTACCATCTGATTACTGCGTTTGTAGAGAGATAGAGACCAGAGACATATACGTTCCATTTTCCATATGGAAAGATGACCATCACCTTACAAGACGTATGCATATAGATAGGTCTACCTACAGATGGTCATGCAGTGACGGGTACTACACATATTAATGGATGTGACCTATGCATGAGACTTCTTAGTCAGGTCCCAGAGGGCTCACAAATCAGAGGCAAAAAAGTGTCATTTACTTGGCTAAATACAAGATTTAGCACTCTTTTAGATGACCCGACTGAGTTTCAGATGGATGCATATGTGCATGCATATATATTCTGTCATATTGGCGGAGTTTTGTTCACCACTGATAATGACAGTCGAGTCCATTTGATGTCATTGCCTCTCTTAGAGGACTTCGACTGTACTGGTCAATATAGCTAGGGAGCCGCATGTCTTGCATATTTGTATAATAAGCTATGTTCGGCAGCTCATTGAGACACAACTGAAATTGCAGGACCAGTATTCCTATTACAAATTTGGGCATGGGATACACCTTCCATAATTTCTCCCACCCTACATCAGAGGATGCCAGCTGCTGATGCCCCTCTCGGGCAATGGTGAGTATGAATTATAATATTTGTACTATATTAATTTATTTAATATTCATGGTTAATTACATTTGTTTTACATATAGATGGAGCACCTCTAGATGAGTTGCTAAGGTCGTTACCCACATCTTGTTAGCTATTCGATTTAAATTTGATATCATGCATGATCAGCAGGTATGTAATTGGGATTACACAAATGACATAATTATTGATATGTTATTTTTTTTCATGTATTATTCTAATGAATGTTGAAATTTTTATAATGTAGATGATATGGCAACCCTTTGACCATGAGATAATGGAAGCACTCCCTGATTATTGCCATAATAGGCAAGATATATGGCAAGCAGTTGTCCCATTTATATACTTCCACATTGTCTAGTGGCACTAGCCTGATAGAGTTTTGAGACAGTTTAGACAGAGACAACGTATTCCGAGGCAGCCTCATCAACCTAAAGGGCTTGAGAACATTGACTTACATTCTAGAGTTGATGACTGGTGTGTGCACCATCAGTAATGGATTGCAATATGGAATGATAGATGTCAGCAAATCCGTGTAGATGTGCCACGAGAGACATGCCCACAGTACCATTCTCAGTATATGGAATGGTATAGAAGGGTCACCATCAGATATTGACCCTTCAGATATTTATCTCACAATGGTGGTTTGTTTGCCACAATGGTTAGTTATTATTCTAGTAATATAAAACTCACATTATTTCAATTTTTCCATGTTGTATCTAACTAATAATGTATTACTTGTAGAAAGATGCTATGGAAAGAATCCGTATAACAAATAATGTTCAGATAATTCATGAAATCAATCAAACCTTATTTGATACATTGGCTGAGGAGGAACGTATTGTCATGGGCCAACCTTCCAGAGCTAGAGGAATTTCTAGAACATCATCAGCTGGATGTAGGTCTTAGTGAACGACGAGCTCGACGACATTCTAGTTGGAGTGCAAACCAAAGGCACTCAATGAGTACATTTGATTTTTCTGATGTATTGTGACCAATAGAATTCCAGCAATCTGGTTAGCAGGATGCCACAGTTGATGATGATAGGTTCCAGCCCAACACATCAACTAGATTTGAGTTTGGTAGTTCATTAGGGGGCTCAGCCACATGTTGCTATGGATGATTTGTACAGACAGTTCTCCACTCAATTCTCATAATTCAGTTCACATATGCAGTCTCTATATGACCCTTTTGCAACTGAACTATTTTCACTGAACCCATATGTACCAGCACCATCTTCTGCATTCACGCTCTGGACAGGAGCGCAGTTGGGTGGAACTCTCACACAGCAAACAGAATACTCTGGTGGGTTCTTCACTCCAACTGATATGATTGCACCGACTTTTTTCCAGTTTCCTATATCAAGACCTACTTTTACGCATTCTCCTATTCCATATCAGATGGATAGACAAGAGTAGGATGCTGTTACAGCAGAAGAAGAGTCTCCAAAAGTGCAACCTACTGTAGTTCAGCCAATATGTGCTCCACCACGTAACCGTCGACCTCCACCTTATGGGACTGGAGGAGACCGATGTCATGTCCAAGGGAGACATAAAGGTCGTGGCCATTAGTTTTTTTTTTTTCGATAAACAATTAATATAATATTCATTTGAATGGTTATATTTGCATATTTCATATCATTTTCCTAAGTTTTCATTATAATATTTCTTCATTAAACACTACAAACAATTTGTTGAATTAATGCTTCCATATTGATCTAGACAATACATTTATGACAATTCGCATATATATGACAATTTAATATTATTACAATTAATTTAAAACGATTAATATATTAGTACAATTTATTCAATACAATCTAGAACACATACCAAACCATCTTATAATATTAAAATTAAATATCATATCCTATGCCTCTTCATCAGACATTTCATCATCAAAGGCATATTTATGGTACCTAAGCACATTATTAACCTCTATATTAGATAAGATTTTGCCATTGATAAAAACTTGTTCTTTTGCAAGTTGCAACAAGTAATATCTTGATCTGCAATGAAGTATCCGTATATTCTCTTCTCGTATTCGAATAATAGCAATTTCGTATGTAGACTTATTTCTCCTTATCAAACTCAATGATTGACGATATATGATCAGAGCTCCAAAAGCATGCAATTCTTCTACCAATCTATTTGATTCTTCCACTCGAAAAAATCATTCGCGCCTCAAACCAGCATAATATTCTTTTGGATCTGTAAATTTTTCACATTCATAATTATCATTGAAATGTGATATTATTAAGGATGTATTTTTTTTTTTTTTACCTTTAATGCTTCAACTTGTCAATTTAAAGTTCATTCATTATATTAAAATTAAATATTGCAATTAACATTTAGTATGTACTACAACAACGAAATTTCAATTTTCACATAATAGCATATTTATAAGCTAGACGTTTCATATGCATTTTAAATAAATTCAAATAAGTTGAGATGAATATAAATTAATGATGTTAATTTATGCTATTAAATTATATTTTTAACTTAAATTGGTATATTATACTCATTTAATAATATTATACATTATTAATATTATACAATTAAACATTATTTATTATCTTAATTTAAGAAATAATATATTAATTATATAAATATTTATTAAAATTTATTATTGAAAAAATTGTATTTGTTTAGTTTTTCCGAAATCCAAACAAAAATTTTAAAAAAATTATACACTAATGTGATTTAAATAAATATAAAACTAATTAAATTATTATTTCACTTATTTCTTAATAATTATTATTTCATAATAACAAATTTTATATCACAAAAATCATCAAACCTATTAAAAATAAAAATTCATTATAAATGATATGCATATATTATTATTTATGAAATAAAATTATTTCACCTAAATATTTAGTTTACATATTTGTAATTTCAAATAATTATTAATTAAAAAAATATTATAGATAAAAAATTTATCAGTTAAAATTATAAATGACCATTTTTTAATATAAGAAATAAACTTATAATAAATATTTGCTTCAAAAAACTTATAATAAATATTAAAAAAAATTACTTACCATAAATATTTGCTTGAAAAACAATAAATATTTGTTTAGTTAATAATATATTAATTATATAAATATTTCTTAAAATTTATTATTGAAAAGATTGTATTTGTTTTGTTTTTCTGAAATCCAAACAAAAATTTTAAAAAAATTATACACTAATGTGATTTAAATAAATATAAAACGAATTAAATTATTATTTCACTTATTTCTTAAAAATTGTTATTTTATAATAACAAATTTTATATCACAAAAATCATCAAATCTATTAAAAATAAAAATTCATTATAAATGATATACATATATTATTATTATAAAATAAAATTATTTCACCTAAATATTTAGTTCACGTATTTGTAATTTCAAAAAATTAATAATATTAATAATATTATAGAGAAAATTTATCAATTAAAATTACAAATAACTAATTTATCAATTAAAATTACAAATAACTACGTACTTTTTAATATGAGAAATAAACTTATAATAAATATTTGCTTTAAAAAACTTATAATAAATATTAAAAAAAACTACTTACTATAAATATTTGCTTAAAAAACATATAATAAATATAAAAAAAATTACTTATCTCCTTTCAATGCAAAAAATACACCTAAACTGAAAAATGAAGAGAAATTTGATTGATAGAAAATTTGGTTCCAGAAGGGGAGGAATAAATTGATAAATTGATGAAAGGAAATTTGGATGAGGGGTTTAAATATGGGCAGCCACATATAAACCAGATCTCTAAGATCCGATTTTTTGTCATTCATTTGCCTTTTTAGAATGCAAAGAACAAAAACTGGATGTTTAACATCCGGTTTCTTTTGCCACGTGTGTAAAAAATCGGATGTCAAATATTCAGTTTTCTGGACACTACTACTGCTGCTTTTGTACTTATAAAATCAGAAGTTTGACTTCTGATTTTGTGGTTCCCACACCATTTCTGCTGAAAAAGTGGCACATGTAGGTAAATAAATTTGAAAATAGTATATATAGGTAAATAAGTTTTTTAAATGACATTTTTATCATATTCCCTACATCATGGTGGATATGGAAATAGAAGAATCAGTTTGTCTTTGAAAATAATATAGTGATGTTCGCTAATTTTATTGACAAGATTATCTCTCAAGCTCTGGAAGTCAAATCCATCATGTATTTAGAAGGGAAAGCTTGAAATAAGCCTATGGCGAGGATGGAAAAACACATTCATTGGATTCTGATAGAGTGCAAAGTGTGTATATTAATCGTAGTTAAATTCTTTTTATATTGATGAAAATTGTGCTTAATTGGCAAGTCTTATTCAAGTTTTATATTAAAGGAAGCAAAATTAATACTACAGGTAAGAAGAGCTTGGAATTGAAGAATTACACATTAATTGGTAAAAATTGCAATTTGAAATAAAATTTAAAGTACAGTCCAACTGACAGGCCGAACACTTGAAGAGTAAGACATGGGCATGCCTTACTAATGTCGTATTTGACGTCTTAATTCAAGATTGGAAGGAAAATTAAGGCTGATTTACCTTAAGGAGTCCCTCTTATTTTGGAAAGATGAGCTAGTAGTTCTGTTTTGTATCTCAATCCTTATTTTGTAGTTAGATAAGAAGTTATTTAGGAAGATAAAAGCTCCTATTGTAAGAGAGATAATTTTTAGGGATTAAATGGGAGATTCTTTATAAAAGAGGACTTTTTTTTGAAGTGAAGGGAGGTCAGGAGAGAACTGGGAAGACTGGATCACTGCAAGGATTAAACAAGAGCACCATTGCCAATTCTTCATTGCCAAGAAAATTATGAGTTTTTCCTTGTATGTTTTTAGTTTCATTTCTTATATTATGAACTATTCCATTTGTATCTAAAGCTATGGAAAGCCTAATCACAATAATAAATTGATTTTATTTTGTTTAATCAAAGATATTTTTATTTTT
This sequence comes from Reutealis trisperma, assembly GCA_947687605.1. Lineage (NCBI taxonomy): Eukaryota > Viridiplantae > Streptophyta > Magnoliopsida > Malpighiales > Euphorbiaceae > Reutealis > Reutealis trisperma. The sequence continues at coordinate 413,665 of CANTUT010000768.1, forward strand.
CATATTGCTTGTGAATTATTGTGCTTAGTCCAATTAGAAACTTGGACACCTCTTAACTGAATTGATTTATACAAGTGAACTGAGAAAGGATTTTATATAACATACTAAATAATTTATGGTGTGAATTGAATAGTGCATAGAAATATATATACATGATTCATCTGATTGCAAAAGTTTTTCATCAAAATTTAATATAGTTTTTATCTCGAGATCTCTAATAGAAAAATCTAAGAGTTACTTGATAGACGTAGACTTAGTATATCTTGAGAAAGAATATTAAGCAAATTAGGAAAAATTTCATTTTATGAAAATAATAAATTATCTTGGTTAGTTTAGTAAATTGATATTCATTGGAATGATTTGGTGGACCAATAGCCTTAGCTCTTTAAATTTGATTGTTGCAAGTTTAGTTACTTATTAATTCCCTTTTGCTTCTGTTTTCTTTTAATCTTTAATTTACAGTAGTTCAGTACTTTAGATTTAAATTCAAATTTTCAAATATTTAAAGATTAACTATAGTTTTAGTATTTATTTAGTTAAATATTCTTGGGAACAATATTTTTATACTACTTGATAACTATCACTTGCTAGGATTATAAGAATATAGCAATCAGATATCTTCTTTGCAGAGTTGGATTAAACTCTTGTCGATGGTACATGGTAGCATATTGTAAACTGAATGTGCGGATGCAAGTGAACTGGTGCATGATGATGAAGGTAGATGGCTTGCTAGTTTTTTCCAGAATTTAATTGTTTGTCAATTGAAGCTGAATTGTGGGCTATGATCTATCTTCACTGGTCTGAAAATGAAACGGTCATGTGGTTTTTGGCAAAGTTCAATTGAAAATCGAAGCGAAAGAAGCAGTTAATCTAAAATTTCCAATTCATCCTCTATAAATTGGCCTATTCTTTCAGACAATAGCATGCTTCTACAACAGCAGTGGGAGGTTTAAATTAAGTATTGTTATAGAGAGGCCAATATTTGTGCGTACTGAATGGCAAGTCAAGTTCTCTTGATGGATATTGAAGTTTATATTTCTCACGATAATCCAATTGATATGCTCCAATTATTAGCAAATGATTTAATCAATTGCAGTAGGAGGCATTGGATTTCTAGTTGATTGTGTTTTCTTTCTTGCGTTTGCTATTTTGTTAGCCTCTTTGTTACCTAAAAAAAAGAAATTTGAGTAAAAATATTGAGAGGCTTGATTGAACATTCAAAAAAAACTCCAGAAGCCAAAATGGCCCTTTGTCGTAAATTTATCTTTTAAGCCAAACATATATATTGTATTTTTGTAAGTTTTAATTAACAATTTATATATATTATATATATTTGTATTATTTTTTAATTAGTTTATATAATAATAATTCATGTATATTAAAATATTTTAATAAAACATAAGTTAAAAATAAAAATATGATCTAGTTTAACCTAATTTGAAAAAAAAAAAAAAAAAAAAAAAAGAAGAAGAAGAAGAACGATTGTATATTTTAATTGGTATTACAATTTTAATTATATACGTCATTACCTTCAATTTTTTTTTTTTAATAATAGCCTTATATAAATAGGTAGAAAATAATACTGTAGAAATCAGGTGGAGCCCTTTTAAAAAATGTACACACACAAATTATGATCTAATCATCACACGCTAGTTTTCCCGTTATTTCATTTCTACAAACAGTGGACGGAGCATATTCACTATTTGCTGACGTATCTGCATCAGCCACAAAAGAGCTCATGATTTGCTGATTTCAATGAAGAGAAGAAGAAAGAAAGATCAGAAAACGATTTGGAACCGACAAAGACAGAGAGATTCAATATGGGTTTCTCTGATGACAATCTAAAAGGCTTTGTTTTGGCTTTGTCATCAAGTGCCTGTATAGGGGCAAGCTTCATTATCAAGAAGAAAGGCCTTAGAAGAGCTGCTGCGGCTTCTGGTGTTAGAGCTGGTTTTTTTTTTTTTTTTGAATTATCTCAATTTCTTTTTTTTTTTTTTTGGATTTTTCTGAATGGGTTTTGGTTTTATTGAAATGGTTTTGTTTTAATTTCTTGGATGGTTGTAGGTGCTGGTGGATTCTCATATCTTTTGGAGCCTCTATGGTGGTTGGGCATGTTCACGAGTAAGTTGAATTATTTTATTTTCCCTCTTGTAATGTTCTTTTGTGTGTATTGTTCACTTTTGTAGGATTTTGTGAAACCACCCCGCGCGCCTCTTTTTTTTTTTTTTTTTTATGCAGATGAATGGATATTTCATTTTTGTTCGAGGGTTGGCTGTATCTTGAGACTGTTTGATTTTATTGTAAAATCTCATTGTAATTTTACTCTTCATCCAATTATGGCAGCTCAAGAAGTTAATTGAAATTTTTTTATTTGGATTAGTAATTGGTCAAATTGGTAGTATTCTAGCTGTTTAGTGCATGTGAATTTGGATTTGTTGTTCCCATTAAATTATTTACTGATTATTTATTAAAAATATTTGGTTGTATTCTGATATACAGTGATTGTTGGAGAGGTTGCAAACTTCATTGCTTATGCATTTGCACCTGCAGTTCTTGTTACTCCACTTGGTGCATTGAGTATTATTGTCAGGTAATCTCTTGGCATTTTATACATCTTTTTGTCTGAGTTTATTTAATATTCTCTTCTTAAAATCATGTATCATTTTTATTTTTAAATGGTGTGTAGCGCTGTGTTGGCCCACTTTATCTTGAATGAGAAGTTACACAAGCTAGGGATCTTGGGTTGTGTGATGTGCATCACTGGTTCTATCATAATTGTGATTCATGCCCCACAGGAGCACTCTATCGCTTCTGTTCAGGAAATATGGAGTATGGCAACTCAACCAGGTTTGTATTCAATCTGAAGATCTTTGCTTGAGTCCATTTCATTTGAGTTCATAATACTCTTTATTGCTGGCTAACCCTACTGCCATCTATCACAGCCTTTTTGCTTTACGTGGCCTCAGTGATTGTGCTTGTTTTTATTCTGGTATTCCATTTTTCACCACAATGTGGGCACTCAAATGTCTTAGTTTTCATCGGCATCTGTTCATTGATGGGTTCTCTTTCGGTAAGTCATTTGAATTATTGATGGTACTTTTTCTAAAATTTTTGTTTATTGTAAGACCAAATATGCCCATAATGGTGGGTTTTTTTTTTTCATTTTAATAAATTTTTTGAATTCAGAGTTGAATTGCAGGTACATTTTTTCTAAAAAAAATATTTCTGCATTTTGTAATGCCTATGTACATGTCCATGATGGTCCTTTTGTTTTTACATTTTAATCAGTATTTTGAACTTAAGTTGAATTGCAGGAACTCTTTTTCTTTTCCTTTTTTTTTTTTTTTTTTCATATTTTGTAAAGCCAATATGCATGAAGTCGAATGATTTGCATTGATTGAGTGGTTGTGAAAACAATTTCTGTGGTGATCAGATTTAGTTATCAGCTAAGTGGATATATTGTACATTTATTCTTTACTTGAAACTTGTTGAAGTCTAAGAGTATTCTTGGAAGATTGGAAGTAGTTAAGTGATTGACGAAAAATGTTATAAATAGATTAGACAGATTCCTTGGTTAGGGTAAGCTGGAGAAAGTTTTTCTGAGTGCACTGATTTATATGTATTTTCTAATATGGCTTTGGTTAGTCATCGACTTGGATTGTTTCTGCTTCTGACATTGCGATGAAAAGAACTGACTGAAATCATATTTCTTTAATTATTTTACATTAATTTTACCATTATGTTGTGCCTCCATCCATGTAACTAGTTCTCAGTCTGCAGGTGATGAGTGTTAAAGCGGTCGGAACTGCATTAAAATTGACATTTGAAGGAAACAACCAATTAGTCTATCCAGAAACATGGTTTTTCATGTTTGTCGTTGCTACATGTGTCATCACTCAAATGAATTATCTCAACAAGGTTAGTGGAGATGCCCTAATGCCTTGTCTTTATTAATTTTTTCTGTGTTTTCCAATGCTTTCCGCCTCCCTTTATTCAGCTTGTATTTTTTATCTTGGCAACATCTTGCTATTGCAAAAATATAAAAGATGCACCATTATATCACTATCATCTCCTTACCTCTTTTGTGCTCCTTTCTGTTTTGTCTTCTTTTCCCTGGAAAACTTCTTTGTTCCAGTCTTCTTTTATAAAATGCCTTTATTGTTTAGGCAGTCATGTCTGGTAAATTTGGCAAGCTTTTGGACATATCTAAGCAAAATTTTTATTGTTATTTACTTGTTGGCAAGTTATGTCCAGAATATGTTCCTTTCTTCTGCTTCCTGCACATATATAATCTGAGGATCTGCCATTATATCTGAAGTGAATAAAAGTTATTCGTCTATGTCCCTACTCATCAAATTATTGGTCTGCTTCTCCAATCAATTAGGTGCTTCCCTGCAGAGTTTAGTCAGTTGACAAAATACTTTTGTCTTGCAATGGTGTTAATTGTAGCCTTCCTTTACCAGTATAGACGTCATATCCTAAATGTGGCCTTGGATCATAACTTTGGTTGGTGGATGGAAACAAAATGATATTTAAGTAGGAACCCACACCTTCCGCAAAAAAAAAAGTAAAGAAAACCTAATTATCCTTATTTTGCAATTCCATTGTTAAAATTTGAAACCTCTGTATATACTCATCATTTCAGTGGTTCCAAATTCCTTTGATAAATTCTCACAAGCATTCTCATTTTTGTTTGTGGGTTGCCACTATTCTCCTTTGAATACATTAAATTTACTCTGTGGGGGCCTTCTCCTTCTTTTTTGTCTTATTCTCCCTTCTTTGTCGTGAGAATCAATTATTGATGAAATAATCATTTGGAACTTAGTCACTTTTAGCTTCAAATGGAAGGGTAGATGCACTCCAACAAGATTCAAATTTGTCAACTGTGCAATCCCAGCTCTGTCGCCTTTATTCAAGCTTGGCCTTTACTTTTTACTAGCGAGTTGTGGCCTAAATTCCTTTGATGGTGGCAGTTCCCCATGTGGTGAATATGGTGACCTTATGGAAAGAAAATTTGGTATTAAATTAAATCTATAGATGCTTTACTACTTTAAGGTGCCTCCAAAAAAGGAGAGAAGCTTGATTAGCAAAAGTTCAGCAATAATTGGGATCCTTGATAGAGATAATTCTTTTTCTTCTTCTTCTTCTTCCTTTTTTTTTTTTTTTTTTTTTTTTAATTTCTTTTGTACACTCAGTAAATATGTAGCTTTATGGTGACATGCCAATTTTTTTCCATTGAAATGGTATATACCTTTACCAAGGTCCGCGGCATATCGGTTGTAGGTTGCCTGCAATAAAATATAATTTACTGCTTATAGTACAAAATAACACTACCAAACAAAATGCTTAATTGTATATAAAATGTGGTGATTTTTACTTTGAATGTAAATGTAAGAAACAATAAGAAAATAACATTTTTACCATTTATTGTTTGATTTATGGTTTAAATACTTTTTTGTTTTGTTCATCTTATTCATTGAATTTTAAGGAAAGGTCAATGTCATGAGATATATTGAATGGTATAATTATAATATAAGGGAGTCTGGTGTTTAGTTTCAAGGTCTTTACTGTATATTAGCCAGTGTGGAGCTTCTTGAATATAAAGCTGACACAGTGCATAAATACAGAAACAATATAATCATAAAATTGAACATCTTTTGCTTGAATCTTACTCATAAAATACCTAGTTGGAGGGCAAGTGGAATTTATATAGCTGATGCATGGTTTTCACTTAAATGAGTTAGCTTGCTTGAGTGGAGTATAGCAGGTAATGACATGTATAATTTGAAGCATGATTTTAATGTGAAATTATTAGGAAAAAAAAAAAAAAAAGAGAAGGGATCTCTGAGATCAAGTTTGCAGCAAATCAACTTGATAATGTGCATAAGCAGTCATTTTGGTTGGTTTGGACTCAAAATTATTTAAGGCCCCTTCTGTTTCTTGTGATAAGCCTTATAAGGACTTTAGTGAAAGTTCATAATTAAATTCTTAGAGGGCCCTTTGTGAGTGAGACTTTTGTACTTCAAGCTTTCTGTTTTCAGTATGACAAGGTAAACTTGATCTTGACAAGGAAATAAGAGAAATTCTGGCCTTTTACTAAAATTGTCAGAGTCTTTTGCTTTCAAGGGCAAGAAATCTATCAAATTGCTAGGAATAGTCAATGGTTATAGAAGAAAACTTTTCAGTAGTTAAGGGCTTCCCAGTCAACTTTCTCTTTTCAGGTCAAGATATGGCACTTTTGCAATAGCCACTGCCTGTTAAATTTCCTCATTTATTGCTAAAAGATGTTTTGCATGTTCTAAACCAAATTACCCCTTTTAAAGAATGGTAGTCTGTGTTTGTAAAACTAAATAAATCAATGACTGAAAATTTTTTACTTGTATGCTTCTCTCCATTAACCACATATCTTATGTAGCACTAACTTCATGGAATCCAATCAGCTGTCATTTTAAAGTTCTCTTATTTGCATTCATGTTACATTATCATCTATATTTAAAGCTAGTTAACATGTATCTTTTATGTGAAATTAATGGTATAATTTTTCTTATTATGCTTAAAACTACAATTCTAATGTTTCAGGCACTCGATACATTCAACACTGCAGTTGTTTCACCCATTTATTATGTCATGTTCACATCACTTACAATTCTTGCCAGTGTCATCATGTTCAAGGTGCTGTTCATTTCTTATAGCAACTTATATCATAGTTTTGATAACTTCGAACTTTTTCCCCCCCCCCTGGGGTGTTCCTTTCACTTAAAGATTACTTCATTAAGTGGGAAGAGAATATCAATGCTGCTTCATCTTTGTTTGAGAGTGATTTTATTCATTGACTGTAAGCCCTATTAACTAGATATTTTGAATGTACAAACATTGTTTACATAGTGGGGCATTTCGGGAAAGCCATGCTTCCCTGCAAGATTTTTATGCTTCACTGTGAGGCAGTAGTAATTAGGCTTTGGTTGATGATAAAGCTATTTCTGGGTCCAGACTTGAATTCCAAACAGGATGTTTATATCCAACTTGTGGTTCTATAGGGTATAAAATTTTTATTGATTCTGGTAATATATCTGACATGAACATATCTGGATGGTAAAATTTATAATCTCAGGATTGGGATGACCAAAGCATGGGAAGCATTGTTTCTGAAATATGTGGCTTTGTCGTTGTGTTTTCTGGTACTGTCCTATTACAAACAACTAGAGAATATGAAAGAAGTCCATCCTTCAGAGGTGTGTGATAAACATTTGTTCTTGGGCTTTCTTTGATTTCCACGAAACAGCTGGAATATATATGAATTCAATTGGGGTTAATGTTCTTCAGTATGTTAACTGCACATGGTTTTGTACCTTCAACAAATTCAGGTGGCTATGCTCCTTTATCCCCGACATTATCTACTGGACTCTGCAGCGGGAATGGGGATTTTCTGAGGCATGAAGAGGGAGATGCACCACCAACTGATGAATTTTGTTTACAAAGACAATAGATGACTATCTTAGAAGGACCCTCCTGCTTCATCTAGTGATGCAAGGCAAAATCCTAGTTCCAAGCTTTTCCGACAACATTCTCATCAGATGACATTGTTACAGCATTTCTGGTTCTGTCCAGAAATACCTTGACTTGAAAATTTACGTTGGGGCAGTTTAAAGGCTCTCACTCGGAAGATCTTTTTGTCAAGAGGTATGAAATGGGCAAATGGCTACTGGTGCTTTCTTGGGTGCATATTTTTCTGGTGTTTTTCAAGATTGCTGGTGTCAATGGCTTATTCAGCTTGCTGAAATCTCAAAGGCAACTAGAAAGAAAGTGGTGTTGATTCCAGCAGATCCTGAAACCAGAATCCTATGAAGAAAATGGAGTAGTTTGAAATGTTTTTTAAGCTGTGAAATTGATGTTTGTTGTTGGTAAAAGAGAGTGTGCATGTAGGTTGGTATATTTGTTATTGATTGTTTGTAAGTATGTAGATTGATTATTCATAAGCTAAAGGTAGCAAGAAATTTTGCATTCTTTGATCAGGTTCTAGCAAGAACAGATATATTTATAAAATGGAATTTTATGTGGATTGGATTTTTTCCTCGTGTCTTGACCTAAAATAATGGGGCTGTTTTGTCCTTGGGTCAATTACTATTAATCACTGTGTTTTGATTAAATTAAAACTAAAATTCCTTTATTTTAAAAAACTAATAAATGTATATCAACATTTTTGTTCTGTCTCACTTGGGACAAATTATATTTTGATCCTAGAACCATGTTGTATTATAGTTTCAAAGTACAAGTTAATTACTATATATAGAGCAAAAACATGGAAAGGACTAGTTGGTGTAACTGGTTATCACTTTAGGCTCATACCTTCAAAGTCACATGTTTGATTTAGCGCTCAAACGTTTTTTTTTAGTTATTTTTTCTTTTATTCTTTTTTAGTTATTCTATGTTTTTTTTTTTTTTTTTTTTTTATTTTTTATTTTATTTGTTTGTAATATTTGCAATTAAAATTATATTTATTTTATTTTATTTCTCTAAAAAAATTACATTATTGATTGAGTTTTTTTATTTATTTAATTATTCTAGTTAAATTTATATTAAATTCTATAAGAAAAATTATATTAATAGTTGAATTTTTTTATTTAATTCTTATAACGATAATTCATTTTAATATCGTGAATATCAATGAAAAAATGTAGAATTAAATTTTTATTTTACATAAAATTTTTCAATGTAATTTTTATTTATAAATTTTAACATTTTATGGATAATTTTTTTTAAATAGTTTTTAAAGATAATTTTGCATTTTTATAAAATATAATATTTATTTTTTATATGACAATGAATTTTCATTGTAATGTAGATTCATATATAATAAGTTGCAGGTTCACTAAACAGAAAATATAAATTCATTAGTAGTATAATATAAATTCTTTAAAAATTAACTTCAAATATAGCTATAAGTAACAAAATTATTAAGTGTTATTTATAGATTTATCAAATATAAAGTGTAAGCTTATTATTTATGAATTATAAATTCATCAGTTAATATACGAATATGCTTTTTAGTTTATGAATTTATGAATTATAATCTATGTTTATGAATTTATGAACTATAATCTAAAAACATGAGGTATATTTGTGATCAACCTTTATATTATAATTTATAAAACTTTTGTTTTTAAACTATTAACCTATAATTTGTCATGCATTTTGGACTATAATATATGGATTTCAGGTATATATATAATGAACCTGTAGTTTATAATTTATGAACTTATTGTTTTTAACCTACAAACTTGTAATTATATAATTGATGTTTATAGTTTTTATTGATGAATTTGTATTCATAATATATGATTTTGTTTTGTACTTTATAATTATGAACCGGAAATTTTTAATTTTAAGATCTCATTATTATTATTAAATGTTAAGAAATTAAAGTATCATTATGCAAGATAAAAAATAATTTAAATTTAAATTTTTGAGAAATAAGACGTAGTATAATTTAAAAATATGGATACTAAAGTGTGATTAAATTTTATATTTTCATAGAAACATTAAATCGTTAATAAAGTTTCATGTATATTTAAAATTTAATATACTAGGATATTAATAAAAAATAAATTTAGTGTTGTAATAAAAAAGAAATATAAAATACACTGAAAATATAAAATTAAAATAAAAAGTATAATTAATAGTTAAGTTTTTTTTTTTGTTTGTTTAATTCCTCTAATTTAAATTATATTAATTTTTATGAGAAAAAATTATATTAATAGTTGAATTTTTGCCATATAAATTCAGAAGTGTAGGAAATAAATAATTTTTTATAAAAAATTAAATTTTTAACATATCTTTTAATATATCTTATTATTTGATATAATGAATATATAATATTCAAATGATAAACATTCTGCTCACATGCGATAAATTTGTAATCAAAAGTTAATGAACATATTAAAATTATATTTATTTCATTTCATTTTTCAATATTTAAGAGATAATTAAATTTTTTTTAATTTCTCTAAAAAATACATTAATAATTAAGTTTTTTTATTTGTTTAATTATTCCAATTTAAATTATATTAATTAAAAAATAAAAAATAAAAATTATATTCTTCTATGTTTTTGTTTGTTTAATTTTTTTTATAAAAATGCTACCATATTATTAAAAAATTAATTAGTGTTGCAATAAAAAAATACATTGAAATATAAAATTAAAATAAAAATTATATTAATTTTAATTTAAAAATAAAATAAAAAGTATATTAATTTTAATTTAAAATTAAAATAAAAAGTATATTAATAAATTATTAATAATAATATAATACAAAATAAAGAGATGGGACATGGTAAAAAGGTCTCTAGCATTTAAAGTAAAAAAAAAAAAAAAAAAAGAGAGAGAGAGAGAGAGAGAGAGAGAGAGAGAAATGATTTGCATATTTTGGACTTTAGATCCATAATGCAACATGGATAAGGATCCATGATATAAGAACTCCTCACTTGTTGATCCTTTTGTCCATGTTTTTGTTTTTTTTTATTAGTCAACGCTGAATTTAATATTTTATTATATAACAATCTATTTAATGCCTAAATTATCCTTTAATGAATATATATTGCCTATAGTATCCCTTATTTCCCTCCTTTACCTACTGACCACGTCAATTTCCTTTTCAAATCCGTTATAAAAGGAAAAAGAAACTTAATTAAGTTTGGTGAATCTATGAAAGAATTAAGGTGAGTAGAATTATTTTCTTATTGATTTGCTATTTTGTTGTTTTATTTTTCATGGCTCGAATGTATACCCAACTTGGGCATATATGAAATTGAACTGAAAATTTGTCATTATGCTTATTTAACACAGATTTTACTTGTGTAGATGCAAAAATATCATGTTCTAGTTGTATTGATAGTAAGTGAGAAGGAAGATACTTGAATAAGTTTTGCGGCTATGGAAAGCGAGCTGAAATTAGAATTTTTAAGTCAATTGAGAACAAGAACAAATTGTATTATTTTTGCCAAGCCTACTAATAGCTTCAAGTCCACTTCGTCTATGCCTACCATCGAAAATCAACCATGCAAGAGCTACACCTTCAAGTATGTTTATGGTCAGTGATTTGAAAGATGAATTTCTAACAATGAACGAAGAGAAATGTATGGAAAAATAGAAGGAACAAACACTATGACTGGGTACATAAAGATTTTCATTGCACTTTGTATGTTAGCATCTTATTTCTTCTCATCCTAGTTGTAATGTTGTCAGGCAAAATGCTTTGAGAGGATGGCAGTTTAAGGTGTGGGGAATAGTTCGACTTCTTATTGTGGTTAATATTGGAAATTTTTGTTGTGCTGAATATTGGCTATTTTTGTGTTAGGAAGTGAATGAAATGGTAACATACTACTTAGGAATGGAATGGCAAGTTGCTTTTGGAACGATGTCTCTGCCTACTCCCCTCTAAAATGTATCCCTTTTATTTAATTAATGGAAAAATAATTTATGTTTATTAATATGCAAGTATTTTAAATTCCGTATTTGTTAAGGTCCCTCTAGTGTTGCTTAATGATTATTGTGAAATATTTAAGTGAAGTAAGAAGTGGAGATTAAGTTAATTATTTGAACACCTTATCATTTTAAACATCCACCTTTTGATTGAGAAGTAAAATGATATAAAAGTTTATTATGCCCTAGATTGGAAGGACTGTATTGTTTAACAATTGAAATGCCGAGGAATAAATAGTAGGCAATTCATAAATTATAGGCACATAATAGTTGGCAACTTAAAAATTATAAGGAGTTAACATTTGGTAAATGACAAAAATTGAGAGACTAAAAGTTCAAGGTTATGTCCAAGGTTTCCATAATTTTTGTCAATATTTCTAGTGTAAACTATCTCAAATAACACAAAATAAATTCTTATCATCCCAAGATCAAATTCATAACAAGTTATCATAAACAGAAACATCATTATATATATATATTTGTATTTCACTTGTCAGTGCTTTATACGTATATGTTATGGATTGCATTAATCAAAAGTCAATTTGTGCATAATGAACATCTAATATCAATATTTGATTTCATAATTCCTAAAAAATTCTTATATGTGATCATCCTAAGTGATAAGGATAACCATTAAGAATAATCTTCTTCTCTCACAATTATCTTTTCTATATGTATATCTTGGCTTATGTATATCTTCTAGCTTCTTACCGTTTTATTGTAATTGCTATAGCTAAGACTCGTGTATGTTGTATATATATATAGTTTGATTCAATATTAATGAAACACAATTAATTCATAGCCATTACCTTCACATGGTATCAGAGCCTTATAAGGCTTAACAGCCCGGACCCACAAGGGGTGATCTTGTCACCACTTCCAATGCAACTACACCCACTACCACCGCTCTTCAAGTCTTACTGTTACCCAATATTGCGATTCAATTGCTAATCAAATTGAACTCGACCAACAACCTACTATGGTAAGCTCAAATTATGCCGCTTCTACATGGCTATGATCGAGCAAAACATATTGATGGGAGACTACAAGCCCCACCAAAAATGATAGAAAACAACCAACCCAACCCATAAAATAAGTCATGGTTCTACCAAGATCAACTTGTTCTCAATTGGATCATCGGTTTGATAACGAAAAGCTTCATTCCACAAGTGGTAGGAGTTGCCAATGCTAAAAAAGCATGGGAGAAATTGGCCAAGTCATATGCCTCCGGTTCTAAAGCACAAGTCAGAACCATAAAATCTATCATTTTTAAATTCTAATGAGAATTGAATGAGTCTATTGCTGTCAACACTCAGAGAGACAAAAGCATGTTTGACCAACTCACTGCTTTGCAAAATCCTGTAAGTGAAGATGACTTAGTTCATGTTGTTACAAATGGTCTAAGTGTAGAATACAAACCTTTTGTAAGGTCGCTTAAAAATAAACTTGATGTTGTATCACTTGATGATTTATATGGTTTACTTTTAAGTGAAGTAAATAGCCTTATAGCTGAAGCCAAATGTAAAGAACCTCTCTTACTCACTCCTCCGTTAGCTTTTCTCACTCAATATTCCAATATGAATTCAAGAGAGAGGAGTTGTAGGTCTAGTAGAGGTCATGTACGAGGCAACTTCCAAAGGCAGCCTTACAATACCTATTTCACATAGCATTACGATCTGTCTTTCACTTCTCAATCATAATCACAGCTAATTCAGGTTCAATAAATCAACAACATCTAGGAAATATAACTTATCATAATGGTCATGGCATAGGTCACATTGCCTGCAATTACTCATCTTCAAGACTTAGTTCTGATTATTGGTCTTTCAACCCCAAACCAACCTCCAATCTAGCTGCAACTTCAATTAACTCATAGTAATGGATCATGGACTCTAGTGCTAATCATAATCTCACACCTAGTATTGAAAATCTAAGCAATAGACAATATTACAATGGCCCAAATAACATAATTGTTGGCAAAGGTAATTCACTTCCAAACTCTCATATTGGTTCATCTTGTTGTGTCTCTCAGAATAAGTTTTTTGATTTAAATGATATTCTTTATGTTCCTGATGCTTGCAATAATCTTCTTTTTGTTTCTTCTTTTACTAAGGCTAACAATGTATCTATTGAATTTTTCCATATCATTTTGAGGTCAAGGATATCCCACGAGGGCTTTGCTACTTATAGGCCCTAATAAAGATGGTCTCTATTCGTTAAACATGACTCTAGTTTCTACCAGCTCAAAACGTTTCTTCCTTTGTTCGTTTGAGACTAGCCCTTATTCCTTCCATTGATGGCAAAAGATATTATTTTATTTTTTATGATCACTTCATTAAATATTGTTGGATTTATTTCCTTTCGTATAAATCTGAAGTCCTTAGCACTTTATAAAATTTTGCCATATAGTTGAAAAATATTTTGGGAACTCCATTAAAAATGTTTCAAGCAAACTAAGGGGGGTGGGGGCAAGGGGACGAATTTCAAGCTCTCACAAAATATTTATGAGAAAATGGAATCACCCAAAGAAGCTCTTGCCCATACACACTTGAACAGAATGGTTGTGCTAAAAGAAAGCACAAGCACATTATTGAAATAGGTCTTTCACTCTTAACTTATTCCAATATACCAACCACATATTGGACCTATGCATCTGAGACAATTATTTATGTTATAAACCGTTTGCTAACTCCGGTAATCTAAAATGCATCTCCTTTTGCAAAGTTGTTTAATCAACAGCCAAATTATGATGAGTTAAGGGTTTTTGGGTGTCTTTGTTATCCATGGTTGCTTTCCTATGCTACAAATAAATTAGCCTCTTGGTCTCCCAAATGTTTTTTTTTTTCTGGAATATAGTAAAATACACAAAGGATACCATTGCTTAGATGTTTTATCTCACAAAATTATTGTCTCACGACATGTGATTTTTGGTGAATAGCTATTCCCATTCAAAGATGGTGACATTAGCTCCAAGTGCATTGCTGAAGAAACCTTACCACCCACCACCATATGCACACCAACCCTCTCAAAACACCACCTAACACAACCTTAAACTCAAAAAAATTTGAACCCATACCAAAACCCATCACCTGAACAATCAGCATCACCACCAATTCTATAACGTCACTAGACCGCTATTACCCCTCCCTCACTCGCTCAATCTACTAACCTCGATCTATTAACCCATCGTCATCCTCTTCACCAACACCTAAATCAACACCTTTAACCCCAAACAACTAGACCTCACCCATGAACATCTCCCCTTCAAAATCACATGAAAACTCAACACCACCACTATACAGCCTACCTCACGACATGATGAACTTCCAATTTCTAGTCCTTTATCCACCAAAAGTCCTAGGTTACCTCTTGTTATTGATTTAATTAAGTATACAACCCATTCTTCTACATTTAAATGTCACTCAAAATATGACCAAGCAACACCATATCGTCACAAGAGCACAAACAAGCCAATTAAAAGCAAAAATTATCCTCACTGCCACCTCTAGACCTAAAGAACCAACAACATATAAATCTATTGCCAAGAGTCTTGAATGACGAAATGCAATGCAGGCAGAATATGATGCATTGATCTATAAGCTCGTCCTTCTAGCATTGGACCAAAATGTAGTAAGGTGTAAATGGGTTTATCAGGTTAAGTACAATTCTGATGGTAGTATTGAGCACTATAAAGAGCAATTTGTGGCCAAAGGCTACCATCAGTAACCTAGAGTAGATTTTCTCACACTTACAGCCTTGTTATCAAGCCATATACCATTTGCCTTATATTGTCTTTGGCTATATCGTGTGGCTAGAATATTAAATAATTAGATGTCTCCAATGCATTGCTTCATGAAAAGTTGGAGGAAGATGTTTATATGCAACAACCACCTGGTTTTGTGAGCTCCAAATACCTAAATTATGTTTGCAAGTTGAAAAGATCACTTTATGGGTTGAACAAGTACCAGTTCAATGGTGTAAATGTCTGACAAGTGCTTTGCAACAATTAAGCTTCAAAGGCTCTCAAACCGATAGCTTTCTCTTTTTCTATTCCAAAGGTTTTGTCTCTGCTTATTATTTTATTTATGATGATCTTAGCCCATTAATATTCTTATTATGCTCTGTGGTTGCAACATAGATTGATCTTCCACATCAGAAAAGATTTTATTGAGACTAAATAAAATTGCGGTCCGGTGCAATGTGATATTTTGAGAAAAGAAATACACTGCATAGAAGAGAAAAATCTAAGAAATTTTCTGGTGCAATCCGTTTTGAAAATGGTTGTAAAATTAGAATTTTGGTGAATTGTAAAATAGTAATAACGCAAATTTTGTTGCATGGTTACTATTCCAACTCGACTACTGTTTCAACTTAGTTACTATAGTAGACAAGTTCATCACTGTAGCAAAGTTACTATTCAAGTCCATAACTATAGCAGCCTAGCCCGTCACTATAGCAGTCCAGCTCAGTTACTGTTGCAAGTCTAGCCCAAGTACTGTTGATACGGTACTATTCACATATATGAGTACTGTTCGCATATACGGTACTATTCATATATATGGCACTGTTCACCTATACAATTCTTGTAGCAAGTGTTGAAGCTATGGAGGCAAAGACAAGTAAAATGATCAACTTAAATGGCACAAATTACCACATATGGAGAAATAAGATGAAAGATCTCTTATTTGTGATGAAATTACATTTACCAGTGTTTACTATAAATAAACCCGAAGACAAATCAAATGAGGAATGGAAGTTTGAGCATGAGCAAGTGTGTGGTTTTATCCAGCAGTTTGTTGAAGATAATGTGTACAATCACATCTGCAATGAGACTCATGTAAAAACATTGTGGAATAAGCTTGAGGAGCTGTATGCTACTAAAACTGGCAATAATAAATTATTTTACTTGACAAAATTGATGTAAGTAAAATATCGAGAAGGCACTTCTGTAGCATATCATCTTAATGAAATGCAAGGGATCGTGGACCAGTTTTCAAGAATGGGCATAAAGTTTGACGATGAAGTACTTGCTCTTATGGTGCTAGCCTTTCTACCAAAGTCATGGGAGACTTTGAAGATCTTAATTACTAATTTTGAGCCTAATGGTGTGGTAAATATGGAGGATGTTAAAAGTGGTATTCTGAATGAAGAGATGAGACAAAGATCACAGAGTTCAACCTCTTCATCACAGCCAGAAGTTTTGGTTACAAAATCTAGAGGAAGAACACAATATAGGGGATCAAGACAAGAGCAAAGGAAAGTCAAATAAATATGCAAATGTTGAGTGCCATCACTGTAAAAGGAAGGGGCATATCAAGATATTCTTCCGGCAGTTCAAAAAGGAGAAGAACAAAGGCAAGGAGAAAAAGCATAATGACAGCAGCGATGATGAACAAACAATTACTATCAATGAATTCAATATCCTTCAAGATGAAGAACTTGTCAATCTTGTGACCTAGGGAGCCAGTTGGGTGATTGATAATGGTGCTACCATCCATGCTACATCGTGTAGAGAATTCTTCTCATCATACACACTTGGAGACTTTGGTGTTGTTAGGATGGGAAATAAAGGTCTGTCAAAAGTTATTGGCAGAGGAGATGTTTGCTTAGAGATGGAGAATGGCACAGGGCTAGTCTTTAGAAATGTGAGGCATAATCTAGATATGCGGCTAAATCTGATTTCAGTAGGTAGAGTAAATGATGAAGGTTTTTGCAACACCTTTATGAATGATCGATGGAAACTCACTAAAGGTTCCTTGGTGGTGGGTAGAGGTAAAAAGTACTCATCACTCTATGTGATGAATGCAAAGCTCTCCAATGATAGTGTGAATGCTCTGGAGAAAGATAATACAGTTGAGTTATGGCATAAGAGACTGAGCCATATGAGTGAGAAAGGGGATGACCTATTTGGTCAAAAAGAATGTGCTATCTGGGATAAAGTAGGTGCATTTAGATAAATGCATAGATTGTTTGGCAGGAAAGCAAAATAGATTTGCTTTCAAGAGTTCTCCTCCTTCCAGAATGAAGAATGTGTTGGATATGATACATTCAGATTTATGTGGACCAATACCAAAGTCACTTGGTGGTGCTCAGTACTTTGTGACTTTTATTGATGATCATTCTTGGAAGACATGGGTATATACCTTGAAGATAAAAGATCAAGTGTTAGATGTCTTTAAACAGTTTCATGCCTTAGTTAAGAGACAAACTGGGAAGAAATTAAAGTGCATTCGGACCGACAATAGTGGAGAGTACACTGGACCATTTCATGCTTACTATAAAGAGTATGGTATTCAACATCATACGACACCTTTGAAGACACCACAGTTGAATGGCTTAGTTGAGAGGATGAACAGAACTTTGATGGAGAGAGTCAGATGTTTACTCTCACATGCAAAGGTACCTAAGATGTTTTAGGGTGAAGCTCTTCAGGCAGCTGCATATGTGTTGAATTGGTCAACCTGTGTCGTTTTTAAGAATGATGTCCCGGAGAGAGTTTGGTTAGGAAAGAATGTTTCCTATGATCATCTGTAGGTGTTTAGTTGTAAAGCATTTGTTCATATTCCCAAAGATGAGAGATCCAAGCTTGATGCCAAGACAAGATAGTGTATCTTTATTGGCTATGGTCAAGATCAATTTGGCTATAGTTTTATGATATGATTGAGAAGAGACTAGTCAGGAGCCATGATGTTATATTTGTTGAGGATGAGACATTGAAAATATTGACAAAATGGAGAAAGATGTTCATGATTCCAATGGTGACTTATCAAATGTGGAATTAATTCCTCCAACACTAGTGCCAAGAGAGGTTAGAGATGAAGACTAGAATAATCCACCTGATGAAGATGATGCTTCTATAGAAGTTGATGTTGAGAATGCTGAAGATGAATCAGATGATGAAAATGATGATGATGTTCATCGTCAACCACTAGCACCTATGGCTTCCCCATTAAGAAGAAGTGATAGAAGAAGACAACCATCTATTAGATATTCAGCAAATGAGTATATGTTGCTGATTGACGGGGGAGAACCAGAAAGCTTTGGAGAAGCTATGGATAATGAACACAAGAAAAAGTGGATTGAAGCCATGCAAGATGAGATGAAGTCCTTGTATGAGAATAAAACATTTGAGCTGGTGAAGTTGCCTAAAAGCAAAAGAGCTTTGAAGAATAAATGGGTGTTTAGGTTTAAGCATGAAGAACACAGTTCCAGTCCCCAATTCAAAGCTAGATTGGTTGTTAAAGGGTTCAACCAAAGAAAAGGCATTAATTTTGATGAGATATTTTCACCTATTGTGAAAATGACATCCATTCGTACTATGCTGGGATTAGCAGCAAGTCTTAATTTGGAGATTGAGCAAATGGATGTGAAAATTGCCTTTCTACATAGGGATTTAGAAGAGGACATATACATGGAGCAACCAGGGGGTTTTGAAATTAAAGGAAAAGAGGATTATGTCTGCAAGTTGAAGAAAAGCTTGTACGGCTTAAAACAAGCACTGAGGCAATGGTACAAGAAGTTTGAGTATGTTATAAGGGAGCAAGGCTACAAGAAGACTACTTCAGGCCATTGTGTCTTTGTGTAGAAATTCTCAGATGAAGATTTTATCATTCTTTTGCTTTATGTGGATGACATGTTGATTGTTGGCCAGAATATTTATAGAATCAACAACTTAAAACAATAGTTGAGTAAGTCTTTTGCCATGAAAGACTTGGGGCCAGCAAGGCAAATTCTTGGCATGCAGATTATCAGAGATAGATGAGCCAAGAAGATATGGTTGTCACAAGAGAAGTACATTGAGAAAGTACTTCAGAGGTTTAATATGGACAAGGCTAAGGCGGTTAGTTGTCCTCTTGCTAATCACTTTAGACTAAGTTCTAAACAGAGCCATTCTACAGACAAGGAGAAGGAAAAAATGAATAAGATTCCTTATGCTTCAATAATTGGAAGTTTAATGTATGCCATAGTGTGTACACGGCCAGATATTGCTCACTCTGTTGGAGTAGTGAGTCGGTTCCTTTCAAATCTTGGTAAGGAACATTGGGCTGCAGTAAAATGGATTTTTAGGTATCTTCATGGCTCTTCCAAAGTATGCTTATGCTTTGGAGAAGAAAAGCCTATGTTAGTAAGCTACACAGATGCAGATATGGCTGGAGACGTAGATTCAAGAAAGTCTACTTTAGGATACCTGATTACATTTGCAGGGGGAGCTGTGTCATGGCAATCAAGGTTACAAAAATGTGTTGCACTTTCTACTACTGAGGCAGAGTTTATTGCAGCAACAAAAGCATGTAAAGAGTTACTATGGTTAAAAAAGTTCTTAAATGAACTTGTTATGCAGCAAGACAGATATCAGTTGTTTGTGATAGCCAGAGTGCTATTCACATTGGGAATAATTCCTCATTTCATTCAAGATCAAAGCATATTGATGTGAGATATCACTAGATCAGAGATGTACTGGACAAAAAGCTATTACAGCTTGAGAAGATCTATACGGAAGAGAATGGATCAGATATGTTGACAATGATTCTACCAAAGGAGTCATTTGAATGCTGTCGATTGACTGCAAGAATGATGAAACCCTCCATGTGATCAGGAGGGGGAGATTTATTGTGGTGTCCCTCCCACATGGAGGGACCCACATGTGTATGAAAAAAAAATAGAAAAGGGGTGGTGGGCAATGACTTATCAAAATTTAGTGCTTAACCCATTGAAATATTATCCCTTGCATACCTATAAAAGGGCATGCAAGGCTCATAAAATTTGCACACATAGCACTTGCATAAATTGCAAGAGAATAAAAAGAGAGAGAGAGAGAGTTTTTTTTTATAGTTTTGGGAAATAATTCCTAAAAAGGGGAGTGACAAAATAGCGAGAAAAATACTTTGGAGTATTTTTGGAAAACACAGTGAGAGTTACTATTTTGGTGAGATCTCATTTAAACTCTCTTGTACCTATTATTTTTAATAGTGGAAGTTTTATTCGGAGTTTGTCCCGTGGACGTAGTCCAAAATTAAAGGTGAACCACATTAAATTGTTGGTGTTATTTTTGTTGATTATTATTATTTCGCAATTATCTTGTTGATTATACTCGCTGTGCCCAACAATTATTAACAATGTTCAACTTGCGGGAGGGTGACGAGGATAACCATCAAGGATAAACTTCTTCTCTCACAATTATCTTTTCTATATGTATATCTTGACTTATGTATGTCTTCTAGCTTCTTATCATTTTGTTGTAACTGCTATAGCTAAGACTCATGTATGTTGCATATATATAGTTTGATTCAATATTAATGAAACACAATCAACTCATAGCCATTACCTTCACACCAAGTTAATCCCCATATGCATATTATGTTCTATATGCCAAAGACATTAAAATATGTCCCTTTTAACAAAAACAAAACATATAAACAATCAGGTGCTACACACTTTGGATCTCTTTCAAGTGCTACTTTGACCACTCTTTCTTTGAAGATTAGCTACTCCATTACCTCCTTATTCATTGTTGCTCCTTGTATTTCTTATATTCCTTTGTAGATTCATCTGCCATTATTACATTAACAGATAACAAATTAGTCAAGCAAAAAATAATAATTTACTTAAAGTTTATAATGACCTGAATTTTTATTAATTTTAAAAATTAAATTTTATAAGAAAATATATTTATTTAATTATAGTTTTATATTTACATTTAAAAATGATATATGTAAATGTATTTAAGATAATGAAAATATTATATAAAATTAGTTTTGGAAATTTTTGAATTATTATAATGTTGAAAATATTATTATTGATTATTTTGAGGTAAGTTATTTATTAAATCAAATTATTATTTTTGAAATTTCAAATTTTAGGTGAATATTAATTTTTGTTTTTTAAAGTTTAAAGTTTAAAGTTTTTGTTATTATTATTACTGTTATTATTATAAAAAATAATAATTACAGGCTTGTTTTTTATCTGTGCTGCCTGATTAGTCCAAAGTGGCTCAATCAATTTGAAAGGGCTGTTGGGTAGAGAGGAACAAAAGAGAGAGAGAGAGATTGGACCTGGGCTTTGATCTGCCCATCTCTGGCTAGTAATGAGCGATACCGCCTACATCATTAAGAAGCCTAGCCTTCAACAAGCAATTGAGCACTAGAGATGACGAGCATCGACAACCATAGACAAAGCATGCGAGGGAAGCTTCACTAACGCCAAAGTTTTTGACCTCGATTATGGGCGATTTTGGCTGTGAATGGCAACAATTTTAGTACCGTTCTTCTCTTATCAATGAGAGTTCATTTGATATGTACCATGCCTGCTGAAAGTCATCGGCAAAGGACATAAAAAAATTAGACCATTGAACTTTTGGGCTCTGATTTTTGGCGAACAATGGTGATCGACAATGAGGGACTGCATATTTGGACTTCGAACATCAAGATGAATCAAATAGCATGGTAACTAACCTCTAGAGCCACCAATAATGAAATTGCATGGGCGGCCGCCGATGGGGACGCATGGGACCTATATATATAGAGAGAGCGAGAGAGAGAGAGATACATACTGTATATATATATATATATATATATATATATATATATATATATATATATATATATATATATATATATATATATATATATATATATATATATATATATATATATATATATATATATATATATATATATATATATATATATATATATATATATATATATATATATATATATATATATATATATATATATATATATATATATATATATATATATATATATATATATATATATATATATATATATATATATATATATATATATATATATATAACAACCCAATTTTTCGTAAATTTCCATCTTAATAAGAAAAATGATTATTTTTCAATAAGTTGAGGAATGAAAATATTTTCACATAAGTTATTATGATTAATTTTGAAAGCATTGAAAAAAAATATATTATTTGTTTGGGTTATAATAATAATAATAATAATAATAATAATAATAATAATAATAATAATAATAATAATAATAATAATATTTGTATAAATTTTTAAAAGGTTATACATATAAAATGAGGAAAAAGGAATTATATATGTATAAGAGTATAAACAAAAAAAAAAAAAAAAGGAACTGGGCAGGCAGAAGACAAGGAGAGAGAGAGAGAGCAGAAGGAGGAGAGACCGACAGAGAGAGAGAGAGGGCTGTAGGGGGAGCTCCAGTCAGCAATGGGCTATATCGCCACCACCCAGCCACTTCTCAACCACTGGCGACCACAAGGAAGCCAACAATGGCTAAAGAGGACAGTTGATGATAGCAAATGCGCGAGACAGAGGTTCGCCGGCACCGAAGGTTCAAACCGTGATTTTTGGTGATTCCGACAGCCAATGAGGGCGATTCTAGTGTATATGGAATGGCCTCTTCATGAGCTTCAATTTGATGTCACCTGAGGATGACCTGAGAAGGAGATCAGTGAATTGGAAGATTAGGGGATTTTGACCATTTTTGAGTGAGAGAAAGTGAATGATATATTTGGACTCCTCACATCATATGCTAATTGCTGGTATCCTCGGATTGTGATTTGGTCATCGTTGGGATTTTCCGGCGACCAGATTCCGGCAACCCTTGAAATTAGTGATTTTAGATAGAAGCTCCGATTCATTAAACCGAGTCGTATGGTATAAATCTCAACTCCTAATTGTATATAGATAATGGTTTATGAATTTATTTGTGAGAATTTAGGTAAATAGTTTATTACAAATTAAATAGCTAAGTTGGATAATTAAATTGAGATAAATATTATTCATATGATTATTGAGTATATTGCTAATAAATTGAAAGATTAAAGTGAGATGTGATATCGGCGGATGGGATCATTTGATGTGTTGGAGGTCCGGGTAGGACAATTTACTTGTGATATTTATTAGATTGAAATGTTTATTGATTTTCAAGGGGATTAGTCCAATTTAAGGGGAAGTGCTGCTGAATTTTCATTAGAATTATAGGAAATATATAAGAATAATTTATAGAGGATTAATTGATTAAGATTTTGTGAATAGATTATAAGTGTAACAAGTAAAAGATTGAATCGTAGTTGAAATGTGAATTGGGATTTTACATGTAGGTGGAGATGAGACAAGGAAAAAGATGAGTTGCGTGCAAGTGGAGATGGGTTGAACCTAACTAGAGGATATAGCGAGAAAGGTGAGTAATTACAATCCTATTTTCTATTGCGAATCTGATATTGAAAACTGTATCATTGTAAAACCACCTTGTATGAAACTTCTATCCATTTGAATTTCCTAATCGCTATGAGAATCCCAAATAACAAGTCCATAAAAGTTACTTCCATGTGCTTATTGCAATACATATA